>CM075819.1:31289667-31411489 GCA_037975025.1 Excoecaria agallocha
TAAATAAAGTATAAAAATTTCCAAAAATTGTATATATATCTAAAATAACGTTTAGGATATTTTGGTTGCAAAAACTGATTTTTTTCGTAACACTAATAATTATCGAATCAGACAAATTTTATTGAATCGGACCGAAAATAGACTCTAATTGGATTGAAATTTTGGGTACAGTCTATTTTTGACGTGATAAGAATTATGGAATCAAATTTAAAGTAATTTGGATTTGGGAAGGGGAAGAATTACAAAAGAGTAGCATATTGGGCTTAATTTTGGATGTTTGGGCTTTAAATAGTGAGCTTGGGTTGAACTAAAGCTCAACCCATTAAGCCACCTTAAAAATCTATAGAGAAAGGATATTTTGGACAGCCATCCTTATCCCTTCAGCCCCTTCTCCCTTCTCTTTTAGCTGAATCACACTAGCCACCATTTTCTTAAATTGTTCAAGCTTTCTCTCATTCTCACACCTTAATTCAAGCATCCTAAGTGAAGTTCCGTCTCTCTAAATTATTAATTAAGCTTCTACTCCTTGAATTGAGTGAAAATTATAGGAGAAATCAAGTGAAAAAACTTTAGGTAATGAAGTAAGGTAAGTGAAATTCAAGATTTGAATTGGTTTTAGGGTACCTACAAGTATTTTTAGGTGCCTAGAGTTTATTTATGACATTAATTTGAGCAAAAAAGATCAAAAATTAGGGTTTTGCTTGATGAAATTCTTGGCCATGTTAGGTTTTCAAGGTGAAGGATAAGCTTTCAAGGCAAAAGAAAAGGAAAAAGAAGCATAAAGGACCTAAAGGATTGTGAGGAAGGTTAGTGACTAATAAATCATTCTATTTTCCTTAATTTTAAATGAATTTCCCTTATGTAACTTAGGAAGAAAATTAAGAAAAGTAAGTATAATTGAAATTGACATTAGATTAGTGTAATTAGACCTTAAATAAGCTTAAATTGATTGCAATGATTTTGTAAGGTGGTATTCCTTTAAGGGCCGAATTGATGTTTAAGAGAAAATAAAGTGTATTTTGGGTATTTTTGATAAATTAAGCCTTAAAATGATAATAAATATGAAATAATATGTACATGAAATTTTAGAGAATTTATGAAAATTATTTGAATATTTTTGGAGTAAATAATTGATTATTTCCAATGTAAATTTGATGAATTATGGTGAAATTATTCATAAAACAAGTAAAATATATACCCATAAATTATTATATAATTTATTTGAATATGTTAGAGAAAATATTCGAATATGTATAAAATAAATTTATTGAATTATTGAGTTATAATTCACAATTTAAGTGAAAAACAATGAATTATATTGATATAATTCATAACCTATCCAAAGGTGATAAAAAGATTGATCGTATGGTGAACTTTGTATAGTGGCCGAATTATGTTCTTAAGGAAAATTATGTGTATTTTGTGTACTTTGACGAAAATGAGCCTGACCATGACTATAGATATAATACATCCATGAATTTTTATAGAATTTATGGAAATTCAATAAATATTTTCAAGATAAATTTTGGATATTTATAAGGTAAAAATATTGAATTAATGTGAGTTAATTCATAATTTGATGAGAAATTGGTAAATTATTGTGAAATAATTCACAGACTGGGCAAAAGTGACTGAAAAGACTGACTGATAATTGACTGTATTGAAAAAGTAATGAAAAGTGTGAAAAAAAATCTGATTAATGATTTGTAATTTAATGAATTTGTGCCCTTAGAAATAGTCAAGCAGTAAAAATCGAGTTTAGGATATAATTAGCTGGCCATAAGGACATCTGTACCGCGATACAAGTCATGGCGACTTGCTTTACTATAGTAAGATCACTGATTTCTCATATTATCTATTTGTTCTGTTATCTATTCTGTGAGATATGATCCCTTGGGGTCATTTCTCAGTCTGTATGTAGTCCTATGGAGTCCACGTCTCATATATCCAGTTTGAAAGTTTCTGTCAGGATTATACTAGGGGCATAATAAAAAAAATATGTTAAAAGTACGAAAAGCAAGCTAAAAGTAAGGGTTAAAAGAGAAAAAGGACATAACTGAAAAGAAATAAAAAGTTAAGGGTAAAATAGTAATTTTCCCAAATGATAAGATTGACAAGTAAAAATGACGTGTAAATGAATAAAAAGGGTGAAATGGTAAATTAGTATATTAATAATCCAAAAATGAAGTTATTGTATAGTGAAAGGACTAAAATGTAATTTTATATGAAAAAGTCCAAATAAAAATTATTTGGTAATTTGTAAGCTATTAATTGAAAATGAAGTGAAAATAAAAAAAATGAAAGAAAATGTAAGAAAAATAAATCACCTATGACTTGGGTGAGAATAACAAGCCAATCAAGTGACAAATAAACTGAAATACAAAAGCTAGTGAAAAAGTAAAATGTGTAAAAGTGTTAAAAGACTGAATTAAAAGAAAAGCCTTGAATGATCAGTGTACTGACATGAAATGAAAAAGTAAATTAAAATGTCAGAAATATGAAAAATGATTATCAAATAAGTAAGGATGGTCTAGATTGAAAAGTTTATTAAAATTATGTATTTAAATTGAAAGATTTGTTAAAACTATTGATAATAGTATTTTTTTTTATAGAAATTTTATGAAATTTAGCATAAAAGGGGTTAAAACAAGAGTTAATTGAGAATTTGTAAGCCATTTAATAGATTGAAATTGAAAGATAAGTAAAATGATGGCAATTCTGTAATTAATAAGTAAAAAAGGTAATTGTGGAATAAAATGAAAGATTCTGGACTAAATTGAAAAGTTATTCAAAGTTTTGACATTAATTAAAAAAGACTGCTAATAATAGTAAAAGCGCTTTATAATGATTATAATGATATAAAAATGTAAAATTGTGACATACGACTAAAAATGAAAGTGAAAAAGTACCAGTATAAAAGAAAATGAAAAGTTAAGATCAAAATGAAACTTACCCAAATAATGAAATTACTAGGTAAAGGTGATAAAATAATGAAAGTACGAAGGAGAATGGTAAAATAATCAATGAAAAACTTAACATAATTCCCTTGTAATCTTGAAGGACTAAAACGTAATTTGACATAAAAAATATTAAACGAGAATTAATTGATTATAGGTATACGAAATAATGGACTTAAATTGAAAATAAATGAACTGATAGCAAAACTGTAACTAGGATATAAAATGACAGTTTCAGATACAATGGAAAAAGTAAGGACTCTGCATATAAATCATCATAAAATTATATATTTGAAATAGTAACCGCTTATGTAATTATAAGTGACATGTCAAATAAGCAAATTAATGTAAACAAATGATAAAATAAAGCAACACTGTAATTTAATGAAAGTACAAAGGCTAAATTATAATTTAGCAAATGGAAATTAATCAAAAGATGAAATCATGAATGAACCCTATTACATGGTAAGATAGGGATCAAAAGTATAATTTTACGCTTTAGTGAAATAGAGACCAAATTCAAATTGTTCATGCCATAACATGTATCAAAAATGAAAGAAAAGAAAAGTGAACTTTAAGAGTATATGTGATTGAAATAAGAAGATTCCTTTAAAACTAAGTAAGTAAATAAAAAAATGAGTAGTTCCGTATAAATAACGTAATTAAGTATGTTGGAAAATACTATGATTGATAGTTACCATTGGGGATATTTAATGCTCAGCACATAGGATTTACTGCATGCAGGTACTGATAAGTTGAAGCAATAGTTCACATGGGATGAAGAATTTTGAAGCAATAGAAGTAAGTTTTGGTATTGGCATGTATATTCTGTTTATAGTTGGAGAAAATGGAATTGGTCTATAATAGTATAATTTTTGTATATGTAAATATATGTATTTGACTAGTGTAGATGGATTGTGTATGGTTAGAATGAAAGTGAGTTATATGTACAATATGGATATATATTAGTTTGAAATATTATGTCCCTGAGGGACAGTGAAATTATTTGCATTTCAAGAGGCTAGTCAAGTTATAGTCGTTATATTGCCGGATTTTTGTAAAATAAATAGTAAATTTTAACAGTTATAGGTTCTTGACAAGTTGGATAATGAGGATGTATTAAGGTAGAGAATTATGCTTATGATTTAATTTGTTGAAAAAACATTTCCGACTTCATTGCTTAATTTTGTAAGACTGCATCAGTAAGGGTGTTACAGTAAATCTCTATAAATAGCGGATCGGGAAATCTATTTAGAGTTACTGATTTTTCATCTCTATTTGACATACAAAATACATAATTCTCCTATTTTGCTTTCTTTGCATCTCTAAAGGACTTTTCGACCATGGATTTATTGCCTTTTTTCGGTGTATTTGCTTATGGTTAAAGGCCTAATTAGTGATGCAAAATTAAGATTCTTACTTCTGCTTTATCAAAGGTTGTGCTCTGTAACAAGTAAATTTGTTTCCTCTAAGTTATTATTTTTTATGTGTATCGTATGCATGTTTTTCCCAACATTGGTACTAGAGCCCATGTTTTTATGTCCTGGCTTGTTTAAAATTGATCTATAATTTACATAAATTGATAGATCAAAATACAATGTATGAAACACTTAATTTTGGTTTTATAATTATACGTATATATTTTATTCTATGTATATGTACATTGAAAATTAAGAGGAATTACATATATGTCTGAAACGCTAAAATAAAATCGAGATTTTAAATTTTTGAGCTCACCATTATGATCACGAACCCTAAAACCCCCTACTGGCCGAAGTTCGACAAACAGCCGGCAAAGCGGCACGTGGAGTGCGCATGCCTCTATATGCAGACACACGCCAAGGGCCATGTCGTACATGCACTAGGCCATATGTCACTGTAATTGCATCATCCTAACATGTGGCATAATAAGGGGGTGATATGTGGATGATTGTGGTGGTGCCACATGTCCTGGAAACATGTTAGAGCGATGTGTCATCTTGACACGTGGTCTAACCAAGATGTGACACATGAATGACTGTGGTCATGCCACATGCTAGTGATGTGTCACCTAGGTGCCATGTGGGCCAACCTTGGAGTTCCACATGTCAACACAAGGGTCTGTCATGGTGACATATGTCATGACACATGGCACAACTAGCTAAAGTCACAGGTGTAGATGCATAGGCAAGTCTGCTAGCCTGCCACCAATGCGTAAGGCATGCTCTGACCAACAAACCAGCTTAATTTTTTAAAATGAAATTTTATAATTTTTAAATATTTTGTATATTTTAATAAATTTTTTGAAGAATAAAAAATATTTTTTTGATTTTTCAAACATAATATTTTATAGAAAAAATATTTTTTGCCTTTAAAAAATTTTAAATAATATTTGTAAATTTTTTTTATGGAATCATGTGAGTTTAATACATATGTGTGTTAACCTATTAATTTTTGTTATGTGTAGTAGAAATGGTGATGATAAGGGAACCTATAATCCCATGGACTCCTGATGGAATTGCAAGAACTAAAGTAAGTATGCAAAAAGTCTGCAACACCAAAATGAGTAGGAGGATTCAAGCTGATGACATTGATGCAATAGTATATTATATAGTTCAACTATAAAAACAAATATATGAGTGCATTTAAATTGGTGGGCTGGACCTAAGAAGGATTGATAGAGCCTTACATAAGGTCGTGATTGATTCCTTCGAATATCATCCTAAATTTTGGGAGTTAATGGAAACTACTCGATTTATAGGAGATAGATTTTATAGAAAATCTATTATTTACTTTTTGGTTAGAGTTGCCAAATTAGGAGTGTTGAGGAGCAACACTAAATCTACAATGGTATTAAGAAGTGGGCATAGTGGGCATCATCTATGACTTCATCAATGAACTTATGAAAAGCTTAATGATTTGATGAAGTTGGTCAAAGATATAATCCCTAAGACGAGGTTGATTTTGTGAAATCTAAACTTCTAGAATGGTTGAGAGATGCGTCAATTTTAGTTAGCATTTCTATTTTTGGAATTATGTTTCCTTATATTTAATGAACATGTGTGTCTTAGCATAAATTGTTAGATATTATTTATTAGTTAAATAAATGACTTAATTTCGATATTATGGCTTTTAACTTTATGATAAATGCGTTTATTTAATAGTTATTTGCCTTGCACTATTTTATGAGTAGAATTATTGAATAATTATTAAGTTAAGACTTAATAACTTAAGCCAATAAAGATCCTCTTTTAAGTTTAAGAACTTAAAAATCCAATAATTCAAATTTACTATACATGAAATTTTAACCTATAAGGTTAGACATTAGGACTTAGATGGTAATTGTATACTTTAAGTAGACTTTTCAAATTTAATCCTAATAGAAAACTTTATTAAGTTGTTATTTCAAATGCATAGTAAATAGCCTGTATTGCTTGATTCTCTTTTACTAATGTGCAATTTTATTCGATTAGAGACAAAAAGATCTAAAATGGTTATTGCTTCCAAATCAATTGCTGCCAAACTAAACTTGTAATGCCCCTACTACACAAGGTTAAATTGCTCTATACAAACATATAGTTTAGTTATACCCATCAATTAATTTACATAACTTAAACCTCAATGACTATGTTTGAGTGTACCTTGTATAATATAATCCTATATTGATTAACCACTCATAATCTCAAGCATATCATAAGCAAATAATTTCTCATAATTTGCTTAATTTACAATAACTGTATCATCACACCTATAGAATTCCATTTACAAAACCTTTTACATAACTAGACTCATTACAAAATGCTTTAGGTATACATAAAAGAAGTATAGGACTCATACATCTAAATTCTTTACTCCTTTTGTTGGCTTTTCTACCAGCAAGTCTTGTCCCTAAGCACACTTATCTTGGATACCTATATGGATAAATACCCGTGCCAAGCGATAAATTTTAGTGGGGAACATTAATATCAAACAACCACTTACAGCAGTTATTCAAAACCATACAAAGATATGATAATAAATAATTTAGCAATTAATGAAATGAAAAAAAATTAGTAAACAATCTATTGATAAAACAGTACCTTAATCCTTTCAAGATCAAAGCTCAATTATACATGTATAAATATGTAAATATGTAAGTACCATATACATCAACTATTACTTTAATTGTCATCTTAAGGAATTAACCATTCACATTTTTAGTTTTCATTTATACTTTCTTGTATTTGCCTATTTGTATTTTATAGGTGTAGATAATGGGTATTATGGATATTGGAAGGTATTGATCATGTAGATACTCATAAGTACCAATTTTGTTGATACCCAAAGGTATCAAACCTATAGAAACCCGAGTGGAGTTAAGATTATGGTCCTAATTAAGGATAAACTGTGGACCCAAATAGGGTCAAAACTGTAGTAGCTGCAAATTTACTCTATAGACATGTCTATCTATCCACCACCAAACTCTATATGTAGGCTTTAAGTCATCTTTCTCATTACTTTACTCATTATGTTCAATTTGTCAATTTGTATATTTATTTGAATATAAATATTCACATACGATCTTATTACTATAACAATGATTAACAATATATATTCATGTAAATATAGACATACTCATATGCTCATGTATAAAATTGATGCATATCTGATTCACAAGGGTTTAGACTAAAACAAGTGCATAAAATTTCTTATGTTCAAGTTCGATTCACATTTATAAGTTAAAGTTCAATCATGTGTTGCGTGCATTATATATAGCTTATTACGTTTTTGTCTAAATGTCCATAAGGCTCTAGAGGTATTTAGGGAAGTTATACTAAGTTTCAATAACATTTTAATGCTTATAAGTATATGTGTGTGTGTGTGTGTGTTTATGTGTGTGTGTGTATGCTCGTGTGTGTGTGCATGCGTGTGCATGTGTGTGTTGAAACAGGAGAAGGTACCTAACTGAATTGATCTCGATCCAGTTGGGTGTTTGCTCTACTATATGGAGAATTCATCTTGTACTCAACTCAATTGAAAGTCAATCCAGCTTGTTTGATTTCATTTCTAGTGACTTGGCTATATTGGATATTGATCCAGTCGAGTTAGTTATAACAACTCAATCCAGAATACTATACAACCGGCTGAATAGAGAAAAATCTAGTTGGGTTGGTTATAACCAAATTTCCCTCAGTGAAAATCACATTTACTTGACTAAATTGAAATTCAATCTAGTCAGGTAAGCTATTCTGTTTGAGTATGTCACCCGACTGGATCAGAATGCAAAAGATCTATGAATTGCTTTATAGGAGAAATTTAGAGGTGTGTCTCTAACTAAACTCTGATCATTGATGATCAAGTTTGATACTTATCAGAAGAAGTTTGATCACTACATGCAGTAACATCTAAAAGAGATGGAAAACATGATATCCAAACTTAGTGAGCTTGGTCATAAGCTAACTGATAAGCAATTGATCTAGGTTGTCATCCATTCTTTACCTAAGAGGTAGGAACATATAAAGATGTAACTAAGTCACATGGACAACATAAAGACATTTAGGGATGTTGCTCATCATCTAAAACTTGAAGACAACTATTTGGCAGTGATTAAGATCAATGTCGAAGTGCATGTGACACAGTTTTATTTTGGTGGAATGAGTTCTAACTAGAAAAAGAGAAAAACGTCTAGAAATCAAGGTAAAAGCAAGGCTAAGGAGCTTCAGAAGAAAAATGTTAGATAGAATACTAATAAGTCCAAAGGCAAGAATAAAGTGAATATTTCGAGAGTGAAATGCTTCAGTTGCCAACAGAAAGGACACTGTAACACCCTCATACCTTATAGAAGGAATATTAGAGCACAACAACATCCTAACAATTTCATATTGTTAAATTATCTTCTTTGAAATAGATTAAATAGAATCCAAACATATTTGTAGGTTCATTACACTTAACTTTATTATTCTTTTTGCATTATTAAAATTACTTTCTTAATTACACATACCATTTCTATATCATAATATGCAAATACATATACAATCTCAAAATATCTATAAAATCTTTACATTTTTGTTCATTATGCATATTACATATCTTTTATGCTATACAATACAAAAATAATTGTATATCAAAATAAGACTTCAAGCCTCACCCCTAGTGGCTTGTAGATAGTCTTAAAAATTCAACACTTCTATTCTACACCTGTGTACCTATAGGGGAAGAATACCCATGCTAAGCAATGGCTCAGAGGGGAGTAAAATAATGCAATTGACTTCTTGTCGAAGTCACAAACATAAATGTTATAACATGCAAGTCAAACTTCCAAAATTTACATTTAATAACCATATATATATATATACCTTGAAAATACTTTTATACACACATGCATTCTTGACAATAATTACTCACATTAACCGATACATCAATACTATCATTCATTATGATCACATTATTAATAAACACATTAACATTACAATATGTAACTAATTCATTTACACTATTAACAATAAAGGATCTATCACTAAAATGCAACTATTACACTTGATTCACATGAATTCCCCATAAATTGTGGATAACGGGACAATCATTAGATACTAACAAGCAGTATCAAATATTAGAGACGTAAGTCTCGAAGACTAAATACCAAGAGGTGTTAACACTAGACACCTTTTAATGCCAATACTAGCAACTATAGTCACTAACCCTTATAGGCATGCCTATCTATCCGCAACTATGTGAAATTTAAGCACTCATTTTGACTTTGACCACTTATTAATTTTAAATACAATACATTCATGTTCACATTGTCATTGTTCATTTTCTAACATGTAACAATATTTACATAATCATATTTAAATAAGCCAATACCTCATTTAAAATTTAAAACATGTTAAGTTATCTTAATTGTATCTATAACATTTCTATGTAAACTTGTGTGGTCATATTATATACATATAAGCACTAATTGAGCATAAAAATTATCTATATGTATAACAATTTCATCATATGTTATATTTAATCACATATTTCAAGGTTTAATTAATCAATTAACATATGGTAGATCATATTTCATTTATTTCTAAGTGTTGGCAAAGTTTCATAAACATTGATGAAGGTTTGGGCAGGTTTCGATGATGGTTGGAACAAAAACATATAAAACGAGGCATAGAAAGAAACATATGGACAAGGGGCAACAAGGGAGAACATGGCTAGTAAGATTCATTCCCAAATATGTTAGACTAAAATGCACAAATTCAATTTCAGGTAGAATTGTTTCACACGACGGGGAATAATACCTCCCACCCGTGTGTGAGCCAACATGTTGTTTTTGTGTGGATAGTAGATCTAGATCTACTTGGAAAAGGTTTTTCACCATGTAAATGAAATTTACCAGAGAATTGGTCTTCTAACTAGTTGTTTTTTTGGGTTTTAAGTTTTTATAGAATCAAAAATTAAGCCATTTAAACTTTTAAATCTTGAGATATTCATAAAATAGGATAGGCTACTCCAAATGATAGGGAAGCAGCCATCACACAACTTTAATCTAAAATTCAAAAGTCTTAAAAGTAGAATTTGTTAGGTTTCAATAGAATAAATAAATAAAATTACAATGGAATACCGAAATCCATAAGGATCCATGAGATCCAATTGATTCAAAAAGGAGGAATATAAACAGTACCAACCTCTTAAAGCACAAAAAATTGATTTGTCAGGTGCTACCTTAATCGAAACAAAGACCCTTTATCAGTATCCACACTTGAAGGTGATGATCAAAATTGCCTAGGTGTGCTAGCTCCCTTCTTTTGGTGGCTAGGGTTTAAGTTTATGTATTCTTCTCAAGGTTACAAAAACAAATTTTATCTCTCGTTATATGGTGAAAACTACCACCACTTTAATTCAATATGCTTGGGGTTTTTAAAACACATATATATCACTATATATATGGTAACTTAACCCTAATTTTAGAGAGAGAGAAAATGTTAGACATATATATTTCTTATTAAAATAAGAAATACTTTATTTCTTATTTAAAATAAAAATTATATTTTAACTTTAAATTTTTATTTTGTGAAAAATTAAAATTCAAAATGCTTGAATAAACCCTTAGTTTGTTCATCACATTCTATATGTGCAACCTAATAGGGTTCATATTATGTTGGCAGTGGGCTCCAATCCCATTATGGGGCCACAAGTCATAAGTGGCCTTCAGCAAGACATTATAACTACCCAAATAATATGAATTTCAATAATTCGGTTTTAACCTAAATAACAAATATGTTTAATCCTTTTGTAACACAATATCTTATTTGAACATAAGTCATAGTCTATGTCAAACTTATATAGTTCAGACATATAATTTCTCAATCACTAAGTAGATTGATAATATCAAATGATATTGATCACTTCATCAATTCAGTTTAGCATGGCCATACATTTCTTAGTCCTACTTATCGAGGGGCCCAATAGACATCTTTCTCATAAGAGAGGGACAAATTCCATCTTAATTATTCACTATTCTCTGCACGATTCTCATCATGTCCAATCATATCCTTCATGGTTATTCGATTAAATATAATATTTGATTATATTATAACATAATGTTCCTCATGTAGGGTACTGTGTTAATCTCAGGTCTAAGGATCAATAACATGACTATCATGAGATCACTAATGACATTAACCCATATAGTATCCCATTATGGGTCTATCCAGTACCTTGTTCTCTAACAAGTAACTACAAGTTTGATTTATATCACCCCATATAATCATCCCATAATAATCAATCAAACCCATACTAGTCTTAATTTATCATTATTCCTTTAATGATAAATGGCTAGGATAGTAAAAATAATATTAGATTGTTATTTACATAAATTATTATAATGTAATATGCCAACAATATATTAATGTGAAGAAAACCCAATTTATAAAATTAAATGTAACATTACATAAAGATTTAAATGTTTGGACTAGGACATAACCACTAATAGAATCAACTTTTGGTTTCTTCATAAAAATTATATATATATATATATATATATATATATATATATATATATATATATATATATATATATATATATATATATATATATATATATATATATATATATATATATATCCAATTTCCATATCATTAAAATTTAGGCCATTTGGACTTCTATATCAAGATATATCTCTAAAATACTATAAACTGCTCTAGTTGACAAGACAACAACTATCACTCCACTTTAGACTAATTTTTATGGTTTTAAAGGAAGAAGTGGTGTAAGGCCCTAGGAGATTATAGATGATGAAAATGGTAATTTATCATTAAAAATGTTAGATTAATTGTTGAATTTCAAGTTAAGGCCTAAAAGGGTAAATTGGTAATTTTATATTATGTTATACATGCGTGTAATTATAGCATAAGAGTAATTAAAGGTGTAATTGAAATTAAAAGGGAAGTTAAGGGCAAAATTTAAAATAGAGGAGTTAGAGGGAGCTAAGTATGATTTTTCCCTTCCCACTTAATCTCTGGATTTTCATGAGAGAGAAAAAGAGTAGTGGAGGTATTTAAGGTGTCTTGGTCGGCCACCCATAGGAAAATAGGTAGACATTCACACACTCTCTCTCTCTAAAAACCAAACGTCCTTTCTCTAATTTCTCTCTAAATTCTGTCGGAAAAGTGATGAAGATAGGGTTCTGATATTGGGTATCTTAAAGGTAACGGGTTCTTCTTCTTCTTCTTCTTCTTCTTCTTCTTCTTTACTTAATTGATGGAATTAAGGGAGAGTTATACAGCTTCATATTTATAAATATAATGATTCTCCATAGTAAGTGAAGATTGTAAGAGTAAGGGAAAGGAGATAACGAAAGATTAAAGGAGGAATTTTAGACTTCATTAAGAGGTAAGGGAACTATGAAAAAATCTTAGTTTTTATATGTGTGATTCTATTAAATTGAGATGAAATTATAGCTAAGATAAGAAGATTAAACTATAAATTTTGCATGTGTTAATTTCTACGTTTAATTGAGTATGTAATAGATTACTCAAAAACAAATCTTTAGAATTAAAATGGTGTGATTCCATATGAAAATAAAGTTAAATTTACTTGTATAAATTTCTCTTGAGGAAGTTTAAGTTTAGTTTTGTTCTCTAAACAATTAGGTACCAAGTTTAATTTATAGCAAAAACCTATCATATTTCTTTTAGAGCTTATTGCTCTATTTTATTGATATCTTTAAATTTAGAGTTTTAAAAAGATGATTTCAAGTTGATTTGACAAGTAAATGTATGAAGAAACATAGTTTTAGAATTTTATTGCAAAGAAAAAATCTTTTGTTAAGGTTTTGACGACATGCAAATTAAGTTTGGAATTCAACAGTTGATAATTTTCTAGGACATATTAATGTACACAGTAGAGACCATTTGGTCTCAACCGTGTACACCTTTCTGTTTCAAAGAAAATAAGGGGCACAGGTGTGTATATGTGTGTGTGTGTGTGTGTGTGTGTGTATACAGCAAAGGTGGTTAGAGTTCGGTTATGAATAGATAATCATGCCTATAGGGTAAAGTTGCAGCTGCTATAGTCTGACTAATTTGGATCCATAGTCATCCCCATTAGGGACTATAGTCTTGACCCTATTAGGTCTATAGGTTTGATACATATATATATACACACACACACACACATATTAGAACTATAAATTATATGCTTAATAAACTTATGCAATATTGATGTTTTGTTAATAATCATGTTGGTGAGTATATGTTCTTTATAGTCATATGTTACTTGCTTGACTTACAACTACCTTTATATGAATCAACATATATATAAAAAATGGAAATCATCACTACAAGAAAATACTCAATTAGCAATGGAAGGAGTGGTTACAGATTTGACGGTTGCTATTTTTTAGCAATGAAAATGACAATTTTCGTTGCTAATTTTAGCAATAAAATTTACAATTTCCATTGCTAATTTCATCTACCAATAAAAAAAATTCACAACGCTGCCACCCGTAGCTAAAAATTATTACAATTTTTTAATTATTATTTTCCAATTATTCCTGAACAACCTTTAAGCAAGTAAAAATGACAAAATTTCTTGCTAGTGACAAGACTATTTATTTAACAGTAAGCCTTAAAGAAATACTACAATGACATATAACCTAAATACTAGCCTATAATTCTAAATAAGTGGCAAACTATATCATTGAGAACACATCCACAAAATTCATCATTGCAAAACTAAAACACTATAATTAAGGGCATAAGTCAAAAATTGCCAACAACAATCTACCTTTTCTTTTCTCTAAAAAGTAAAAGTTTCTTTTGAAATGTAGTTTTTTATGGAGTAAATTGTATTCAGTCACATGATACATAGGTTGGAAAATAAAGGTTGTAATAAACATTTCTAAAACAAAGATAAATAAATATATTTAACTGAAAAAGGGCAGTAAAGCCAAACTTCTAAGAATCTATGTTTTTCTTTTTTTTTCTAAAAAAATAATATATTTAATTTATTCTATTCAAACCAAGATTGTTCTCATTTCTAGTGGAAAATGAGAGGAAATTAAAAAATAGAGGTACCAATGGTGTTAGTGTAAGCTCTAGCACCAATGCATTGTTATAAAACACTTAAGTTAATAGATGAGGCATTTGTTTTATCTATTGTATTTCTGTACATATCAATTGATAGAACTATCCACGAATGTTGTTTCAGTTTAAGCTATCATGTGTGAGGCACATGATTGTAAGACCTTGAAACAAATGAGACTTCATTCTAAATATCCCTAGTCAGTCATTGTTATGAGAATAACAAATAAATTAAGACTAGTATGCTCTCTCTTATAAGTTGAGTTTTGTCTTACGGATCATAAGGACTAGAGTGTCAATCAGAGATCATAGATACATGTTTAGAACATGGTATCTGGATTCGATCCGTTCATGAGAACACTACATGGTAAGTGTCATAAGTGTTTCTCATGTGCAAGTTTTGCATCGAAGTTCTTAGACCTAAAATCTCTATGAAACTCTTTATGAATTACTATGTACTTTAACATACACCTAACGTGCTCATAACAAGGTGACAAGTATGGATATGCTTGGGTATGAACTGATCCATGTTAGAGAGCATGAGAGAAGTGAAGGGATTGCCCCTCTCGATAAGAGAGAAAATATCATCGGCCACTTGATCAGCAAACTGAGAAGTGTATGGCCATACCGAGATGAAATAATGAGTAATCATTATTTATCTGAGAGTTCAGTGTCACTGGAATATCAATAAAGGAATTAGTATATATAAGGATGACTGGTTCCGTGCCTTATATTAATTCTGATATTTAAGGGTAAGGGACTATGCAAAATTGCATTAGGTCACTAAATGCCATTTGCATTTTTATTTAATTTGGAATGCTAAAATATCTTGCTAGAGAATATATATAGCCTTTCAATTAATTTATTAATTCATTGCCAATATTAAATGGACCTATAAGATCGTACACAAAGCATTGGGCTTAAAATATTTAAATAGTATATTGGGAATTAATTTGGACTTTTATTTAAAGTCAAATTAATGTATGCAATGGGTAAACAAATTTTTTCCTTAAACAATTTGCTGTTTTAGGCAAATCTGTAAAACAGTTTTGGCAAATTTGTTCAGCTATGATTTTGGCTTAAATAGCTAACTGTTTAAGGCAAATCTGTTGAATTGTTATTTTGCCTTAATAGCTTGCTATTTTAGGCAAATTTGTTAATAGTTGTTACACGAGAGAAATTTATTGGCACGTGCTAGTTTTAATTTCAAATAATTAATTATCTATGTATAATTAAGTTAATTGAGTATTAAATCCTAAATTGTATTTAATCAAAATATAATACTTGAGAGGGAATTAATGTGGCCAAAATTCAAGCTAGAAATACTAGTTGAATTCGGCAACCAATTAATTTCAAAATAAGTTTGTTTTGATTAAATTACTAATACCATTTAAATTTGAAACCCAATAGAGTTTGAATTAATTTAAATCACTTAATTAGGAAGTGTTGAAGGATGAATATATTCCTAATTCTAAGGGATTTTGGCATTACCTATCTTTCCTAAATTAATGATATAAATTGATTAATTTTATTTTTGACCTGTGTGACAATTTTTCTCTCTTGGCCGAATTACTCAAGGGAAAAGAACTCTTTCTTGTTCTCTTGTATTTTTGGACAGATATAGCAGCCTAAAGAAAGAACATGATCAGATCTTGTAGCTTCAAACCATTCCCATTGCCGAATACACAATCATAGAGCTAGCACTCTTGATTTTAAGCTATCTTTACAAGTGTGTGTGTGAGCATAAAGTGGTGTGGCATAAAGGCTGCTCCTTTGGCATTGGTGATCAAGATCTAAGACATATAAGTCCATCTTATTTTTTGGTCATCATCAAAATCAATATTTGAGGTGCATCTAAGATTGTAAGTTTTAAAACCCTAAAATTGCATGTTTTCGATTCTTGTTATGGATTGCATGGTATTTATGATCAATATTTTTTTATTTTTTAGATACGTGATCATCATGTATATGCAATGTCTTATTCCATCAGTGGTATCAGATCCTAAACATGATTATTTTAGTGCTTTAGATGCATTAAATATTTATTCAAAAATCATTCGTTTAAAAACATGCAATGCTAAAATTTTCTATTTTTAGTTTTTTGCATTATTTTAGTGTAAAAATGATTTTATATATTTTATTAGGTATTATAATTATTATGACATGTTAATATACTGTCCTAAGATGTTCTTAGAGCTGTTCATGGTCGGATTTAATTATGTATACCTGATGGTACATGTTAATCTTGAAACTAGGTGCTAGTTGGCATGATAAGTGTTTGTTTAACAACTAGTTTTCAAAATTAAATGTAAAAAAGATTTTCGCATGTTTTTAAGTGATTTTTAAAGATTAATATCAGGTATGGACATATTTTAATTTTTTTTTTTAATTCTGATCCATGACAATTTAATTGATTAATTTTAAAATCACTTAAAACTATGACTAGTTTGTGTTTGTTGCATGTTTAATCAACATTGTTTGTTTTGTTTTGATTAAAATGGAAAAAACACATTTAGATCAGATCGTTACAGGACATTAACTCAATATTTATGACCTTATTTAAATTATTAAATGACTCATAAAATTATTTTAAGTGTTTGTGCATTTTTGTGGCATTATATGAGCATTAAACAACTAGTTTCATTGTTGTTTGTTTGTTTAGTATAAATGCCATGTATGATATATGTTCTTCATGATTTTTATGTTTTAATTCATGCTAGTACATATTATATGTATTTTTAATGTTTATGGGTTTTATGACATAATATTAAAAATGGCAAAATTGGAAATTATACTAGAGTTAATTTATGGCACAAATCTAACTAGTTTGTGTTTTGGGCTTTTAAAAGAACTTATTCAATAAGAGGATTTAGTCCATTGGGCTTCGGCCCAGGCCTATCATGTGGTCTTCTCTTGAAAGTTCAAGTACACAATTTCCATTAATGGGCTTGGCTAAATTACTTAAAATTGGACTTTGTTTTATCCATGAATGTTATCTATATTTATTTGCTTGTTTTGTGTGATGAATGGATATGCATGGTGCATTCATAGGCCCTGGGTTTTTGTAATTAAATATGGCATGCGTGCCATTATGTATTATTGTAAAAGTTTTATTTATTTCTTAGAATAGAATTTATTTGAAGCCTTTGTAAATCAAGATGAAGCCCACCAGAGTGGAGAAGCACAACTCGAAGATTCTTATGTAATAGTATAGAATCTTAGTTGTAGGTTTTTGGGCCTATGTTTGTCATGCTTTACTTTATACAATTATTTATATATGCATGCTATGAATGGATGACAAAGCGTATGCCATGTAAGCCGTAATAAAATGAATCCCTTAAATAGTAAGTCACAAAGTTGCCTTCCTAATTCGAAACATGTCAAGGCATCGATCATCAGTCACGTAGACTAGGAGTCCTAGATGCGCCCGATTATCTTTGTGAGGCATGGGTTGTAAATGTAGGTTGGACTTAACATGGAAAGGGATGCCTGGACCTAGGCAACTAATAAATGGGTTTTTGTTATAACATCTTAAGATGTTAGCCCATTTGATCCAAGAGTCACGTACGAGACATGATTGGAGTTTTCCTACCTAAGTAACTTAACTTGTTAGGTGTACAAGCTCAGCCTGACTAATAAGTTGTTGTGAAAAGTGGATCTTGGCCCACATTAAATCACTAACACGAATTATTTAAAGGGATATTAATTCGATTTGTGGGATTATAAAAAGACCTCATTTAATCTTGCTAAGTTAATTATTGTAGATTGAAAAATGGCATCTTCAAATAACAACTTTTCATTACTATCGGTCCTAGAAAAGGAGAAATTGAATTGTACCAATTTCATAAACTGGTCTCAAAACTTAAGAATAGTTCTTAAGCAAGAGAATTATTTCACAGCTTGCTCCTCCTGAAACGTCACAATGGAATGGTGAGTTCGAAAGGAGAAATCAAACTCTATTGGACATGGTTTGATCGATGATGAGACATGCTAATCTTTCTATCTCTTTTTGGGGTTATGCATTAGAAACTGATGTGTTTCTACTAAACCGTACTCCAACTAAAGCAGTTGAGAAGACACCATACGTGGTATGGACTAGAAAAGAGCCCAATATGTCTTTTCTCATGGTTTGGGGCTATGAAGCACATGTTAAGAAATTAACATCTGACAAACTAGAGTCCAAATCTATTGTCTGCTTATTTATGGGTTATCCCAAAGAAACAAAGGGATACTACTTTTACTCACAATTCGAGAACAAAGTATTTGTTGCTTGCAAGACTGTTTTCTTGGAAAAAGAGTTACTTCTCAAGAAAGATAGTGGGAATAAAATAAAACTTGGAGAAATTCAAGTGCCACAAACTCCTATGGAGGATCAGTTAGAAATGGGATCAAGTTCACAACCAGGTGTAGAACAAGAACCCATTACACAAGAAGATGAGCCTTGTGTGTACAAGAAGGTTAGTGGGAGCATAATAGTATTTTTGGTCCTATATGTGGACAACATCCTTCTCATTGGGAATGACATTCCAACATTGCAAAAGGTTAAGCAATGTTTGGGGAAGTGTTTCTCAATGAAAGACTTAGGTGAAGCCGAGACAATACTTGGTATTCGGATCTATAGAGATAGATCGAATCGGCTTTTGGGATTAAGTCAAAAAAAGTACATAGACAAAGTACTAAAGCATTTTAGTATGGGAGACTCAAAGAAAGGGTGCATACCTTTGGCTTTGGGAGTTCCTTTGGCTAAAGAACAGTGTCCTAAAACCAAAGAGGGAAGGGACAACATGAGTAGAATCCTATATACGTCTCCTATTGGATTTATCATGTACTCTATGTTATGTACTAGGTTGGATGTTGCTCGTGCACTAAGTAAAACCAGTAGATCTCAACAAGACCCTGGTGAGAAGCAGTGGTCTGCTGTAAAGGGGATTCTTAAGCACCTACGAAGGACTAAGGATCACTTCTTGGTGTATGGTGGTCAAGAAGAGCTCATCATACAAGGTTATGCCGATGCTGCTTTTCAGACCAGCACTCAGGATTCAAGATTGCAATTTGTTTTTTTTTTGTTTTGAACAGTGGTGCTGTCAGCTAGAGAAGCTTGTAGCAAGAGATCGTTGCTGACTCAACTACAGAATCTGAGTATATTGTAGTGAGTGAGGCTGCAAAGGAGGCTGTTTGGATTAGAAATTTTGTTTCTGGATTAGGAGTGGTCCCAAGCATCCTAAATCCATTAGAAATTTTTTGTGACAATAACGGGGCCATCGTATAGGCTAAGGAGCCCCAGTCACACTAGAAATCCAAACACATACTCAAGAGGTACCACCTGATCAGAGAGATCATTGAACGTGGGGACATCAAGATTAGCAAGATAGCAAGTGAAAACAATGTAGTAGATCCTTTGACGAAATAGATGCGTCCAAATCTGCACGAAGCTCATTTGAGAGCGTTCGGTATTAGGGCTATGCCCAATTGGGACTAGTGCTAGTGGGAGATTGTTAGTGTAAGCCTTATCCCCAATGTATTATTATAAAACACTTAAGTTAATAGATGAGGCATTTGTTTTATCTATTGTATTCTTGTGCATATCAATTGATAGAACTATCCAAGAATATTGTTTTAGTTTAAGTTATCATGTGTGAAGCATGTGGTTGTAAGACCTTGAAATAAATGAGACTTCATTCTAAATATCCCTAGTCAGTCATTGTTATGGGAATAACAAATGAATTAAGACTAGTATGCTCTATCTGATAAGTTGAGTTCTATCTCTTGGATCATAAGGACTAGAGTGTCAATCAGAGATCATAGATACATGTTTAGAACATGGTATCTAGATTCGATCCGTTCATGAGAACACTACATGATATAAGTCATAAGTGTTTCTCATGTGCAAGTTTTGCATCAAAGTTCTTAGACCTGAAATCTCTATGAAACTCTTTATGAATTACTGTGTACTTTAACATACACCTAACATGCTCATAACAGTGTGACAAGTATGGGTATGCTTGGTTATACACTGATCCATGTTAGAGAGCATGAGAAAAGTGAAGGGATTACCCCTCTTGATAAGAGAGAAAATATCATCGGCCACTTTATCAGCGAACTGAGAACTGTATGGCCATATCGAGATGAAATAATGAGTAATCATTATTTATCTGAGAGTTAAGTATCACTGGAATATCAAGAAAGGAATTAGTATATGTAAGGATGACTGGTTTCATTGCTTATATTAATTCTGATATTTAAGGGTAAGGGACTATGCAAAATTGCATTAGGTCACTAAATGCCATTTGCATTTTAATTTAATTTGGAATGTTATAATATCTTGCTAGAGAATATATATAGCCTTTGAATTAATTTATTAATTCATTGCCAATATTAAATGGACCTATAGGATCGCACACAAAGCATTGGGCTTAAAATATTTAAATAGTGTATTGGAAATTAATTTGGGCTTTTATTTAAAGTCAAATTAATTTATGCAATGGGTACATAGATTTTTTGCCTTAAACAGCTTGCTATTTTAGGCAAATCTGTAAAATAGTTTTTTTGCCTAAAACAACTAAATCTGTAAAACAGTTTTTTTGCCTAAAACGGCTAGCTGTTTTAGGCAAATCTGTTCAGCTACGATTTTGCCTTAAACATCTAGCTGTTTAAGGCAAATCTGTCAAACAATGTTTTTGCCTTAAACAGCTAGCTATTTAAGGCAAATCTGTTGAACTGTTATTTTGCCTTAAACAACTTACTGTTTTAGGCAAATCTGTTAATAGTTGTTACACAAGAGAAATTTATTGGCATGTGCTAGTTTTAATTTCAATTAATTAATTATCTATGTATAATTAAGTTAATTGAGTATTAAATCCTAAATTGTATTTAATCAAAATATAATACTTGAGAGGGAATTAATGTGGCCAAAATTCAAGCTAGAAATACTAGTTGAATTCGGCAACCAATTAATTCCAAAATAAGTTTGTTTTGATTAAATTACTAATGCCATTTAAATTTGAAACCTAATAGAGTTTAATTAATTTAAATCACTTAATTAGGAAGTGATGGAGGCTGAATAGATTCCTAATTCTAAGGGATTTTGGCATTACCTATCTTTCCTAAATTAATGATATAAATTGATTAATTCTATTTTTGATATGTGTGACAATTTTTCTCTCTTGGCTGAATTACTTAGGGAGAAATAACTCTTTCTTATTCTCTTGTATTCTTGGGCAGATATAGCAACCTAAAGGAAGAAAAAGATCAGATCTTGTGGCTTCAAACCATTCCCATTGCCGAATACACAATCATAGAGCTAGCACTCTTGATTTTAAGCTATCTTTGCAAGTGTGTGTGAGCATAGAGTGGTGTGGCATAAAGGCTGCTCCTTTGGCATTGGTGATCAAGATCTAAGGCATATAACTCCATCTTATTTGTTGGTCGTCATCAAAATCAAGATTTGAGGTGCATCTAAGATTGTAAGTTTTAAAACCCTAAAATTGCATATTTTCGATTCTTGTTATGGATTGCATGGTATGTATGATCAATATTTTTTTATTTTTCCGCTGCATGATCATCATGCATATGCCATGTCTTATTCCATCAAATGGGATAAAAACTGCTTACATTACATAATGTGAGTGAGCTTCAAAGGTCTGAGTGCAATTTCAATCCTTGTCCCAATCCAAAATCTTGATAAGTGTGTCATTAGAAGGCGATAATAACTTATAAATATAAAGCAAATAAATTTCACAATATGGATTCCTAATGAAAAAAGATCACTTGGAAGATAATAACAAATCAGAAGTACTAAGCATTCAAGAAATTACGGGAAAAAATTTACAGGATAAGATAGCATGCAAGTCAAATTAAAATCCACATCAGGCCATTTTGTCACTTATAACATACCTTTTCTTGCTCTATTCCTCTAAGAGCACACACCTGGTCGTAAATCTGATGCAGAGAAGCCTAAGAAATTATAGAAACAAAGATATATATAAGATAACAAGTAGTCAATAGCTTAAAAACAAAGATATATATAAGATGACAAGTAGTCAAGAGCTTAGAAACAAAGATATATATAAGAAGACAAGTAGTCAAGAGCTTAGAACTCAGCCACATTAACAAAGATAAACATGTTAGAGAGCAGTTAAAGTTTTTAATTGGTGAGGTTAGGGGAAATTCGGTGCTCCATATATATATATATATATATATATATATATATATATATATATATATATATATATATATATATATATATATATATATATATATATATATATATATATGTAACTTGTCTGCAATCAAATGCCAAAAAATATTATCTTTTTCCTCTAAACAATTATAAAATATTGCAATCATGTAAACGTAAAAATAGGGATACTTTATGAAGAAAGCTAATGGCAGTATAATTTATAGAGATAAACGGTTGTTAGTTTACCTTAAGGCTAATGACAGACAACATCTACTTCCAAGATGTTCCATCCATAGAAACAGATAAGGAGAGAAATAAGAATGAAAGGTTCCTCTTCTCTATCGTATTATACTTGATTTAATCAAATATACATATTTAGACCCACATCACCAAAACTTAATTTTATTCTAATCAAAAGCCAACAGAGGTTCTAATCCCAATGCATTTGGTTAATTAAAGAAGGCTACATAATAAAAATTCAAAACTAAAAGTTGCTAAAATTTCACTTTAAATCTTAATATTTCCCAATTCCCCAACTCTTGTTTGATATATTGTGACTGTTGAAGCCAAACCATAATAGCGATTGGAATGCATTCTTATATATATATTTTTATAGAGTAAAATGAATTCATATATATATATATATATATATATATATATATTTATATTTGTTTTAGCATTATCTAAAATAAAACTAATAACAAAATCTTAGCATAATTGTCCAATTAAAAAAAAGAATTGCAAGTATCATGTGAGAAACTAAATGATAGTTAATTTATTCCTAAAAAACAATGAAGAGATATCTAGCAACTTATATCTCTAAATAAAACTTAAGAATTCTTTATGCTGAAGAACAAACACAAGATATTATTTTCAAATAAAAGCACCAAGGAAAATACAAACAAAGATGTAGATGAAAGCATTTGAGGCTGCCAACAAACCAAAGGAAAAAGAAGTAATAACCCATTAGTATCACAGATGCAGAGTGAAGTATCTTTAGAAATTCATATGATTTGTTAAGATATTTATATGTGAACTCAGTAGAATATAATTAATGTAATCATATAAATTTCATTAAAAAAACCATTGCATTTTTAGGTATTCAATTGATAATTTCTTAATATGCCTAAGAATCTTGATACAATGTGAGGAAATAAATAAAAATCAATTGTTTAAGCTGGCACCTTCTATTTTCCCAACAATAAAAAACCAAAAAATCATTAGAGTTGACAGACTACCACCAGTTTAGATCATCATAACACCTTATTAACTTAAAACAATTGGAGATTGCTAACATGTATATTATATTGAATTTTTATTAAAAATGCTAAAGAAAGTAATCATTTCTTACCTTGATTTACTTATAAACCATGGTAGCACCAAGACTAGAACTTGGAAGAAAGATGAACTGGTATAAATTAAGATTATGAATGATGAATTTCAGATGTCGAGTTCACTTCCTAATAGTTGCACAGACCCTAGCCATATACATTTCACAAAAATAAAATCATAAATGGTGAAGAGGTTGTGAGGACAGTGCAATATCTATCGGATCAACATTCTAAATAATCACTATATCTATCACAGATTTAGGTTCCACATCTATCCCGAATAACAATACATAAATACAACTAAAGGTTTATATAAAAAACTAATGTCTATTTTAGGAAAATAAGAATGATTTAATCAAAAGTTGGACTCAATTTCCATAATTTAAATGTGAAAAACATATTGCAAGTAATAGTGCTTCCTGATTCACAGCCAAGGCTACTGAGATTAAAACTAATGAAGAAGAGATTGTTTCTATTAGCTGCATATTAAAAGAGGGAAAATCACAAAACTGCCTAGCAAGATAGACTTGTTTTAAAATCACAAATATTAACCATTAATTAAAATCATTGGAGAAACAAAAAATGATTTATGCATTAATAAATGTAGTGGACTATAACATGAATTAGATATAACTCACAAGTAAGATCAATCAATTAGATATATTTTCAAGGATTTTGAGCCAATAACATGAATTTAGTGATTAGTTGTTCAAAAAAGAGGAAAACCTAAAGTCATGAGTTAAAACTCGGTACCTTTTAATTTTTAAATGCATTATTAATAGTCCAGTCAATTTGATTCATAGCTCTCCCACTTATTGTACCTGTCTATAATAAATTTCCCATTAATATATATATATATAGGCACACAATAATTAAAGTAAACAATTTGGCATCAACTAGCCAATAGCAAAGTTGTTACTTACCACCCTAAAATTCATGAAAAAAATAAAATAGTGACACCAGTGGAAATTCTTCTCCAACAAGCAAAAAAAATGGGAAAAAAGATTTAAACTTGAAGTCAGAAAGTGAAATTGGGGAAAGTTTGCCAATTAGATAGCTAGTGATAGAAACTATCAACTAATTGAACCCAATTTCTTGTTTCTTTATTATCTTCCTCCTTCTCTGAGATGGAAACTAAATCATTCATAGACAAGTTAAAGTTATCAGAGAAGGAGAAAAGAAACAGAGGAAGAGAGAAAAAAATGAAAGGAGATCACAGTTAAAGTAAGAAGGAGAGAGATTGTGGTTGGTTGGATCTAAGTAAGCCGAATCTAGGCCAAGCAAAAGGAATGAGAATAATTAAACTAAAAGAAAAACCAAAATAGAAAAGAATTAAAGAATAGCTTTTTACTATTTTGCAGAGCCATGATCCAAATAGAAATGGTTGAATGTTTTTACCATTCTCATAACAAATTAGATCCTTCAAGAGAAAACCAAAATCCAAAAGAAAAAGAAAATAGATCTAGATATAGACACATAACCAAAACATACCTTGTTTGTGTCCAGCCCCTTTGTCGATAGTGTGGCATTAGGCACACTTAGTCTTAAAGATCTTCTCTCCAGCCTTATGATCACCAGGAGGACCTTGATCGAATGAAGCCATTTCTTTCTTCAAGAGCTTCTTCTAGGGTTTCAATAATCTAAACCAACACATAAGAAATAAGAAGCTAGGGCTCTTTATATAATATAAATATTAAGTGACCGAATGAAATTACGTGGAGGTTTGGGCATAGAAACTTTAACCTAGGGAGAAAGTCAGATCTAAATGGTAGTGAGGGGCGAGCGAGAAGGAGATCACAATGGGAAAGGGGAAGGAGAAGCAAAACACTATTTATACCTAGGACAAAAAGGTAGAAAATATTTAAATGCCCCTAACTTAACAACGAAAATAAAATTATGTTGTTAATTTTTTTGTTGCTAAATTACCAACGGAACAAAATTTTATTTTCGTTGCTAATTTTTTCATTTCTTGTAGTGTTATAATTTACCAACGAAAGTAGAATTTTGTTGGTGATTTAGCAACAAAATTCTATTTCAATAACTGAAATAGAATTCCATTGTTAAATTACCAACGAAAATGCAATTTCATTGCTAAATTCCAATGTAAAATTTTGGCGCTAATAGTTCCCTCCATTTTTAGGAATGCAAGACAACGATTTTCCATTTCTATTGCTAAAGCAAAAAATCCCCACCAAAATTAGCAACGAAATTTTATTTTCATTGCTAATTTTCCGTTGCTATTTAATAATTTTCTTGTAGCGCATGTTATAAAGTGAAATGGTAACTTTAATATTGCATATTTCATGTATATGAACATTGAGATGATTTCATAGTGTTTCCTATACTCAGGATTATAAGCTTATATATACATGTATATGTGCATAGTTGATGTCTTTCAAATAAGCATATTATTTAATTTATATTTTATACAGTTATATGTTCTACTTAACATTGAAAAAATGGCACGAGTGACTATTTACATATAAGAATGATTAAGTTGAGAACTTATAGCTATATACATGGTTGATTTTAAGGCACAAGTTGAAAATAAAGTATTATTATAGGGCACTAGTAATTAGAACTGCACCCTAGAGAGCTTAAAAAAAGGAACAGTATAACAATAATAATGTAATTAGAACTTTGAATAGATGCTTTAAAATTAGTAAGAAAGTAAAGTAAATATTTATACATTATGGAAACTACAAGATTGTGTGAAAGCTAATGAATGTAGTTGTTTGATATAGTCTTTCATGAATAATTAACTGGTTTTCTATAAATATAGTTTGGGTATTACTTATAAACACGAAAATTGAGTTAATCACTAAGATTAACCAAGAATGAATGATAGGAAACAAAAGAGGTAAATTGATGCCTAAAAACTTAAGAATACCTGAATAATTTCTAAAGAAATAAATAAGGGTTAAGTGGAATAACAATAAGTAAATGAAGTGGGATATAAGAGTTAAGTACGATTGAATAAAGTTTTACAAGTGTGATATTAATAATAATGTTTTAAAAGAATAGTTTATACGCCCAGTGGTATGTTTTTATATTTATGTGTTTGTTACTGATATAAGCCTAAATAGCTCATATTTAATCCATGTTTTATTACCAAAATAATATTTAGTTGTATTAAATTATGTTAGAGTTAGGTGTGTTTAATGTATTTTGTCAAGTTTTGTTTATGTAGGATAAAATGGAGAAAAATGTGGAGAAGGAGTAAAAATAAGTCAAGAAACTCCGTGTCCTGTGGCGAGCGCAACAGGTGTCGCGGGCGCGATAGAGAGACTTTGGGTAGTTATTTTTTTTAAAAGGCACTTCAAAGGGACACCACTCTTCACCAAATGATGTGTACTTCTAGAGAGATACTTGAAGAGTTATGTTTCTATGGAAAGGTGCTTGAAGGATCACAATGCTTGGCAATGAAGTTACAAATATAAATGGTGGTTATGCAATTCAAATTTCAAAGTCAAATTTTAAGAGGCATGACTTTTCACCAAGGGTTGCATACCTATGGAGAGGCACTTGAAGGGACTTAATGCTTGAAAATCTATAAATACCTTGGAAGTTATAATCAAAAGGAGGAATCAATCATTTTTATTTTTTTTATTTGAAAGTGTAAGTAGAGGAAATAATTGTAGGTTTTAATTTTAGTTTTATGGCTTGAAGAGAAGGCAAATACAATGAAGAAGACTACACTTGGTGAAAGGAAGAATGATTGAGAGATCCCTTCTTTTATTTCTAATCTTTACTTCTTCTTTGTTATTATTATGAATTTTTTTTAGCAATTTGATTGTTGTTATTCATATTTATTCATTTCTCTTTCATTTATCTTTATATGCAGTATTTGCTATTAAA
Source organism: Excoecaria agallocha (assembly GCA_037975025.1). Lineage (NCBI taxonomy): Eukaryota > Viridiplantae > Streptophyta > Magnoliopsida > Malpighiales > Euphorbiaceae > Excoecaria > Excoecaria agallocha. Next base: position 31,317,528 of record CM075819.1, read on the forward strand.
ACTTTATTAGTATCATTATAAGTTAAGGAAGACGACCTTAGATGTGCAATTCCTTCTCTGAAAATCATCATAATGGTCATAAATAAGGGAGTTAGTGAGAGCAACGTCTTATTGAAAGTTAATAGGAAATTCATTGTCAAAGCATAGTTTGAGAGATCGCATGTGGAGATAGTTGTTATAGGTTGGTTTTTATTCTTTGAATGTGTGTTTATGTAATTCTTGTCTAAATGTGAGAGCTGCGATTTAGAACCATAAATGCATGTTTAAGGCATAATCTAGTCTAGATGCAAGAGCTGCGACATAGAACATTATTCCAACTTGGCTTGCATGATAAAGATTGAATTATAAATAAGGGAAAAAGATCAAATTCAATAATTATGTATATGTTATATTCATCATATTCATAAGTCTTCTCGGATTATCATTAAAGTAGAAAAATATTTAATTTAATGTAGTGTAGTTTTAATAATATTTTTACTTTACAAATTAATGAGCATTGTAAACAAGATTAAAATCAAGTAGTAATAGAGTACAATGTTAATCAACATTTCTCGTGGGATCGATATCTGAAGTACTATAATCGGTACACCGTATACTTGCGGTATTTAAGCTTTTAGAAAAAGCATATCATTTATGACCTCTAAAAAAGGTTGTCCATATATTGTTTGTTCCCTACTAAGCTTTATAGCTTAACACGGATGTTTATCCATATAGGTTATCGAGACAAGAAGTTTTCTCAAGGATGATATCTACCGCAAGACGGCCAACACAAGATAGAGAAATACTAGAAGTATTAAGTTTTCATTTCTATTTTTGTTAATTAGGTCATGAAGATTTTATAAAGGTTTGGGAATTTTGTATAGTATAAATGTTTAGTTTATGAAATATTATAATAGTAAAGAGACCCATATGTAGTTAAGTTTTCTTAGTAAAGCTTATTTGTGATGGTTTTAAATTTTTATATAAGATCTTTGTACATTGTTACTAAGTAAAGATTAGTTAATTGGTTTATAGTACATTTTGGTAATTATTGGAGGATAGAATATATGCTACAGAGATGGGTGTTGCAATTAGTGGTATTAGAGCATAGGTTTAGTCATTTTTTATTAGTAAAAGTTTAGAAATAGTCATCATAAAAAGTTATAGTGTGTGGGCCTAATCCAGATATCTCTATTTTGTTTTGTTATAGATCAAAAGATGGATGATTTATAGGAAATTAGAAAAAGATTGGAAAAGTTAATAGTTTTGGGCTTACAAATTTAATTGTTTCCCATTTATATTGTTGTATTATGTTTTGAGGTGTTGGCTTCTACAGTAGTAAGTTATTGGAAATAAACTATAGCCTAACTCAGAATTTTACAAGAGTTATTTGATTATAGGATATCAAGGGATGTCAAAAGGAAATGTGAGACTAAGGGAAATAAAAATAAAAGTGCAAAGTAAAAATAAGTAAAAGAAAAGCGGTACATTACTTATGAGCAAAAGGAAGTATAATGTTATAGTAGAAAGAGGTAGATTATAGTGTAAAGAACAGACTTATGGATTTGTCTGTATTAGTGTGAATCAGAAGGATTATAGTTTTAATGTAGAGAGATATTATTGAAGAAGTCTCTAGTATATATCATCTTCCCTTATGATACTTATATATATATATATATATATATATGGATAGAATCTGATAATGAGAATATATGAATATAGGTATATGTGGAATAATAGATAAGATGGAAGTTTTGAAAGTGAACTATATGTATGATAATATAATAATAGGATCTTAAATTCAGACTAAATGGTAAATGGTATAAAATGTATATTTGACTAGTATTTAGATTATTGTATAAGTTAGTTAATGGAGTATATGGAGATTATTTCAATATAGTATAAGAGAAAGAGTTTATGCATATCTTATAAGGTTTTTCATTTCTAAAGTTTTTGTGATGATGACCTAAGGCTATTTACAATACTCAGTATACCTGTCAATGATACCTTTACTAATGTGGACAATTGATTAAACATTTCATAGTATTGGGATGGAGCAAAACATGTGCAGTACATGAGAATATGGATTTGTTGGTTTTAGTTCGGTTAAATACATCACATATATAAGCGAAATTTTAAATTTTTTAACTAATAAAAGGATCTTTCCATGAATATACAATATATATGTTAAAGATAATAATGAAAATCACTTTTGAGGGTTGTTGAATAGTTGATTTCCCTTCTCACTGGGTTGTCGCAAACCACATTGTCCAAATTAGAACACCTCCAACAGTAATCCACACTAAAGAGGATCTAAATGAACTAGATCTAATGGGAAACACAAGGACCACAAAATTTCCTTGAAGCTAGCAAGGAAATCTGGATAGGGATGGAGAAATAGATAAGGATAACACTTATCTTACCTAATCCCACATGTGTTAGGCTTTTATATACCACTTTTAATGGGTTTGGGCCTTTTAAATTTAAAAGCCTACTTTTAATGGGATTTGGCCTTTCAAACATCTGGAGAAATACTAAATGGGTTGTTGGAATATAACTAATTAATTTGGGCCTAATTAAAAGCCAATCTAGGTCCTTTCATAAAAGACCGTACACTTAACCCATAAAAATGGGCCTTTATACACACACTTAGATTTAATTACCGAAATCAATTCCAAATCCAATCAAATTAAATATATGGCCTTAATAACTATTATGAAACATATTTAATTTTTTTTGTCCAAAAAAATGCCTCTAAAGCCTTCTATCTAGGTTATGTGTAGAAACCTTTCTCTAGAGGGCTTTTGCATAGAAACTAATTTTTTAGGCCAGTAGTTATTTATACAATGGACCTATTAATATTATTTCAGCCTTATAACAATTATAATCTAATAATATTTAATAATAAAATACAATATTTCAATTATTTTCATCATTTTAGAATATTTCTAAAAAGTTCTATGAACTTTTCTGCGTATGCATAATTAATTAAACTCTTTAATTAATTATTTTCTTATTTATTTTTCTTATCCCATAAGAATATCAAATATTATTATCCTTGTCATTTTTACCATTTTTTCCTACTCTATATGTGTGTGACCTATTGTGTTCCTGTCCATATTAGCAGTATAATATGTAATTAAGAGTTCTACTCAAACTGGGACTTTTTCTCAAGAATCCTAGTTGAACCATGACTCTTATGATTTAAACTCTTTTAAACCATTTTATCAATCCCCAATTGATATTCATAATATATTATAATAAAAGTCATGAGCGACCAATAGCTAAGCATCATGTCTACCCAAATGTCAAGAAAAATAAGTGGTTTTGATTATACCCTTCCATAAAACAGTTACCATGTAATTACTTTTTTCACCATACTTATCTCATTTAGGTTCTGAGTATGGATTTATGTCAACTCATATGAGCCTAAAAAATGAATGTTCTATTAATTTAACCATTGTTCAAAAATACCCCATCATAGATCCCTATCCACCTTGGCATTATACTCTGGCTAGAGATTCTTTGATCAAGGCAATTATAGAATCATGCGAGATAACTTCCCTTTATAAACCTAGGATGGTGAATTCTTTATCGATTACTCAACTACCTTCAAGTAGGTCATGATATACCCAATCTCCTAATTATGCTCACCCCATGTTAGAGGCAAGTAGTTATAGAGTCAAAGTATAACACTCATTACTTAAGATAACTTTGGTGATCTCAAGTCTAAAGATGTTTTCACCACTTCTATGAAGAGATTCCTTATTGACATAAATTTAATATCCATGTGAGGATTTTCTTGGTAGGTCTTTGATAAGTGTGAATTATATATAGTTTTTGATATGTTTTTAGTTTTGTTATTTAGTTATTTTGGTTTTATTTAGGTTAAATTAGAGTTAATTTGTTAATATTTATGTTTTTGAGGTTAATTTCATATTTTGTTTGATTTTTAGGATAAAATTGATATAAAAGGGCTTAAATTGCAAAAAGGGCAAAGTTTAGGGGCAAAAGTACAAATATGGGAAATTTAAGCGAGAAAACGAGCATTCAATCCAGAAGCTTTTCACGTGACCACGTGAACTCAATGAAGAATTCTACCTGTGGCCACGTGAAGACATAAAACTTGGAAGACATGGCCACGTGAAGGGTTAAGCTATTTTCACCCATGGCCAAATGAAAGAGACATTAAAGGAAGCATTGAAGACACGTGACTACGTGTGAGGGAAGGCATAATTCACACGTGGCCACGTGTGAGGAAGAACTTGAAGACACGTGACCACGTGTAGAAAATAAACATGGAAGGGCGTGGCCACGTGATTCCTACTCCCACTTCGCGAAGGATTTTCGAGCTTCCTATTTTAGCAGAGTTCACTTCCTATTCTATGTCTGGAGTTTAAGAAGGAATCTACTACGATTTTTCCTTATAAATAGCAGTCAAAAAACATCAGAGAAAGGAGATCAATTGGAGAGATCAACTTTAGAATTAAGCATTATTCTCTAGTATGTTTTTACGTTACTTAGTTTTTACTGTTTTTTCTTCAAACTTTGTTTTAATTTTAAGAATGTCTTATGAGTAGTTTTCTTTAACTTTTGCTAAAGGATACTTGAACCCTTAACTTGTATTGTTATGACTTGAGTTTGTTCTTCAATTCAATACAAGTTAGTTATTTCTTAGTTCTTAAACATAGTCTTGTCTTTACTCAAATTTAAGTTGATTTTTAACTTGATTAAGCATTGGTTAATTAATTGATTTGAGTTGATTATTGAATTGCATGCTCTTAGGTTAATTTATTTGGATTAATGCATGATTATAATCTGAATAAGCTATAATTGTGTGTTGATTTGAGTAAGTTAAGATTGAGAAAAGTGTAACTAAAAATAGGTGGAAGTTAAATCTCTTGAGAAAGGTTGTAATAGACATCTAGGAGAGTTAATTCAGTTCTCTATGCTAAGTGTTAAGTTTATCTGAATAAGAAAATTTTGATGCTTGGATTGATAATCTTGAATAAAGTTATCTGGGTTTATTAAACTGAAATCTTCATAATCACTTGTATGTTTTCTTTTGTTTAAGTCATAGTAATATTTGTTAAGGTGGATAGTCCTTTAGTGAAAGTTGTTTTTAATATTGATTTTTACCTCACTCAATTTACTTGCTTTTATTAGATCTTTATTTATTTTAACTCTTTATTTTGTTTTAGTTTTAAAAACTTCAATCATCATAACTTTGAGATTTCTTTTCTTTCTTTTACACACAAAAATTGGTTTTGAAATTGAAATAGCACATACAAGCACAAGTTTCCCTTGGGTTCGATATTTTGGGTCATAATCTTATTTCCCTATATTACTAACCGATCTAGTACACTTGCTAGAATTCGATCAAGTTTTTGGCGCCGTTGTCGGGGATACATTGGCGTTTGTTTATTTATTTTGATTTTAAAGTTATTTTTGTGTGTTTTTCTTCTCTTTTTCATCTATTTTCTTATTTTCTTTTTGGGTGACTAGTGGTTTATGGTGAGAGACAACCCCATCCTACCATTAGACCCTGAAATTGAAAGGACATTTCATAGGATTAGAAGGTTAAGAGGCAACATGAATGACCTAAAAATAGAAAAACCTATGAATGATCCACCACCTAGGATCGAAGAGCAACACATAACTCACCAAGCTCCCGGAAATGGGTATAGACCTAGAACCATTAGGGATTATGCTATCCCTAGGTGGAATGAATAACATAGAACTATTAGGATTCCTCACCACCAACCCTTTGAGATTAAACCCGCTACTATCACTATGGCACAAAGAAACCAATTTTTGGGTTCGAACATAGAGGATCCAGCACAACATTTGGATACGTTTTTAGAAGTGAGTGACACTGTGCAAATTCCTAATGTATCGACTGATGCAATTAGGTTGAAACTCTTCCCATTTACCCTCATCGGAAAAGCTAGGGATTGGGTACAAATGCTACCAAATCAATCCATCCATTCTTGGCAACAAATGCAATAAAAATTTCTTTGCAAGTTCTTCCCACCTACTAAGACATCCCTCATTAGGAAACAAATTAGTGATTTCCAGCAATTTTATGAGGAGCCATTCCATGAAGCATGGGAAAGATTTAGGAGACTTTTAAAAAGTTGTCCATATCATGAAGTTCCTATTTTTCAACTAATGCACATTTTCTATATAGGTGCCCATCCATCAACAAGATCTTTGCTAGATACAGCCTCAAATGGTAGTTTCATGAACCAAATTCCCGAAGATGCATTTTTGCTTCTTGATGAGATGACTACCAATGATGCTCCATGGGCAACCTCTAGAGCAACTCAGAAGAAACAGGGAGTTCATAATATTGATGAAGTAGCTATGTTAAAAGCTCAATTAGAATTAATGGAAAAGAGACATTTAAAAGAAATAAATGAGCTTAAGCTAAAAATGTTTCTATGCTATCTATTGAAGTTGATTCTTATGCAGGAATTTTAGGACCTTTGGGAATGAAGAATAATGAAGGAATGGTAGAAGAAGTAAATGCCTTGAATCCATATAGCAATACTTATAATCCAGGATGGAGAAGCCATCCAACTTTTTATGGAGGGAAGGTAATCAAGGTTCTTCTTCTAACCCTAATCCTAGACCTCAATTTAACCATAATCAACCTCCCAATAATCCACTTCCATACCAAAACCAAGCTCCACCAACAATACCCAACCAATACCATCACAATCATACCACCAACCACCACCGGTTTTCAAAAATCTCAACCTCCCCCCTCCTCAAGAAAAGAAATCGAACATTGAAGAAATGATTGCAAACTTTATGGCCTCCCAAAATTCAATTTTAGCTAGCCAAGATGCTTGATGGAAATCGCAAGATATTTAGATGAGGAACCAAGAAGCATCCAGTAGGAATCTAGAAAACCAAATGGGGCAACTTGCTAGTTCTTTATCTAACCGAACTCAAGGGACATTTCCATCCAATGTAGACCGAAATCCAAAGGAGGAAGCCAAAGCAATCACCTTAAGGAATGGAAAAGAGCTAGAGAAGACTAAAATTGGTAAGAATTCTTCCCCAAGGGTGGAACCGACAATGGAGGTAAGTAATTCTAACTCAGAAAATACTAAAAAAGTGTCTCTACGGTTGAGAAGGGTAAAGGTAAGGAAAAACTTATTTCTATTATTCTTGATGAATCTCAATTACCATTTCCTGTTCTAGCTAGAAAAGAGAAACAAAATGAACAATTGAGTAGATTTTTAGACATGTTTAAGAAGCTACATATAAATTTACCATTTGCTGAAGCTTTGTTACACATGCCTAAATATGCTAAATTTATGAAAGAATTGTACACTAATAAGAAAAAGCTAGAAGGCATAGGAATAGTTCAATTATCCGGTAATTGTAGTGCCATATTAACCAATAAAATTCCTGAAAAATTAGAAGATCCTGGTAGTTTTACATTACCTTGTGAACTAGGAGGAAATTTTGTTGGGCATGCTTTATGTGATTTTGGTGCTAGTATTAACTTGATGCCTTTTTCAATTTGCAGGAAATTGAATCTAGGTGATTTGAAGGAAACCCGAATGACGCTTCAATTGGCGGATAGATTAGTGAAAAGGCCAAAAGGAATCATTGAGGACTTATTGGTAAAAGTCAAAAATTTTATCTTTCCGATTGATTTTGTGGTCATGGACATGGAAGAAGATAGAAAGGTGCCATTAATTATGGGGAGGCCATTCTTGAACACAGCAAGAGCACTAATTGATGTTCATGGACAAACGGTTAATTTAAGATTCAACGAGGAGGAAATGATTTTCAATGTTAATAAAATTTTAAAACACCCCTCGTATGATTTTGAAGAATCCATTTACTTTGTTGATGAAGTTCAAGAAAGTGCCAACACAAAAAAAGAAGATATCATTCTCAATGATGAACTTCAAAGTTGCTTAATGCATCCCAAGACAATGGAAGAGTTGGATACAAAGGAGAAAAAGTTAATACAAAATCTGGAACAAGAGCATAGTGAAGATAAGGAAACGGAGGATGAACCATCCCCTCCTAAGGGAGATTCTGAACTTAAAACACTTCCATCTCATTTGAAATATGTATTTTTAAGTGATAATACTGATCAGGTAATTATTTCATCTTCATTAACAGATTTGGAAGAAGAAATGCTCATCGAAGTCCTCAAAAAGCACAAAGGAGCAATTGGTTGGGCAACATCTAACTTAAAAGGGATTAGCCCCAGCTATTGTACACATCGTATACCCATGGAGGACAACTTTAAACCAGTGGTACAACCTCAACGAAGGCTCAACCCAACTATGCAAGAGGTAGTGAAAAAGGAGGTATTGAAACTACTTGATGCAGGTATTATCTATCCTATCTCTGATAGTAATTGGGTAAGTCCTGTTCAATGTGTACCTAAAAAGGGGGGAATGACTGTAGTGATCAATAAAAATATTGAATTAATTCCTACACGCACGGTAACGGGATGGAGGGTATGTATTGACTATAGGTTGAATAATGCCACTAGAAAAGACCATTTTCCATTACCCTTTATTGACCAAATGTTAGAAAGATTGGCAGGAAATAAATTTTATTGTTTCTTAGATGGATATTCGGGGTACATGCAAATACCTATAGCCCCGGAAGACCAAGAAAAGACCACATTCACATGTCCATATGGAACATTTGCATATAGGAGAATGCCTTTTAATCTTTGTAATGCACCTGCCACATTTTAACGTTGTATGATGGCCATATTTCATGACTTTATTGAAACATTTATGGAGGTTTTCATAGATGATTTCACTATTTATGGTCATGATTTTGAATCTTGTTTGCATAATCTAGCATTGGTTTTGAAAAGGTGTCAAGAAACTAATCTTGTGCTAAATTAGGAAAAATGTCATTTCATGGTTAGAGAAGGCACTGTTTTAGGGCATAAAATTTCTAAAAAAGGCATTGAGGTTGATAAATCAAAAGTTGATGTGATAGAAAAATTACCTCCAACAACTAGTGGAAAGGGCATTGGAAGTTTCCTTGGTCATGTCGGGTTTTATCATCGGTTTATTAAGGACTTTTCTAAAATTGCCAAACCACTTTCTAATTTATTGCTTAAAGATGTTGCATTTAACTTTGATGCTGAGTGTTTTCAGGCTTTTAACCTATTGAAGCAAAAATTAGTTAGTATACCGGTCATTGCATCACCCGATTGGAGTTTACCATTTGAAATTATGTGTGATGCAAGTGATTATGCAGCTGGAGCAGTCTTAGGACAGCGCAAAGAGAAGATTTTCTACACCATCTATTATGCAAGCCATACACTCGCCGGAGCCCAAGTAAATTACACTACTACAGAGAAGGAACTCTTGGCAATAGTCTTTTCATTTGCGAAATTCAGGTCTTACCTCTTAGGATCCAAAATTACAGTGTGGTTGGACCATGCTGCATTGAGACATCTTTTCGCCAAGAACGATTCTAAACCAAGACTTATCCGATGGGTATTACTACTCCAAGAGTTTGATGTTGAAATCAAAGATAAGAAAGGAGCAGAAAATTTTGTAGCTGACCATTTATCTAGATTGGATCATGCTAGCATCGAAAAGGAAGAAATTTCTGACTTATTTCCCGATGAACATATTTGTGCTTGTTATACTTATGAAAAATCAGTTCCATGGTATACTAATATAGCCAATTTTCTTATAGGTGGTTATCTTCCTAAGGAGTTTACTTGGCAACAAAAGAAAAAGCTCATAGTGGATGCCAAGCATTACCTTTGGGACAATCCATATCTTGTCAAGATATGCCCGGATCAAGTACTAAGAAGGTGTGTACCGGAATTGGAACAAAAATCTATCATGCAACAATGCCATGGAGGTGAAGTTGGGGGACATCACGGGCCAAATAGAACAGTTCAAAAGATACTCCAATCAGGTTTTTTCTGGCCTACTTTGTTTGAAGATGTAAGATCTTTTATAACAACTTGTGATAGATGCCAACGAGTAGGAAATATATCCAAAAGAGATGAGATGTATATGAACAATGTGCTAGAAATAGAAATCTTTGATGAATGGGGCATTGATTTTATGGGACCTTTTCCAAATTCATTTGGGTTTGAGTATATCTTGGTAGCAGTGGATTACGTGAGTAAATGGGTAAAGGCAATAGCTACTAGGACATGTGATGCAAAAATTATGCTTGAATTCATTGGGAAGAATATTTTCACTAGATTCAGAGCACCTAGAGCTATTATAAGTGATGGAGGCAAATATTTTATCAACCATCAATTCAAGACCTTCCTTAAGAAATTTGGTGTTAAGCATAAAATCACAACCCCATACCACCCTCAAGCTAATGGACAAGTAGAAGTATCTAATAGGGAGTTGAAATCAATCTTAGAAAAAACAATGAATAACTCTAGAAAAGATTGGTCTCTTAGGTTAGATGAGGCTTTATGGGCTTATCGAACTGCATTCAAAACCCTTATAGGTATGTCTCCCTTTAGAATTGTTTTTGGAAAAGCATGTCACCTTCCAGTCGAATTAGAACATAAAGCTTATTGGGCTACAAAATTTCTTAACTTTGATTTGAGAAATGCAGGAGAAAAAAGAAAATTGCAGCTCAATGAACTCGATGAAATTCGACAATGGTCATATAACAATGTTGTACTTTATAAAGAAAAGAACAAACAATGGCATGACAATCATTTAAGGGTAAAAGATTTTGTTCCGTGAATGTTAGTGCTTCTTTATAATAGTCGTCTTCGTTTGTTTTCAGGAAAACTGAAATCGAAGTGGCTTGGGCCATATCAAGTGATGTCGAGCAGTAATTTTGGTGTAGTGACGATCAAAAGCTTAAAGGATGGATGTGAATTTACAATCAATGGTCATCGACTCAAACCATACCAAATCGGACAACAAGAGGTTGCTGAAGCAACCATGGTTCTTCAAGATACTTAAAAAAATTGTTTGGAAAGTCTAGCTGGAGACTTTAAAAACTCAAAACTTTTAATCTATCCCTCTTTTATTTTTTTTAGTCTTTGTGTTTTCATATTTTGTGTGTTTGTGTGTTTTGATTCATGAAAAGAGCACATAAACAAGGTTTTAAAATGAAGACATGTTTTTCCTAGAAAAGAATTGGTGTTTTCAAAGCTTGAAATGGAAAAATTGCATTTAAGGAAACTTAATTGTGCGTATTTGTTTCAAAAATGCAATTGAGGTAGAAAAATGCATGTACAAGTGATCACGTGTGGCTTTCCCTTTGCCATCACGTGGTCGCGGGTTGATGCACTATCCCACATTCATTTAAATCACGTGGCCACGCATGGAGTTACTGCCCTATCTTTTAAACATTATGTGACCACGCATATTTCAAGAGAAAAAATCATGTGGCCATGACTTAAGACACTGCCCCTTCCATTTTCAATTCACATGACCACATGATATTCAAGGGTAACCATCACGTGGCCACGCATGCACAAGGAACAAAGGCACACGTAACCACATGTGGTTCTTCCCATGAACTTCACGTGGCCACGTCCCACACTTCTGCCTTATAAACACTTCATGCTATTTTCTTTCTTCTTCTTCTTCTTCTTCTTGTTTTTGCTCTCACCGTGCCCACGCCTCACTAACACAAACATTCACCCGTGACCACGGATTTTCACTCACCACCAATCATCACCAACTCCTACCACCATTTGCTCTCTCTTTGTCATTTTTCTCTCTCTCCTACCTATCATCTCTTCCTTTTCCACACGTTCTCCACTAAACTAGGGCTTTTCACAACTCACACACACTACTTCAACTTGGTGCTGTATTTTGGTTCAGTTCTCATCTTCAAGTAAGTATCTACTCTCCTTGCTTCTTATTTATCATTTCCATATCATTCATTGCATTGTTTTGTGCCATTATTGCCTATGAATGTTTTTGTTTTGAGGTTACTTTGCACTTAACATTTTGTTTTCATGTTAATTCCTTTTGTCTCTTTCGATGTTTATGAGTATTACATGCATGTTATAGATGCTTGGTATGCAATTGGGTAAGGAAAAATCTTTGTTATGATCTTTAAATTGATGCTCAAACTCATGCCCACAACATGCTCGATGAAATGCACTAATGAGTTTTTCTTTCAAAACATTTAACTTTCACTCTTTGGATAGCATGTTTATGATTTGCATTGATGCTGTACAACCTAGTTCACCTCCTGTAAGATTGGTTCATGACTTTATTCATGCATAATAGGCATTATTTTGACATATTCTTTGTGCTCAACCATTGAATAAATTTTATGCCTATCATTTTGATCTCCACATATATACGGTGCATTTATGCTATCAATTTTTCATTTCATCCAAGTGTGCTTCGGTTCATTTAATGCATGATTCATGTGCTTACACCTTAGTATATTTTGGGTTATGAATTGACACTTACATTATGTTTCCTTTCTTTTTAGTGGCACCTCGAAGGACCAAATATCCTGATGTAGCGAGCTCTTCTAGTGTACGCATTCCGTCATATGTGGACAAGGATAAGATCAATAAATTTGACTACTTCAGCAAGTGTACCTATGTCCAGCCCGCCTATCTAAGTCAATTGTTTCTCAATGTTCCGGCTGGAAATCTGTGGGATCATGATATGGAACCATTGATCCAAAATATTGGCTGGCAGCAATTCAATTACAAAGAAATCGAAAGTATATCCAGATATGGCATGAGATTTTCTGTATTCTTTTGAATGCTACTTTAAGAGAGATGCAAAGGACAGCACAGTCGGTTTTAAGTTTGGTAAGAAAGGATATTCCTTGACTTTCAATCAGTTTTCTGAAATTTTAGTATTTATGCCAAATGCCCCAACTGAATTGGAAGATGCATCCCCTGTGGAGAATTGGGAACGAATCAAGGATCTTGAATTGGATGAGCCATGGGTAGGGGGATAATGCAAGGTACATGCTTTACGAAAACATGCATTAAGAATCATTCATCGGTTTTTAGGAAAGAGTATGTACAATAATTTAAAGAATGCAAGCACTATTAGTGTGTCTCAAGCAATGGTTCTCCGATGCATGATGGATGGCATAGCAATCAATGGAGCGGGAATTATAGTAGCTCTGATTAAGGAATTGCAGAAAATGACAGGACATATGGATACTATTTCCATTGGGTGGATAGCTATAGTGATGGCAATTGCAGTTGAACATCAGAGTTATGGAGACTCACTTCCAGGAGAGTTACCTTGCATTGATAATAAGATGCTCAAGCGGATGAAAATTTTAATTCTTAGGCCTCGAGCTCATTGGGCAACCCGGGAGGAATACCTAAGAGAGAACAATATTCAGATTGAGGAGCAGCAAGAGGAGCCAAATGAGGAGTATATTGCCACAGTTGTACCTTCCCCCATTAATGAACCTATAACACCTAAATGGGAAGGTCCATTTAATCAATTAAGTAGCCATTTGGATGCTCAACAAATTAGGCTAGATCAAATGCAAGGAAGATTGGACATGCTATGGGATATGGTGATGGTGAGCAATAGGATTGTTGAGCATTTTATCCACCACTTTTGGCAGTGATTTCCTCCACCGGAATAGATCTTCATTTGCTGTGGATAGCAAAATTTTGAGGAGGGGGTAGCCTCCTTTCAGGGAGTTTGTCTTTAACTTTTCTTTTTCTTTTTCATGAATCGGGTTTTATTTTGTGTGTTGTGTTTTATTTTCTTTTATTTTGCTTTTTGTAAGTTTGATTGTTTTCTTAAGTATGTAAAACTTATTGAAGACTTATATAGCTCACCTTTTCACTTAGTTTGCATGATAACTTAGTTTGCCCTAGTTGACTTCAAAACTTTGAACAATTTGAGCTTGGATATGGAATATGCATGTTTTTGAGCCTTTGCTTAGCAAGAGAACATTTATGTTGTTTAATAAATCTTTAGATAGGTTAATCTTCAGCTTGATAAATATTTGTTAGTTTCCAAATTCTTGAAAGCACTTAGACCAATTTTTGACTTAGAGAAAAAATCAATACAATGAAGTAGTGAAGGAAATTTAGAGCACTAGAACCTTCCTCATCACCCTTCGAAGCATATGAACAACTCAAACAACTTAGAAAATGATCTAGGCAACAATTGTTTTTTATAAACTTTCTTAAAGACTTTTGTCCTACCTTGATGAAATTGTCCTTTGTTAAGCCATTTTGAGCCTAATGAGGTATGCTTAAGGCGTACCATTAATATTTTTATGTTACACCTAATTTTTTAACCATATAACCTAAAAAGCTTTTATCTCACCTTATAGAATTGGCCACTTTAGGATTAAATGGATATGTGAGGAGATTAAAAGTTCTATTGGGTTTAGCAAAAAAGTCTTATCAAGTGAGAAAACTACCTTGTGTACCTTAGATTATTCGAAGTAACTTGTGAATGCTAGTTTATTTAAAAAAAGGAAAGAAAAACGTTTGAATTTTGAGAAAAGGAAAAAGAGAGAAAAAGAGAGCTAGCAAATATGAAAAAATATAAGTGTGGGGTAGTACAAGGAAAAATGAATGAAAAAAATGACTTCTTGGTAAAAGGGCATATTATCTCTTAAAAAAAAGTTTGAAAGCGAGGCAAGAATGAGCAAAATATGTTGTTGAAGTTATTGGGGTTTAGTAATCTATTTTGTCTTAGAGTGGTTATTCATTTTGATTATCTTTTATCCATTCTTTGTTAACCAATACCTTAGCCCCATTACAACCTTTGAAAGACCTAAGTGATTTTAAGCTTATTTTGAGTTATTTAGCGGAGATGACCTTCGGGTTCTGGTGCTAAAGGAGAGGCCTATTGTGTTTCTAGAGTTTCAAGTGCGAAATCGATTGTATGCTTATGCATTCATTTATTCTATACTTCATTATCTAGTTGTGTTGATGTTTCGATTTTCAAAATTGCTTAAAATGATTTGGTCTTGCACACACTCAAGGAAACTAACTTATATTCTCTTGTTATAAGTTGATCTATTTGGAGATTATATTAAGTGTTTTTGTTAGAATGCTAAGTTTTGTTTTGAAATTGCATATCTTTGTACAAGTTTGATGGTTTTGAAGGTGGGATTGTTCTAATTTGCTTGAGGGCAAGCAAGGTTTAAGTGTGGGGTATTTGATAAGTGTGAATTATATATAGTTTTTGATATGTTCTTAGTGTTGTTATTTAGTTATTTTGGTTTTATTTAGGTTAAATTAGAGTTAATTTGTTAATATTTATGTTTTTGAGGTTAATTTCATGTTTTGTTTGATTTTCAGGATAAAATTAATATAAAAGGGCTTAAATTGCAAAAAGGGCAAAGTTTAGGGGCAAAAGTGCAAATATGGAAAATTTAGGCGAGAAAACGAGTGTTCAGTCCAGAAGCTTTTCACGTGACCATGTGAACTCAATGAAGAATTCTACCCATGGCCACGTGAAGACATAAAACTTGGAAGACATGGCCACGTGAAAGGTTAAGCTATTTTCACCCGTGGCCACGTGAAAGAGACATTGAAGGAAGCATTGAAGACACGTGATCACGTGTGAGGGAAGGCATAATTCACACATGGCCACATGTGAGGAAGAACTTGAAGACACGTGACCATAGGTATAATTACAATAAAAAAATGTAGTTAAGTGGTCAATTGAGATTAAAGCGTGATTTTATGGGTCAATTTTATAAAAAAAGAAGAATGTTAAGGTGTAATTAAAGGAAAGAAAGTAAGAATGGGGTTATAATTGAATGAAATAAATTAAGTGGGATGGATATCTAACATGCAAAAAAATAAGGTTTTAATTAACTTTTAGCATCTTATTTTATTTTAAAAATGCTTATGAAGGAGAGAGAGAAAAATTTTCTTTGGTTCTTGAGGTGAGGAGGACGACAATGGCTTTAAGGAGAGGAAGAAATCATTTCTTTTAATAGATCATCAATCCTTCACTTCTTTCTCTTCACTCTCTTGAAAATTTTTCAATCTTTCTCTTCTCCATCTTAAATAATTTGGCCTCCTCACTCCATGGTTCAATCTCGAACTACTGTAAGTTGGCATGTGAGGATTGTGATGAGGGATCTTTAAGGAATATCATAGCAAGTTAAGAGGAAGAAGATGAAGGCAAGGAAAAAGGGGTTTTAATAGAAGCTTTGGGATTCCATGAAAGGTTAGGGATTTCTATTCATTTTGCAT
Source organism: Excoecaria agallocha (assembly GCA_037975025.1). Lineage (NCBI taxonomy): Eukaryota > Viridiplantae > Streptophyta > Magnoliopsida > Malpighiales > Euphorbiaceae > Excoecaria > Excoecaria agallocha. The sequence continues at coordinate 31,333,681 of CM075819.1, forward strand.
GTGAAAATTATAGGTGCAAATATGGATTAAAATATGTAATGGATGTATTTTGAGTTGGTAATATAGTTTAAGGGTTGAGATATAAGAGATTTATACCTTGCATGTGTTAATCTGAAAAGAAATATAGAAGTAAAAAATTTGTTTTAGTTCATTAGGAACTAATTTCTGTATTTTGAGCATATCTTAGGTTATATAACTCTAATTTGAGTGATTATAGTTGATAATTAATCTTAAGACATGGACTTATAATTTTATGGAAGAAATCAGAGTTTGATTCTGCCTCGAAGTGTTTTTAATTTTAACTTTAAGTTTAATGTGAGCGATTGCCGAGTTATAGTGAGTAGGTTATTGTATTTTTAACATAATTCTTGGTAGAGAAGTCTAATTTCTATAAGAAAAATTCTAGAAAAATTATGCATATAGGGGTACAATTTTTGTGAAGGAATGTTGGTTTAATTCTATGTGCATTTTTTTCTATAAATTTTCTAAATTGTAACAAAAACTAGTCTTAGTATTGTCTACTGTTGCCTAGTGTTAATGAATAGGTTATAGTATTTTGGATATAACTCATGGTAGAGAGCTTTGGGAATTATCGGTTACATGCATCTTATACATAAGAAAAATTTAAAATTTTTAACCAATATATCTGATCTTGCCATGAATTTACAATATACATATTAATGAGAATAAGAAAAATCACCTTTGATTTTTGTTGAATAGTTGATTTTACTTTTCACCGAGTTGTCGCAAACCACAGTGTCCAAAATCGAACACCTCCAATGATTAATCCACACTAGAGAATGATTGAAAGAACCAACAATTGGGAGGAACAAGGGCTGGCCGAAATCCCTAGATGCTAGCTAAAGAAGGTGGCGGCTAGGGTTGAGAGAAAAGAGAGAGAGTGTTTTCTCAATTGTTCACACTTACTTAACACTAATTCCACATCTCTTGGATTTTTATAGTTAGGTTAAAAAATATCCAACTTAATAATAAGATTGGGCTCTTTAAAATTGCTGGAGAATTATTAATTGGGCTTCTGAAATTATTTATAATTATTTGGGCTCAATTAAATCCAATTTAATCCCTTTCACAAAAGACTATGCAAAAAACTCACAAACTAGGCCCTTTGTACATATACTTGGATTTAATTACCCAAATGAATTCCAAATCCAACCAAATTAAATATGTAGGCTCCACAACACTTATGTAACATATTTAATTTATTTTGGTCCAAGAAGTAGGCCTCTAAGGCCTTCTGTTTTGGAGTTGACATGTGGCCCTTCTTCTAGAGGGCTTTTGTGCCAACTTTACTTCTTTGGGCCTTTATAATTCCTCTAATAGACCTATTAATTTTTATATCAGCTCTATAATACTTATAGTTCAATAATAATCAATTATGAAATACATTATTTCAATTAGGTCTAATTTTACAGAATATTTCAAAAAAAAAGTTCCGTGAACAATTTTACTTGACCATAATTAATTAAACTCTTCAATTAATTATTATCTTATTCACTTCTCGATCCCCATAATAATATCAAATATTATTATCCTTGTCATTTTACCATTTTATCCTTTTTTCTCTATATGTGTGTGACCTATTGGGTTCCTGTCCATGCACTATTATACAAATCATGATAGGTATCATGACTATCCAAATGTCAAGAAAGTCAAGTGGTTTGACTATACCCTTCCATAGAAATAGTTACCGTGCAATTACTCCTTCCACCACTCTTATCTCAATTAGATTCTGAGTATGAATTTCTATCAACACATATAAATCTAATTATGCATATTCTATTAATTTAACCATTGTTTCCAAAATACCCTTGATGGATCTCTATCCATCTTGGCATATTACTCTGGCCAGAGATTCTCTGAACAAGGCAATTATAGAATCATGCGAGACAATCAAAGAGTTTGGTTTCTCATAGAATCAAGATGAACCTTGTGTGTATAAAAGGGTCAGTGGGAGTGCAATTGTCTTCCTAGTTCTATATGTAGATGACATACTGATCATGGGAAATGACATTTCTCTTCTCCAAATCTGTTAAAATATGGTTATCCAAGCAATTCTCCATGAAAGACCTTGGAGAAGCATCCTATATTCTGGGAATAAGGATCTATAGAGATAGATCCAATAGGTTGCTAGGTCTTTCTCAAAGTAAATATATAGATAAAGTATTGAAGAGGTTCAATATGGATCTCTCTAAGAAAGGGTTTATACCCATGGTGTATGGGAAACACCTTTCTAAGTCTATGTGTCCGCATACACTAGAGGATAGAGAAAGCATGAATAGAATACCATATGCATCTGCAATTGGTTCTATCATGTATGCTATGTTATGTACACGTCCAGATGTAGCATTTGCTTTGAGTGTCACAAGCAGATTCCATTCCAATTTTGGAGAGGAACACTGGGCAGCTGTCAAGAATATTTCTAAGTACTTGAGAAGGACTAAGGATATATTCTTGGTATATGGAGAGGGCAGTTTGGAAGTAAATGGGTATACAGATGCCAGCTTCCAATCTGACAAAGATGATTGTAAATCACAATCTGGTTATGTGTTCATAATGGGAGGAGGAGCAGTTAGTTGGAAAAGTTCCAAACAAGAAACAACTGCTGATTCCATGACGGAAGCTGAGTACATTGCTGCTTCAGAAGCAGCCAAAGAAGCAGTCCGGATCAAAAAGTTCATAACCGAACTAGGAGTGGTGCCTAGCATTGTTGATCTGATTCCTTTATATTGTGACAACAATGGAGCCATTGTGCAAGCAAAGGAACCACGGTCTCATCAGCGATCCAAGCATGTTCTCAGACGCTACCATCTCATAAGGGAAATAGTAGCTAGAAATGATGTGAAAATAGAAAGGGTTCCCATATATGACAATGTGGCGGATCCCCTCACTAAAGCACTTTCCCAAATTAAGCATGATCACCTTATAAATAGCATGGGTCTGAGACATATGAGTGATTGGCTCTAGTGCAAGTGGGAGATTGTTAGAGAGTATGCCCTAGAGCCCATGTAATAGGGATGTTTTTCATATGTATGAAATTTATATTCTTAATAAAAGGCATCATTCATTTATTAATGCTATGTTTGAATACATGAGTTTGTAAATCTTAAATTAATAAATGAAGTCCTAGATATTATAAACAAAGTGCAAAGGCAATAATGAAGGTGTTCATGATGTGAGATGTCTATTGCATGCAAATCTGTTAATATCTAAATATCCCTAGTCATAGAATTAACAAGATAGGACATTGTTAATTCGGACAGACTAGCACATGTTATGCTTCTTGAATGGTTCAAGCAGTGGTTCTCATAACTGTGATTATGGATGATAATCAAAGCTAACATGTGGATGCTTGTTAGAAGAACAAGTTCATTGGAGACCTGCAAAGAGAATCCTCATATGGATATTAAATCTATGTCAGTGAGGAATCTCTTCATAGTGGTTGTGCAAGTATCCTTAGACTTGAGATCACCAAAGTTATCTTAAGTAGCAAGTGGTATACTTTGACTCCATAACTTATTACTTCCAACTGGGAGTGAACATAGTTAGGAGATGGGGTATATCATGACCTACTAGAAGATAGTTGAGTGATTGACAAAGAATTAACCATCCCAGATTTAACAAGGGAAGTTATCTCACATGATTCTATAATTGCCTTGTTCAGAGAATCTCTGGCCAGATTAATATGCCGAGATGGATGGAGATCCATGAAGGGAATTTTGGGAATAATGGTTAAATTAATAGAACATACATAATTAGATTTATATGAGTTGACAGAAATCCATACTCAGAATCTAATTGAGATAAGAGTGGTGAAAGGAGTAATTGCACGGTAACTGTTTCTATGGAAGGGTACAGTCAAACCACATGAATTTCCTGACATTTGGGTAGTCATGATGCATAGCTAGAGGCCAATCATGACTTTTATAATGATGTATCAAAATATCAATAGAGATTGATAAAATTATTTAAAGGAATTTGAATCATGTGAGTTTTGAATAGAACTCACAATTACATATTATACTGCCAACATGGACAGGAACCCAATAGGTCACACACATATAGAGAAAAGGGTAAAATGGTAAAATGACAAGGATAATAATATTTGATATTATTATGAAGGTAGAGAAGTGAATATGATAATAATTAATTAAAGACTTTGATTAATTATGATCAAATAAAATTGTCCGCGGAACTTTTGAGAAATGTTCTATAAATTGGACCTAATTGAAATAATGTATTTCATGATTAATTATTATTGTCTTATAAGTGTTATAGGACTACTATAAGTGTTATAGAACTGGTATAATAATTAATAAGTCCGTTGGAGGAATTATTAAGTGCCAGAGGAATGAAGAAAGTTGGCGGACGCCAAGTCCAATACATAAGGCCTTAATGGCCCATTTCATGCACCAAATTAATTTATATATGTTACATAAGTGTTATGGAACTCACATATTTAATTTGGTTGGGTTTGGAATCTATTTGGGTATTTAAATCCAATTAGTTGCACAAAGAGCCTAGTTTGTGGGTTTTGTGCATAGTCTTTTATAAAAAGATTTAATTTGGATTTAATTAAGCCCAAATGATTATAATTAATTCCAGAGGCCCAATTAATAATTCTCCAACAATTTTAAAGAGCCCAATCTCATTAAGGAGTTGGAATTTTAACCTAACTATAAAAGGCCAACTAATGAGAATTAAGGTTAAGTGATTAAAACAAAAAGAAAGTCTTTTCTCTTAATCTCTCTCTTCCTTTTGCGCCAACTCCTAAGCTAGCTCTTGGGAATTTCGGCCAGCCCTAGTTAAACACCAATTTGTTGGTTTAATTTACCCCTCTCTAGTGTGGATTACTCATTGGAGGTGTTCGATTTTGGACACTGTGGTTTGCGACAACCCGGTGCGAAGTAAAATCAACTGTTCAACAAAAATCAAAGGTGATTTTTCTTATTCTCATATAGTTATATTGTGTATTCATGGAAAGATCAGATCTAATGGTTAAAAAATTTTAAAATTCTGCTCATGTATGTGATGCATGTAACCGTTAAAATCCAACAGATGGAACATAATAACAATTATTTAATTCCAGTACTAATCCACTTAGAAGAGGCAAATGGTAAGTCCCCACAACCATTGTAGAGATGTTTTGTCTAGTAGCTGACTACAAACATATATCTACCTTTCCAACTCTTCTAAAGCTTCTAAGCCCCTGTAAAGCATTACAAAAGTGAGATCTACATTCGGTATCTAATACTCAAGATTGTTTTGAAGCAATAGAATAAGTATTAATTTCAATAATATGAATACCTAAAGTAGAAGCATCAACTTACTTCTTTTCCATGAGAGAATCTAGATAGGCCTTGCAATTACGCTTTCAATGATCATCCTTTCCACAATGGAAGCAAGTTCCTTTGGGATTCTCTTTCTTGGCAACCTTTTTCTTGGAGATCCCACCATTCTTTGGCTGCACCTTGATTATCTTCTTCTTCTTCTGCTTCTTGCCTTTAGCAGAAGTTACAACTATGACACTTTTTTGATCCTTCTTAAAGGATCCATCAGATGTTTTAAGCATGTTGATTAACTCAGGAATGGTCACTTGGATCTTGTTTATGTTAAAGTTAAGCACAAAAGGTGCATAACTTGGAGCCAACAAGTACAAGATTAAATCTATGTATAGATCATTATCCACTACATAGGTAAGTCTACTCAAATGCTCAATATACCCATACATCTTCAATGCATGAGTAGCAGCTGAAGTTCCTTCCACCATTTTGCAGCTAAATAGAGCTCGAGCAATCTCATATTGCTCAGCTTCTAGCCTGAGAAGAATAAAGTTCCTCAAGATGCAAAATGATGGTTCTTACATCCATCATCTCATACTACTTCTGAAGCTCCGAGGACATAGCACCCAGCATCAGACATGCTACCGCTTCACTATCCTCCATGTATTTTCGATAAGTGCCTTTGATCTCACCAATGGCATCATCTGATGGAAGTGGTGGTGGATCTTTATCCAAGACATAATGGATATTTTCAGCTCTGAGAACAATTCTCACTTGCTTGATCCAATCAGAATAGTTGCTGCCAACTAGCTTGTTATCCAAGATTGATCGTATATTAATATTTGATGTGCTCATGATGATGACCTAGATGTGAAAAAGAAAACATATGAGACTATGTTCATATATATGTATGCATTATTAAGGTCTTTAATTAATCCATTTACTCCCACTATTTTATTGCGAATTAATAGCCCTCACTATTTAATCCGAGAAAACTCGATGGTTTTCCTAGTGGGCTAATATCCAATCCTTGATATGTAATTTGGCCTTCACTGTAGTCAACAAGCCAAACTCCATACCCATGAAAGGTAGTTATCTCTATACCAATTGTGTCTCTGCATAACTATTAGATCATTAGGTTATCAACTCTTGATACATGCATATCATATATGCATTCCCTAATCTTGTCTCTAGAACCATTAGCCTTGATTGTGGTTAACAAACTAATGGGCTAGCTAAGATGACCCATGTAATTAAATTTGAACATATTTGATATAATATGAGCTTGATTGTGGTCAACAACCCACACTATAAAGAACTCTGGTTCTCCTCAAATTAATGGAAGGCTTATATACCTTAGTATTTGTTTAAGAGTTTTAGTTAATTAAGTCTCATCATACATGGTTGGCATACATTGGTATGCATCCTATATCTATTACATAAATATAAGCATACAAATATGGTATAGTTATGGACTTTACTACATTGATTTCCCCAAGCCAAAAGAAAAATCAAAAGAACACACCTAGGTAGTATGCATGATTCAAACAAGTAAAAAAGTAATTACATTATCTTCAAGCTTTATGGATCTCCATCCGGCCCATCTTGCTCTTTGATAGCGGTCTCCATCTCTTTTTCTAATTCTAATCTAAGTAATCTAATTACATATTACAATTTGAATAAGAAATACAAACAAAAAACAAGTGGCCGGGACATGAAAGTCCTCATTGGGCCAAAACATGCATAATGCTCAATCACATTGGGCCTTGTCCATAACTATCCATCATGCCAATCATACACCCTTATATGCATTTCTAATGCACAAAGTAAAACATATAATGGATTACTAACTTTGTTTCAACTCTTGAAACATACTTTTGAGTTATTTTAATAATGTGATCAAATTAGGAAACTTTTTCTATTTTGAAAACTTTCATTTTAGGAAACCTTTTTGCATGTATGTGTTCTTGCCTTAATTATCAGTCCAATTGATTATTAGTTAATTATCAATTAATTATTTAATTAATTAATCATATTAAATAATTAAAAAATCAATTTTGGGCTTAAAACAAGGGTAGGCCAAAACCAACACAACAAAACCCTAAAGTGATTTCACACACAAACTAGTTTTGTGTCTATTAGACCATTTGGGCTTTTTGGAATGAGCCAAGCCTACTCCAGCCCTTAAAACCCATTAATAAACTTAATTATAGTTTATAATATTTAATTTAAATCAGGTCCTTGGGCCCACCAAATCATTCACTAATTTAAACCAAGTCCGTAAACATAATTAAGCCCATTAAGTGATTTTAAAGAATTAAAATTAATCCAATTAATTTAAGGCCCATTTTAATTAATCAAATTAATTAAAAACACTTTAATATATCATATATATCATATTTAGAAGATTAAAAATCGTTCTAAATAAGAACATATCAAGAATACACTAAGAACACTAATTTATCAAACTTTTCGACTAAACTAGTTTTCATGCAAAACTTATTTGATTTTAATTTCATTTGATCCTATGGCTTAATATCACATATTAAACACATACATTATCATCAAAATTATCTTAGAGTGTATCTATAAAAAATTAATATAGAACAGCCCCTAAAATTAAAAGCCATTCACGCCAAAACCATGATCCCTTTCTCAAAAGAATCGTTTTTGTTTTCGTTTTATTTATTTGACCACACATATATCCAAAAATCAATATTTCTCATTCATGAACAATTAAATCTGATATTTTAAAATTCATGAAATAAATAACTCAAAAATAAAACTTATTTCGTAGAAAAATATAGAATTGTATATTTATGGCAAAACCGAGGCTCTGATACCATGTTGGGAATTATCGGTTACATGCATCTCATACATAAGCGAAATTTAAAATTTTTGACCAATATATCTGATCTTGCCATGAATTTACAATATACATATTAATGAGAATAAGAAAAATCGCCTTTGATTTTTGTTGAACAGTTGATTTTACTTCTCACCGGGTTGTGGCAAACTACAGTGTCCAAAATCAGAGACCTCCAATGAGTAATCCACACTAGAGAAGGATTGAAAGAATCAACAATTGGGAGGAAAAAGGGCTGGACAACATCCCTAGATGCTAGCTAGGGAAGGTGGTGGCTAGGGTTGAGAGAAAAGAGAGAGAGTGTTTTCTTAATTGTTCACACTTACTTAACCCTAATTCCACATCTTTTGAATTTTTATAGTTAGGTTAAAAAAATCCAACTTCATAATGGGATTGGGCTCTTTAAAATTTTTAGAGAATTATTAATTGGGTTTTTGGAATTATTTATAATTATTTGGGCTCAATTAAATCCAATTTAAGCCCTTTCACAAAAGACTATGCACAAAACCCATAAACTAGGCCCTTTGTACATATACTTGGATTTAATTACCCAAATGAATTCAAAATCCAACCAAATTAAATATTTAGGCTCCAAAACACTTATGTAACATATTTAATTTATTTTGGTCTAATAAGTAGGCCTCTAAGGCCTTCTGTTTAGGAGTTGGCATGTAGCCCTTCTTATGAAGGACTTCTGTGCCAATTTCACTTCTTTGGGCCTTTATAATTCCTTCAATAGACCTATTAATTATTATATCAGCCCTATAACACTTATAGTTTAATAATAATCAATTATATCTGCGAACAATTTTACTTGATCATAATTAATTAAACTCTTTAATTAATTATTATCTTATTCACATCTCTATCCCCATAATAATATTGAATATTATTATCCTTGTCATTTTACCATTTTATCCTTTTTCTCTATATGTGTGTGACCTATTAGGTTCATGTCCATATTAGGTTCATGTCCATTTTATAATTATAGTATTGTTTATATAAGCATATATATAGATACAAAAATAATATGGGATGGTACGAATGGGCGTTAGTCTCAAATTGAAAATAACCTTATGGGCTATAATATGTTGATTACATATGTCTAGTATGTTATTCAAATATGAATATGTAATTAAGTACAAAGATACAAGAGAGATGGATATAAAAAATTGCAAAGGTACTTTTTTATGAAATGATAACATGCATAAATGATGTTCCATGCATTCATAGTTCATGTGGTTATATCTCATAAGTACAACATTATAGTGCTTGAGCAAGTATGATTAGTATAAGCATATTCAACATGTGGCTATAAAATCATATCGTGTGCCTTGAAGTAACATGTAAAGTAGATGAGTAAACATATATTATCTGGAATAATAAATTCAAGAGAACATGTTGATGAGTATCACATTATGTCTATATGATAAGACACATGCCTTTATATGAGGTATAAGTACAGAATGCTTATACTTAAGCACATATGTATATATGTATATATACAAATATGATATCTTATTTCCAAAAAGTACTTACATGAACAAATATTATATAATACTCTGCTTATAGTTATACATTAGTGTATATATGATTGGAAAGTAAAATAAAGTATAGAAAGATAAAATAAAGAGATTTAATTGCCTACATTGTGTCTAGGATGTGGATAGATGGGCATCCTTATAAGGGTACCTTGTAGCTGCAATAGTATAGTTTCTACCCCATTTGGGTCAAAAAGAATTGTTTCGATCCTGTTTGGTTCATATTATATAGACATGGCCCATTTGGATCATAAACAACCCCGTTTGGGTTGTAACCGACCCCATTTGAGTCTACTTGACTAGTCAGACTATACAATTTCATTCCCATAAGAGGCTACCATTTAACAAAACATGATTATTAACAAAACATCAATATTGCATATGACTATAAAGAATATGTATAAAAAATGGACATACAGTTAAAAAATGGACATCATGTTACAAAGTGACATGCTTGAATGATTATTAATTTAATATCTTATTTTCAAAGAATATAAACATGACTTATGGTTACCTTTATATGAATCAACATATATATAAAAAAATGGAAATCATGTTACAAAGTGAAATGGTAACTATGATATTGCATATTGCATGTACATGAACATTAAGATGACTTCATAGTGTTCCCTATACTCAGGATTATAAGTTTATATGTACATGTATATGTGAATAGTTGATGTCTTTCAAATAAGCATATTATTTAATTTATATTTTATGTAGTTATTGGTGGATTTTAATGGTTACATGCATCACATACATGAGCGGAATTTTAAAATTTTTTAACCATTAGTTTTGATCTTGCCATGAATACACAATATAACTATATGAGAATAAGAAAAATCACCTTTGATTTTGTTGAACAGTTGATTTTACTTCGCACCGGGTTGTCACAAACCACAATGTCCAAAATCGAACACCTCCAATGAGTAATCCACACTAGAGAGGGGTAAATTGAACCAACAAATTGGTGTTCAAATAGGGCTGGCCGAAATCCAAGAGGCTAGCAATGGAAGTGGCATAAAAGGGAGAGAGAATTAAGAGAAAAAGACTTTCCTTTTGTTTTAATCACTTAACCCTAATTCTCATTAGTTGGCCTTTTATAGTTAGGTTAAAATTCCAACTCCTTAATGAGATTGGGCTCTTTAAAATTGCTGGAGAATTATTAATTGGGCCTCTGGAATTAATTATAATTATTTGGGCTTAATTAAATCCAAATTAAATCTTTTCATAAAAGACTATGCATAAAATCCACAAACTAGGCCCTTTGTGCATCTAATTGGATTTAAATACCCAAATGGATTCCAAATCCAACCAAATTAAATATGTGAGTTCCATAACACTTATGTAACATATATAGATTAATTTGGTCCAAGAAAAAGCCCACCAAACCCTTCTGTATGGAGTTGGCATGTAGCCCTCTTCTGGAGGGCTTCCTCCAAATTCTTCATTCCTTTGGCCCTTTATAATTTCTCCAATGGTCCTATTAATTATTATATCAGTCCTATAACACTTATAGTAGTCTTATAACACTTATAAGACAATAATAATTAATCATGAAATACATTATTTCATTTAGGTCCAATTTACAGAACATTTCTCAAAAGTTCCGCGGACAATTTTATTTGATCATAATTAATTAAACTCTTTAATTAATTATTATCATATTCTCCTCTCTACCTTTATAATAATATCAAATATTATTATCCTTGTTATTTTACCATTTTACCCTTTTCTCTATATGTGTGTGACCTATTGGGTTCCTGTCCATGTTGGCAGTGTAATATGTAATTGTGAGTTCTATTCAAAACTCACATGATTTAAACTCCTTTAAATCATTTTATCAATCTCTATTGATATTTTGATACATCATTATACAAGTTATGATTGGCCTCTAGCTAGGCATCATGACTACCCAAATGTCAGGAAAGTCATGTGGTTTGACTGTACCCTTCCATAGAAACAGTTACCGTGCAATTACTCCTTTCACCACTCTTATCTCAATTAGATTCTGAGTATGGATTTCTGTCAACTCATATAAATCTAATTATGTATGTTCTATTAATTTAACCATTGTTCCTAAAATGCCTTTCATGGATCTCCATCCATCTCGGCTTATTACTCTGGCCAGAGATTCTCTGAACAAGGCAATTATAGAATCATGCGAGATAACTTCCCTTGTTAAATCTGGGATGGTGAATCCTTTGTCAATCACTCAACTATCTTCAAGTAGGTCATGATATACCCAATCTCCTAACTATGTTCACTCCCAATTGGAATTAATCAGTTATGGAGTCAAATTATACCACTTGCTATTTAAGATAACTTTGGTGATCTCAAGTCTAAGGATACTTGCACAACCGCTATGAAGAGATTCCTCACTGACATAGATTTAATATCCATATGAGGATTCTCTTTGCAGGTCTCCAATGAACTTTTTCCTCTAACAAGCATCCACATGTTAGCTTTGATTATCATCCATAATCACAATTATGAGAACCATTGCTTGAACCATTCAAGAAGCATAACATGTGCTAGTCTGTCCGAATTAACAATTTCCTATCTTGTTAATTCTATGACTAGGGATGTTTAGATATTAACACATTTGCATGCGATAGACATCTCACATCATGAACACCTTCATGATTGCCTTTGCACTGTGTTTATAATATCTTGGACTTCATTTATTAATTTAAGATTTACAAACTCATGTATTCAAACACAGCATTAATAAATGAATGATGCCTTTTATTAAGAATATAAATTTCATACATATGAAAAACATCCCTATTACATGGGCTCTAGGGCATACTCTCTAACAATCTCCCACTTGCACTAGAGCCAATCACTCATATGTTTCAAACCCATGCTATTTATATGGTGATCATGCTTTATCTGGGAAAGTGCTTTAGTGAGGGGATCCGCCACATTGTCATCTGTGGGAACCCTTTCTATTTTCACATCATTTCTAGCTACTATTTCCCTTATGAGATGGTAGCATCTGAGAACATGTTTGGATCGCTGATGAGACCGTGGTTCCTTTGCTTGCGCAATGGCTCCATTGTTGTCACAATATAAAGGAACCGGATCAACAATGCTTGGCACCACTCCTAGTTCGGTTATGAACTTTTTGATCCAGACTGCTTCTTTGGCTGCTTTTGAAGCAGCAATGTACTCAGCTTCAGTCGTGGAATCAGCAGTTGTTTCTTGTTTGGAACTTTTCCAACTAACTGCTCCTCCTTCCATTATGAACACATAACCAGATTGTGATTTACAATCATCTTTGTCAAATTGGAAGCTGGCATCTGTATACCCGTTTGCTTCCAAACTGCCCTCTCCATATACCAAGAATATATCCTTAGTCCTTCTCAAGTACTTAAGAATATTCTTGACAGCTGCCCAATGTTCCTCTCCAAAATTGGAATGGAATCTGCTTGTGACACTCAAAGCAAATGCTACATCTGGACGTGTACATAACATAGCATACATGATAGAACCAATTACAGATGCATATGGTATTCTATTCATGCTCTCTCTATCCTCTAGTGTCTGTGGACACATAGACTTAGAAAGGTGTTTCCCATGCACCATGGGTATAAACCCTTTCTTAGAGAGATCCATATTGAACCTCTTCAATACTTTATCTATATATGTACTCTGAGAAAGACCTAGCAACCTATTGGATCTATCTCTATAGATCCTTATTCCCAGAATATAGGATGCTTCTCCAAGGTCTTTCATGGAGAATTGCTTGGATAACCATATTTTAATAGATTGGAGAAGAGAAATGTCATTTCCCATGATCAATATGTCATCTACATATAGAACTAGGAAGACAATTGCACTCCCACTGACCCTTTTATACACACAAGGTTCATCTTCATTCTGTGAGAAACCAAACTCTTTGATTGTCTCATTGAATCGTATGTTCCAGCTCCTAGAGGCTTGCTTCAATCCATAAATGGATCTTTGAAACTTGCATACCTTTTTGCCATTTCCTGATGTGAATCCTTCTGGTTGTGTCATATACACATCCTCAGAAAGATTTCCATTAAGGAAAGCTGTCTTCACATCCATTTGCCAGATCTCATAATCATAATGAGCTGCAATGGCTAAAAGTATTCTTATAGACTTAAGCATCGCTACAGGAGAAAAAGTTTCGTCATAGTCAATACCTTCTTTTTGACGATAACCTTTTGCTACTAAGCGAGCTTTATAGGTAACTATATTACCTTTCATGTCAGTCTTCTTTTAAAGACCCATTTGCACCCTATGGGTTTTATCCCTTCAGGTGGTTGAGTTAAAGTCCATACTTTATTCTCATACATGGAGTCCATTTCGGACTGCATAGCCTTAAGCCATAAATCACGTTCTGAACTGTTCAAAACTTCTTGATAGCTTGTAGGCTCATTGTCCTCTACTACAGTTATGCCTCTATCCGAAACAACGTGAAATCCATATCTTACAGGGATATAACGCATCCTAGTAGATCTTCTAGGATTTTGTGTATAATCAGGTTCAATCGGTTGATCATCTTCTATTTGTGGGTCTTGAACTTCACCAAGCTCAATTTTTCTCCCACTGTCCTCTCGTAGGAGAAATTCTCTTTCCAAGAAGACAGCATGCCTTGAAACAAACACCTTTTTGTTCTAAGGGATGATAGAAATAATATCCAAACGTTTCTTTTGGATATCCCACAAATAAACATTTATCAGACTTAAGATCCAGTTTGTCTGACATTGTCCTCTTCACATAAGCAGGACAGCCCCATACTTTCATATGAGAAAGCGTGGGTTTCTTGTTATTCCACATCTCATATGGAGTAACATCAACCGATTTACTAGGAACTCTGTTTAACATATAAACAGCAGTTTCTAGTGCATATCCCCAAAAAGACTTAGGCAAGTCCGCTCGGCTCATCATTGATCGAACCATATCTAATAGTGTTCGATTTCTCCTTTCAGATACACCATTGTGTTGTGGTGTATATGGAGGAGTCCATTGAGATAAAATCCCATTATCTCTAAGATAATCCTGAAACTCTTGACTTAAGTATTCTCCACCTCGATCTGATCTAAGTGTTTTAATACTTTTGCCAAGTTGTTTCTCTACTTCATTTCTGAACTCTTTGAACTTTTCAAATGCTTCAGACTTATATTTTATCAGATAGATGTATCCAAACCTGGAATAATCATCTATGAAAGTAATGAAGTAGGAGTAACCTCCTCTGGCATGTGTAGTCATTAGACCATATACATCTGATGTATTAAGTCCAAAACCATTTTAGCTCGTTCTCCTTTACCAATAAAGGAGATATTGTCATTTGCTCGTTCTCCTTTACCAATAAAGGGAGATATTGTCATTTTTCCCAATAAACAAGATTCACATGTATCAAATGATTCATAATCAAATGATCCCAAATCACCTGACTTGTGTAACTTGGTCATACGTTTTTCATTTATATGGCCTAAATGACAATGCCATAAGTATGAGGTATTCAGATTATCATATTTCATTCTCTTGGTATTCACATTATGTACTTCTTTAATTAAATCAAGAACAAATATACCATTCTCAATGATAGCTTTTGCATAAAACATATTGTTCTTAAAAATGTAACAACATTTGTCCTTCAAAGAAATATCATAATCGTTCATCAAACGACTGAAAGAAATAATACTTTTGGATAAGGCTGGAACATAATAACAATTATTTAATTCCAGTACTAATCCACTAGGAAGAGGCAAATAGTAAGTCCCCACAACTGTTGTAGAGATGTTCTGTCCAGTAGCTGACTGCAAACATATCTCTGCCTTTTCAACTCTTCTAAAGCTTCTAAGCCCCTGTAGATCATTACATAAATGAGATCCACATCCGGTATCTAATACCCAAGATTGTTTAGAAGCAATAGAATAAGTATTAATTTCAATCATATGAATACCTGAAGTAGATGCAACAGCTTGCTTCTTCTCCTTAAGAGAATCTAGATAGGCCTTGCAGTTACGCTTCCAATGACCATCTTTTCCACAATGGAAGCAAGTTCCTTTGGCATTCTCTTTCTTGGCAACCTTCTTCTTGGAGATCCCACCATTCTTTAGCTGCGCCTTGGTTATCTTCTTCTTCTTCTGCTTCTTGCCTTTAGCAGAAGTGACAACCATGACACTTTTTGGATCTTTCTTAAATGATCCATCAGCTGTCTTGAGCATGTTGATTAACTCAGGAATGGATACTTGGATCTTGTTCATGTTGAAGTTAAGCACAAAAGGTGCATAACTTGGAGACAACGAGTACAAGATTAAATCTATGTATAGATCATTATCCATAACATAGCCAAGTCTACTCAAATGCTCAATATACCCATACATCTTTAATGCATGAGCAGCAGCTAAAGTGCCTTCCACCATTTTGCAACTAAATAGAGCTCGAGCAATCTCATATTGCTCAGTTCTAGCCTGAGAATAATAAAGCTCCTCTAGATGCAAAATGATGGTTCTAGAATCCATCATTTCATGTTGCTTCTGAAGTTCCGAGGACATAACACCCAGCATCAGACATGCTGCTGCTTCACTATCCTCTATGTATTTTCGATAAATGCCTTTGATCTCATCAATGGAATCATCTGATGGAAGTGGTGGTGTATCTTTATCCAAGACATAATAGATCTTTTCAGCCCTGAGAACAATTCTCACTTGCCTGATCCAGTCAGAATAATTGTTGCCAACCAGCTTGTTATCCAAGATTGATCGTATATTAATGTTTGATGTGCTCATGATGATGACCTAGATGTGAAATAGAAAAGATATGAGAGTATGTTCATATATATGTATGCATTAATAAGGTCTTTAATTAATCCATTTACTCCCACTATTTTATTGCGAATTAATAGCCCTCACTATATAATCCGAGAAAACCCCGATGGTTTTCTTAGTGGGCCAATATCCAATCCTTGATATGTAATTTGACCTTGACTGTGGTCAACAAGCCAAATTCCATACCCTTGAAAGGTAGGTATCTCTATACCAATTGTGTCTCTACACAACTATTGGATCATTAGGTTATCAACTCTTGATGCATGCATATCATATATGCATTCCCTAATCTTGCCTCTAGAACCATTAGCCTTTACTGTGGTCAACAAACTAATGGGCTAGCTAAGATGACCCATTTAATTAGATTTGAACATATTCGATATAATGTGAGCTTGATTGTGGTCAACAACCCACACTATAAAGAACTCTGGTTCTCCTCAAATTAATGGAAGGCTTATATACCTTAGTATTTGTTTGAGGGTTTTAGTTAATTAAGTCTCATCATACATGGTTGGCATACATTGGTATGCATCCTATATCTATCACATAAATATAAGCATACAAATATGGTATAGTTATGGACTTCACTACATTGATTTCCCTCGAGCCAAGAGGGAAATCAAAAGGTCACACTTAGGTAGTATGCATGATTCAAACAAGAAAAATAATTACATTATCTTCAAGCTTGTTGGATCTCCATCCGGCCCATCTTGCTCCTTGAAAATGGTCTCCATCTCTATTTCTAATTCTAATCTAAGTAATCTAATTACATATTACAATTTGAAATGAAATACAAACCAAAAACAAGTAGCCGGGACATGAAAGTCCTCATTGGGCCAAAACATGCATGATGCTCAATCACATTGGGCTTTGTCCATAACTATCCATCATGTCAATCATACACCCTTATATGCCTTTCTAATGCATAAAGAAATGGATTACTAACTTTGTTTCAACCTTTGAAACTATATTTTGAGTTATTTTAATGATGTGATCAAATTAGGAAACTTTTTCCATTTTGGAAACTTTCATTTTAGGAAACCTTTTTGCATGAATGTGTTCTTGCCTTAATAATCAATCAAATTGATTATTAATTAATTATAAATTGATTATTTAATTTATTAATCATAGTAAATAATTAAAATAATCAATTTTGGGCTTAAAACAAGTGTAGGCCGAAACCACAGAAGAAAAACCCTAAGTGTGTTCACACACAAACTAGTTTTGTGTCATTTGGACCATTTGGGCCTTTTGGAATGAGCCAAGACCACTCCAGCCCTTAAAACCCATTAATAAACTTAATTAATGTTTATAATAGTTAATTTAAATCAGCTCCTTGGGCCCACCAAGTCATCCACTAATTTAAACCAAGTCCGTAAACATAATTAAGCCCATTAAGTAGTTTTAATGAATTAAAATTAATCAAATTAATTTAAGGCCATTTTAATTAATCCAATTAATTAAAAACACTTTAATATATCATATATATCAGATTTAGAAGATCAAAAGTCGTTCTAACCATGAACACATCAAGAACACACGAAGAACACCAATTTATCGAATTTTTCGACAAAACTAGTTTTCATGCAAAACTTGTTCGATTTTAATTCCGTTGATCCTACGGCTTAATATCACATATTAAACACATAAAATATCATCTAAATGATTTTTAAATGGATCTATAAGAAATTAAATTAGAACAGCCCCTACATTACCAAGGGTTTCATGCCAAACCCTAATGAGATTCACGCCAAACCCAAATCACTTTTCTTCAAAAATTTCGGTTTTGTTTCAACCAAATTTATTTGATCACAAATACATCCATAAATCAATATTTCTCATTCATGAACAATTAAATCTCATATTTTAAAGTTCATGAAATAAATAACTCAAAATAAAACAAAACTTATTCCGCAGAATAATATAGAATTGTATATCCATGGCAAAACCGTGGCTCTGATACCATGTTGGATTTTAACGGTTACATGCATCACATACATGAGCGGAATTTTAAAATTTTTTAACCATTAGTTCTGATCTTGCCATGAATACACAATATAACTATATGAGAATAAGAAAAATCACCTTTGATTTTTGTTGAACAGTTGATTTTACTTCGCACCGGGTTGTCGCAAACCACAGTGTCCAAAATCGAACACCTCCAATGAGTAATCCACACTAGAGAGGGGTAAATTGAACCAATAAATTGGTGTTCAACTAGGGCTGGCCGAAATCCAAGAGGCTAGAATTGGAAGTGGCGCAAAAGGGAGAGAGAATTAAGAGAAAAAGACTTTCCTTTTGTTTTAATCACTTAACCCTAATTCTCATTAGTTGGCCTTTTATAGTTAGGTTAAAATTCCAACTCCTTAATGAGATTGGGCTCTTTAAAATTGCTGGAGAATTATTAATTGGGCCTCTGGAATTAATTATAATCATTTGGGCTTAATTAAATCCAAATTAAATCTTTTCATAAAAGACTATGCATAAAATCCACAAACTAGGCCCTTTGTGCATCTAATTGGATTTAAATACCCAAATGGATTCCAAATCCAACTAAATTAAACATGTGAGTTCCATAACACTTATGTAACATATATAAATTAATTTGGTCCAAGAAAAAGCCCTCCAAGCCCTTCTTTATGGATTTGGCGTGTAGCCCTCTTCTGGAGGGCTTCCTCCAACTTCTTCATTCCTTTGGCCCTTTATAATTTCTCCAATGGTCCTATTAATTATTATATCAGTCCTATAATACTTATAGTAGTCTTATAACACCTATAAGATAATAATAATTAATCATGAAATACATTATTTCATTTAGGTCCAATTTACAGAACATTTCTCAAAAGTTTCGCGGACAATTTTATTTGATCATAATTAATTAAAATCTTTAATTAATTATTATCATATTCTCCTCTCTAACCTTTATAATAATATCAAATATTATTATCCTTGTTATTTTACCATTTTACCCTTTTCTCTATATGTGTGTGACCTATTGGGTTACTGTCCATGTTGGCATTATAATATGTAATTGTGAGTTCTATTCAAAACTCACATGATTTAAACTCCTTTAAATCATTTTATCAATCTCTATTGATATTTTGATACATCATTATACAAGTCATGATTGGCCTCTAGCTAGGCATCATGACTACCCAAATGTCAGGAAAGTCATGTTGTTTGACTGTACCCTTCCATAGAAACAGTTACCGTGCAATTACTCCTTTCACCACTCTTATCTCAATTAGATTCTGAGTATGGATTTCTATCAACTCATATAAATCTAATTATGTATGTTCTATTAATTTAACCATTGTTCCTAAAATGCCCTTTATGGATCTCCATCCATCTCGGCTTATTACTCTGGCCAAAGATTCTCTGAACAAGGCAATTATAGAATCATGCGAGATAACTTCCCTTGTTAAATCTGGGATGGTGAATCCTTTGTCAATCACTCAACTATCTTCAAGTAGGTCATGATATATCCAATCTCCTAACTATGTTCACTCCCAATTGGAAGTAATCAGTTATGGAGTCAAAGTATACCACTTGCTATTTAAGATAACTTTGGTGATCTCAAGTCTAAGGATACTTGCACAACCACTATGAAGAGATTCCTCACTGACATAGATTTAATATCCATATGAGGATTCTCTTTGCAGGTCTCCAATGAACTTGTTTCTCTAACAAGCATCCACATGTTAGCTTTGATTATCATCCATAATCACAATTATGAGAACCATTGCTTGAACCATTCAAGAAGCATAACATGTGCTAGTCTGTCCGAATTAACAATGTCCTATCTTGTTAATTCTATGACTAGGGATATTTAGATATTAACACATTTGCATGTGATAGACATCTCACATCATGAACACCTTCATGATTGCCTTTGCACTGTGTTTATAATATCTAGGACTTCATTTATTAATTTAAGATTTACAAACTCATGTATTCAAACACAGCATTAATAAATGAATGATGCCTTTTATTAAGAATATAAATTTCATACATATGAAAAACATCCCTATTACATGGGCTCTAGGGCATACTCTCTAACAGTTCTATGTTTTGCTTAACATTGAAAAAATAACACCAGTGACTTTTTACATGTAAGAATGATTAAGTTGAGAACTTATAGCTATATACATGGTTGATCTTAAGGCACGAGTTGAAAATAAATTATTATTATTATAGGGTATTAGTTATTAGAACTGCACACTAGAGAGCTTGAAAAAAGGAATAGTATAGCAATAATAATGTGATTAGAAATTTGAATAGATGCTTCGAAATTAGTAAGATAGTAAAGTAAATATTTATACATTAAGCAAACTGCAAAATTGTTTGAAAGCTAATGAACATAGTTATTTGATATAGTCTTTCATCAATAATTACCTATTTTTCTATAAATCTAGTTTGGGTATTACTCATAAATATGAAAGTTAAGTTAATCACTAAGATTAACCAAGAGTGAATGATAGGACACAAAAAAGGTAAATTGATATCTAAAAACTTTAGAATACCTGAATAATTTTATGAAGAAATAAATAAAGGTTAATTAAGTGGAATAACAATAAGTAAATGAAGTGGGATATAAGAGTTAAGTACGATTGAATAATATTTTACAAGTGTGATATTAATACTAATGTTTTAAAAGAATAGTTTATATGCTTAGTGGTATGTTTTTATATTTATGTGCTTATGATAACCTTTGAAAGAGGTCATGCACATGTTGTTTGTTCCCCATTAAGCTTTATAGCTTAGCATGGATATTTATCCATATAGGTTTCGAGACATGAAGTTTTCTCAAGGATGATATATGTAGCAGGATGGCAAACACAAGATAGAGAAATACTAGAAGTATTAAATTTTCATTTTGGTTTTTTTTGGGTCATGAAGATTTAATAAAGGTTTGGGAATTTTGTATAGTATAGATGTTTAGTTTATGAAATATTATATTAGCAAAGAGACCTATATGTAGTTAAGCTTTCTTAGTAAAGCTTATTTGTGATGGTTTTAAATTTTTATATAAGATCTTTGTACATTTTTGTCAAGTAAAGATTAGTTCATTTATTTATAGTACATTTTGGTAATTATTGGAGGACAAAATATATGTTATAAAGAAGGGTGTTACAATTTTCATTAGGGATATGGGTAAAAACATGTCGATTGTGCACCAATTGTATTTTGACATTTGTGTAACTAGTCCTTTAGGCCATAGTTTTTGTGTTAATAGAGTATGCAAAGATTGTCCCATTATGATACAAGGTAAAGAATTTCTAGCTGATCTAATTGAGTTGCCATTTCATTAATTTCATGTAATATTTGGCATAAATTGGTTGTCAAAGCATTATGGAGTAGTAAATTATAGGGCAAAGATAATAACACTTAGAGATGCTGATGGTAAAGAAGTAGTAGTTCAAGGTATTCTAACTAAGCCCTTTCCAAATGTGATATCTGCTATGCAAACCAGGCATTTTCTTAGAAAGGGGTGTGAAGCATTTTTAGCCTTGGTACTTAACTTAGAAAGGGAAAAAGTAATGCTTCAAGGTATACCGATGGTTAATGAGTTTCCTAAGGTATTCCTAGATGAGTTGCCTAGCTTTCCACTTGAAGGAGAAGTGGAATTATCTATAGAAATTTTACTTGGTATAGCTCCCATTTCTAAAACACCGTATAGAATGGCACCATCGAAATTAGGGGCATTAAAAGTTCAAATGCAAAAGTTACTAGAAAGGACTTCATTAAGCCCAGTGTTTCACTATAGGGTGCACCAGTACTGTTTGTTAAAAAGAAAGATGGCTGTTTGAGAATGTGTATAGACTATAGATAGCTTAATAAAGTAATAGTGAAGAACAAGTATCCATTACCATGAATAAAAGACTTACTTGATAATTTGAAAGGTTATAGTGTCTTTTGAAAGATTAATTTGCAATCAGGATACTATCGACTTTGAGTGAAGGGTGAAGAAGTTTTGAAAACTACATTTAGAACTCGGTATAGTCATTACAAATTTCTAGTTGCCTTTTGGGTTAACCAATGTGCCAATAGCTTTTATGGATTTAATGAATAGGGTATTTTTATTGTGCTTAGAGCAGTTTGTAGTAGTGTTCATTGATGATATATTGGTCGATTCTAGATATGAATATGAGCATGTAGAGCATTTGAGGATTGTGCTATAGACATTGCATGAGAAACAGTTATATGCCAAACTAAGCAGTGTGATTTTTGGCTTAAGTAAGTTCCTTTCTTTAGGCATATTGTGTCTTCTGAAGGTGTTAGAGTGGATTTAAATAAAGTTAAAGCCATTGTTAACTGGAAACCACCTCAAAATGTACACAAAACAAAGTTTTTAGGGTTTAACAGGTTATTATCATCGCTTTGTGAAAGGATTCTCAATCATTACTTCTCCACTTACTAAGTTATTATGTAAGGGTGTCAAGTTTGAATAGACTAATCATTGTTAAGTAAGTTTTGACCAACTAAAGAAAATGTTGATAGAAGCTCCAGTCCTAACCCAACTGATATCAAGTAAAGAGTATTTTCTGTATAGTGATGCTTCTAGAATTGGCTTAGGTTGTGTACTGATGCAAGATGGCAAAGTGGTGGCCTATGTATCCAGATAATTGAAACCTCATAAGCAGAACTACCCTACATATGATTC
This sequence comes from Excoecaria agallocha, assembly GCA_037975025.1. Classification (NCBI taxonomy): domain Eukaryota; kingdom Viridiplantae; phylum Streptophyta; class Magnoliopsida; order Malpighiales; family Euphorbiaceae; genus Excoecaria; species Excoecaria agallocha. The sequence continues at coordinate 31,356,861 of CM075819.1, forward strand.
AGTATTGGTAGCAATAGTGTTTGCTTTGAAGATATGGCAACACAACTTGTATGTAGAAAGATGCAAAATTTATATTGACCATAAGAGTCTCAAGTATTTACTTACTTAGAAGGAACTTAACTTGAGGTAGCATAAATGGTTGGAGTTATTCAAAGATTGTGACTATATAGTTGATTACCACCCGAGTAAAGCAAATGCAGTGGTTGATGCCCTAAGTCGAAAGATGATGGCAACTATAAAGTTACAGCCGTGTAGATGGAAGTTTACATCAGATAGTGCACTAATAGCTCAATTAAAGGCTCAACCTAATGTAAGGTAAATAATAATTGATGCTTAGAAGAATTATGGAAAATTGCAATGGATAGTACAATCACTACATAAAAGGAACCAATCTAAGTATTCAATAAAGAAAGATGGGTGTGTGTATTATCAAAACAAGCTATGTGTACTAGGAGAAGGAATTGAAGAGAATGTTATTGCAAGAAGTGCACAATACAGTTTTCACCATACATCCTAGCGGTACAAAGATGTACTAAGATTTGAAGTAGTTTTATTAGTGGCCCGATATGAAAAGAGATGTAGTGGATTATGTTTTTAAGTGTTTAACTTTTTAACATGTGAAAGCAAAACATCAACTCCCCTCAGGATTGTTGAATCCCATTCCAATCCCACAAAGGAAATGGGATAATGTTACCATAAACTTCGTGTCAGGCTACCTCTCACACAAAGAAAACATGATGCAGTGTGGGTGATTATTGATAGATTAACTAAGATAGCTCATTTCATACTAGTTCAATCATATTATTCTATGGATAAATTGGTTGAACTATATGTAAAGGAGATTGTTCAGTTACATGGAATACCAGTATCTATATTTTCGGACTGAGATCTAAGGTTCAAATCCAGATTCTGGCAAAGTTTACAGCAATCTTTGGGAATTCAGCTCTGTTATAGGACTACCTTCCATCCTCAAATAGATGGCAATCCAAAAGTATTATACAAGTACGGGAAGATAAGTTGAAAGGGTGCATTCTAGATTTTTCAGGAAGTTGGGACAAATATCTTGCTCTAATGGAATTTGCATATAATAATAGTTATCAAACTAGCATTGGTATGGCACTTTATAAAGCTTTATATGGTCTGAAATGTAGAACTCCGATCTATTGGACTGAGTTAATAAAACATAAGATGATTGGTCTCGACATTATTAAAGACACAGAAGAGAAAGTGCATATTATTAAACAGAGATTGAAACCAACTAGTGACAGACAAAAGTCCTATACAAATTTGAAGAGAAAATATATTGAGTACCAAGTTGGAGATAAAGTATTCTTAAAGGTTTCTCCTTGGAGGAAAGTATTATGGTTTGGGAAGAAAGGCAAACTTAGTCCAAGATTCATTGGCCTATGTGAAGTCTTAGAACGAATTGGACTAGTTGCATATAGACTAAAACTCCCTTCGGAGTTATCCAAATTACATGACATTTTTCATGTCTCTATACTTTAAAGGTATAGATAAGATAAATGTCATATCTTGCCTCTACAAAAGAAAAAGGTTCAGTCAGATTATTCATATGATGAAGAGCCAAAGGAAATTCTAGCTTGGGAGATCAAACAATTGAGGACAAATAGATTCTCTTAGTTAAAGTGTTGTGGCGATATCATGGCATTGAAGAATCAACTTGGGAAATAGAATCAGGCATGAAAGAACTGTATCCCCAATTGTTTAAATTAGGTATGAATTTTGAGGACGAAGTTCTTTTAATGGGGAGAGGATTGTAAGGCCTCAACATAGGCCCTAAGAGATTATGCATGATTAAAATGGTAATTTATCATTAAAAATGTTAGATTAATTGTTAAATTTCAAGTTAGGGCCTAAAGGGCTAAATTATAATTTTATATTATGTTATACATGTGTGTAATTACATTATAAGAGTAATTAAGGGTGTAATTGAAATTAAAAGACTGAATTTAAAATGGAGGAATTGGAGGGAGCTAAGTGTTGATTTTTCCTTTCCCACTCAGTCTCTAGATTTTCACAAGAGAGAAAAGAAGAGTAATTGAGGTATTTAAGGTGCCTTCGTCGGCCACCCAGAGGAGAATAGGCAAACATTCACTCTCTCTCTAAAAACAAGACATCCTTTCTCTAATTTCTCTCTAAATTATAGTGGGGAAGAAATGAAGATAGGGTTTTGATATTGGGTATCTCAAAGGTAATGGGTTCTTCTTCTTCTTCTTCTTCTTCTTCTTCTTCTTCTTCTTCTTCTTCTTTTATATAATTTTTCTCAAGGACATGAGCTTTATCCTTTATATGCTCAACAAGTAGGCCACAAGGGGCCAAACCTCTAGATTATATAGCTAAAGGAGTAGCTATAGTAGCTGCCGTGAAAGTTTCTACAACAGCTATTGGCTCCACTTGACCAACGATAGGCACTATAGACGACAATCTAGAGGGTGCACCAGAAGGCTGCCAATTCACTAATTATACATGTTAGTCTCCTTTTAAATTCTTTAAATCTCTTATCTAAATCCTGTGAATTACCGGCACCAACTTGCTACAAAGGGTCTACCATTTCAACCCTTTGCTCTAGTAAAGATTTAAAGGTTATATCAAAGATGTAAACCAACCTAAAATTTGACCCTAATTCTAATTCTACTTATGATTGTAGAAAATGAAGCTCTCTGATAAGGCGATCGTCAGGACCTCTAAACCACGTAGGTGAATATATGATTGTTGAGAAGGAAGAAAATGTTAGAATGATGCATGATTGACATGTAATGCATGATCATGTTGTGCATCATTCACAAGAACAAACAAAATCAGGGATAAAAAACTTTCGACCTTATTACTTCACACACAGGAAATTATGCGGTCTCTTTCCTTAGAGGGATTAACCCATAAGTCATTAAGGAACCCAATGGATACGTGTAGTGCACGATGGAAAACCAATAGCATAACCTTTCCTTATTGAAAGCATATATGAATGGATTTTGGCCATTATATATTTAAACAATTCAAATAAATTGAGATGGGCCCACCAGGGCATGGCAGCCTTTGATTAATACCCTCCTAATTTATTTGAATTTTGTTCAATACATAAGGGCCCATATAGCAAGCAAGGTATTAAGATTTATGATGCCTCAGGGAAGTATCTATTGACATTACATGGAGCATTGGTCTGGATATTAACTTTAAGGCTACCCAAACATAGTCCCTGCTGAAAGATCTAGCTCATCATAAGTATAATGATCGATTGGGTTACCATTTGATATACCAAAAGGCACAAGGCTTGGGCTGGTGGTCCTTTCTAACACTCCCCTACTTTGAGTGAACGTAGGGTTGTGATTTGGGAATACGTTGGGTCTAATAATGGATGTCTAACTTAATTCTAAGGCCTTAGCATATCTAATGCATCTTATTTTTAAAAAGGGATAAGATAATTAATTATAAAAATTTGTTCATATTAAATTAATCAAGTTACTTATTGAGCAAAATCTCATGGGTCCCAAGTGGAGTCTTCACTATGACGTACACCAAACCCCTTAAGGCATCTAGTTTATTCTTGAAAGCCCACTTTTAGGGCTTGAGACTCGACCAAGGTTCATTTAACTCATGAAGGCTAGTCGCTTCACAATAAATAGGGATTTATCCATATCCATTATTGACAATCAACCTACAAGGGCTTCCATTGGACACCACAAGGTTGGTATCATGAAGTTACCACCAAATAAAACATTGGAAAAGTAATTCTAACCTTATAAAGCCAAAATCAGAGATGGTTCGGGACATCATACTTATTTATAACTTGGTTAATACTTATATAAACAAATTTTTATGATTATTTATTTTATCTTCCTTCAATCATATCATACTAATGAATTGAAAGGCACACTTAAGCATGACAAAAAAACTATAAAGCAGACCATGGAATCATATATATTATATCATCAAAATCAATGACATCAAAAGGTATAAATACTCATTATTTAAAAAAAAACCATGTATAAATGGGGAAATTTATTTATAATGCTCATTTAGATGGGGACGTTGGTCCTTACATGCTTATTTACAAAAAAAGGAAGAATTTTGGGTGTATTTTTGATAAAAGAAGGGAATATTGGGCCCCTACGGCTTTAAAAGAGAATCATGTTAATTAACTTAAGATATAAAAATCCTTTATACTCATAAAGAAAAAATTTTTATTGTACTTATTATTTTATGGGTGACAAGATGGGACATTAGTCCCCCTTTATTACAAAAAATCCCACTCAAACTTATATAAAACCTTTAAGTGATTTTGTGTGTATTCGTCCAACTAGAAAATGGCATGCATAAATCGGGCTATTTATTGGATTGGTAACATTGGTTCCCTCATGTATATTTATGAAAAAACTTTATGTGATTTAGGGTATAAAAAGTGGACATTGGTTCATTTTATATGAAAAACCTAATTAATTAAGTACAAAACATTTTAAGTGAATTTTTCAATTAACGGTCACAAAATCTTTATTATTATAACAAATTTGCATAAAAAGCATGAAAAAATTAATAATACAGGCCTAAATAAATAACTAAATGCCAAAATAAGGTAGAGAAATAAGGCTGCCTCTCATGCCATTTCTCCAATTCTCCATCACAATCCAACATATATGGGTGTGTTATCATATGTTAAAAGAAACAAAAAATAATATTGGTCAATAAAATGAAACATGAATTAAATTAAACAAATGATAAATACTTAAATTATTCTAATATTAGATAACATATAAATAAACAAATGACTGAATATAATAGATAAAATTAAATAAATAAAATTCATGGTGAATACTTAAATTATTCTAATATTAGATAACATATAAATAAACAAATGACTTTAATATAATAGATAAAATTAAATAAATAAAATTCATGGTGCATCTGAAATTCATGCAGCATTTATTGGCATGCTTAAAGCATTAAATAAATGAGGTAAATAGATACAAAAGTATGTATAAACATAATAAAAAAATGATGAAAAAGAAGATAATTAAAATACAAGGCATATTTATTGTATATAAAACTAAACAATAACAACAACAACAACAACAACAACAACAACAACAACAACAATAATAATAATAATAATAATAATAATAATAATAATAATATTATTATTATTATTATTATTATTATACAAATAATAAAGATAAAAATTATATAAGCACCAAACATAAATTTAAATAACATTATTATTATATAAAGTAACAACAATATAAACACAGGATAAAAAGATACAAGTAAAATGAAAAAAAAAGGCATGAAAATAAGAGAAAGAAGAGAAAATAAGCCAAGAGAGTGAGTGACATGTAAAAAACAAGCCAAAAGAGTGAGTCACTGGTGGGAAAGAAAGAGTAGGGTTGCGTGCACACCATCTAAGAATGACACCTTTGGCCGTGACTCGAGTAACTGACGGCCATCAGTCGCTCTATCAAATCGTGAGTCAACACTGGAAGATGTTGTTCTACTGCCAAGCATCCAATTTTTTTTAAAACCCCCAAATTCACCCAAAATGCATGGAAATGATCCAAACCCTACCAAAGCTCATTTTCATGCATGAAAATTGCATAAAACAAAGCTAGAACACACAAATCTAGAAAAACACCATGTGAAAGCTTGTGAATTCACGGTAAAAAAATGAAGAAAATGAATAGTGGAATTTTGAATTCTAAGCTCAAATCAACATGGCAACCTAAGATTCATGCCCAAAATACATTAAAAGACATAAGAAAATAAAAATCAAAAGAAATAACCCATGGAGCTAAAAAACAGAGGAAGGGAGGTGATGATGAATAGTAACACTACAGCACCTCTTTAAACACACACATACATAAAACATCCACAACAATCAATAACCATATCACAAACAAGATGAAATTACAATTAATTATATGATTTAAGCAACAAACTTAAACAAGAAAAATCAAAGAATAAATCAAAGAAAATGAATATTGACAAATGAAAAACACAAATATTTACAATAGATTAAGAGTATTATAACCCCTTGTATTACCTTAAGTTTGAGTCACTCTAAACCAAGATAATCTTGCACTGTGAAGTCCCTTCCCTTCTCCTTCTCCTTCTTCTGCCACTTTTGGTTCTAGAAAAACAAAAAGTATTTTTCTTTTTTTTTCCAAAACTTTTATTTGGAAAAGGTACTAAAATACCCTTAATTTTGTCCCTAAGGGACTAAAATGGCCCGTAAGTTTTTTTTAGAGCAAAAATGCCCCTCAACCTATAAAATGGGTACAAAACTGCTTTTTCGTTACTATTATGTCAGTTATATGGGTAACGAAGATCACGTGGCAATTACATGGGTTTGGGTCTAACTAACGTGGTGGGCATTAAGGACAGATCATCACCAACTCAACACCACATCAGATGGGTCCCTGAATTATTTTTTTCGTGTAAATTGTTTTTGCTATCACTTCTTCCCTCTTTCCATTTACAGTCTCCTTCTTCAATCTCAGCCTCTCCACCGTGGTTAAGGGAAGCAAAATCAAGATTGAACTTGGTAGAGAGAGAATAGAAGCATTTATCAAAGCATTTACTTGAATTTAGGGAGAGAGTGTGTAATGGCCTAAATTTCAAATTTTATGAATAGTGTTTTTTGAGCCTTAAATAGTGATGCTAGGATGACACCAGGGTCAATGGTGCCTCCCGAAACCCACAAAAATTTCATTTCACCATTGAAAATTATAAATTATACAAATTTTGATGGTATAATTTGAGGTAAAATTGAGGTCAAATAGGTCTCCAAAAGACACAGAGTAAAAAATACTTGAACCGTATTAAAGTTGACCAAAACTTTGATACGTAAAAATATTTTACGAACATCCAAAAATTATTTTGACCAAACAAACCTATTAGAAATAGCCCAAATGAATTTTTGGAAGTGAAAAATAAAATTTTGGACAACTTTGAAAAATGAGGTTTCAGACCGGTAATTTCGCCTCCAGTCTCCAAAATGCATCAAAACAAACTCGAATTGACCTAAAATTTTAAACATAGCCTAATTAATATTTTTTTATATTTTATACCAATTTTTGTGGAAATATGATAAGGAGAACACTAAGATCAATCAAACAGAGATAAACAGATATAATTTCAATTATCCGGGCTAAGTTTTACCCATTCACCCCCAAGAGGTAGTACTCACCCATGGGATAGTAGTCATCTATGGGGTGGGAATGAAATGGATAAGGATTAATAAAAAGGTGGGAAGTGGCATAATATAGACCCCTAGATTAAATACTGATCAAAGCAATCCTAACCATCCATTTAGGCATATAAAAGCACAAAAAAATCAAATTTATCTAGGTTGTTCAAGGCCTCATTTTGTTCTCCTCCTTAACCGATCATATATCCACCATTTTTCTTCCATTAACAAAGCTTTAAAGCTTAATTTTCTCACCCACTTTCCACCTTAAATCCATTAATATTCTTATCCTCACCATCCATTTCACCTTAGATTAAAGTTAGAAGGATATTTGAAGTAAGAAATTGAAGGATTTCAAATTGGAAAAAATTTCTCAAGTAAGTGGAATTTAATTATTTTGATTGGAAATTGCAGGAAATAGTTAGAATAAATTATTGCAAATGGTTTTATGTTGAAACTAAAGAGAAAAACTCATAATTTTTCTCATGGTGAATTTGGCCACATAGTGAAAAAGGAGAAGGAGAAAAGAGACAAAGAGAAAAAGTATATGAGGAAGAGAATTAGATGGATTCAAGCATATTTGAGGTTAGTGGATACAAATACCATTTTATTTCATGACAATTAGATTATATGAGTATTGAAATTGGTATGAATTTGATGTGCAAAATTTTATTTGATGATAAATTGATGGAATTAGATGAAAATTGAATCATTTGAAAGGTTTATAAGGTAGAAAATAAGTATATATGTTTATAATTTAATTTGGGTGACAATTATGGAAATTATGAAAAATTTAGTATTTGAGTAAATAAAATGACTACATGTTAGGAATATGATTAAATCAACTAAAATAAAAAAATAGTATCAAATAATTAAATGAGAAAATTTTTAAATGTAATATGATATTTCACTTTGATAAAGATCATGTAACTTAGGGCTTTTATATGTGAAGTATTTTTAAACTTGAATTAAGAATAGATAAGTGGAATTAAATGTTAAATAATGAGATTAGTGAAGTTGAATTCATAAAAGCATGATTAAAAATGGAAGATTGGAATTGACACCTATTATGTAAGTATAAAAAATTAAAGTTATATATATATATATATATATATATATATATATATATATATATATATATATATATATATATATATATATATATATATATATATATATATATATATATATATATATATATATATATATATATATAATATAGTTTAGGTAAAGGTTAGAATTATGCAAGAAAAACATGTTTGGATGAATTATGAGAATTAAACAAGTTGGCACATGTATGGACCTATTAAGGCCGAATGAAAGACAGTATAACTATAATGAATTAAATGTTAATTACGATGAATAAAAGATAAAAATGCACAATTAAATCCTAAACGACATCATGGGAACACTTTATGATGTGAAAAGAAATGTGAATGGTTATGTGTCTATGGTGGCCAAATGATGACATGTATAAAACGAGTGTATCAATGTGTATATAATGAAATTTATGATAAAAAATGGAATTAATGCAAGACTAAGGTAAGAATAGCAAAATGAATGAAATAATGATGTTATGGAATGATTAAAATATATATTATAATAATTGCGATGTGTATAATTAATCTTGATGATGATGATGATGATGAGTTTTGCCCTTAGTATCTAAAAGCAAAACCAGAGATTTAGGATATATTTGGCCAGACATAAGGACAACTGCGGTGGTAAAATAATAAGAATGTTAGTTGAAGTGTTGGCCCTCCATGTGGTCACCTCTACATATTCTATGGGTGTTGATCACTCTATGTGGTCACTCGAGCATATTTGGACTAGTAGATGTTAGTTAAGGCATTAATCAATCTATGTAATCCCTCAATACTAGAGTCGTAGATTGCTCCATATGGTCACTCTAGCTTATTTTGGACTTATGGGGTCCAAGTCTTGCATATCCAACTCGAGAGTTTCCTTTACTAAGGGAAAAACACGCATTAAACAAGTAATTTATGAAGAAAAATAGATTAGTACATAAATTATTGATATAAAAATGAATAAATATGTGACTAAATGATAGTTAAGGATAAATATGTAAAGAAATTATGAAAAAGTGGTAACTATGTAAATAAAAGTTAAAATGATGGAAAATATTTAATCCAGTGATAAAAAGAGGATAAAAGTATATATAAATGAAAACAAGTGGCAATTATGTAGTTAAAGGATTAAAAAAATATCAAAATGTAATTAAATGATTAAATAGTGGCTAAAAATATAAATAAGTGGAAAGATAGTGGCAAAAGTGTAAATAAGTGGCAAAAACTAGATTATGAATGGTAAATGGTAAAAAGGATGAAAATGTATGAAAATAAAGTTAACAAGGACCAAATGGTAATTTGGCACTATGTGAAGAAACCATAAGGACAAAACCGTAAACTGAAGGTGGAAATGCAATAAATGGTAATAAAATGACAAAAGAGTAAAATTAGTGTAGTAATTGGTGAAAATGGGATAAAATAAAAGTTGAGGGACTAAAATGGAATTTTCACCTAAGTTGAAGAGTAAGTGACCAAAGATAGAAATAAGTAATAAGAGGCATCAAGTAGTTGTTTAGAGATCAAAATGTGAATTTGGGTTACAAAAGGGCAAAATTTTAAGTAAAAGAAAAGTTTAGGGACTAAAAGAAATTTAGCATAAATAAGTAATTGAAAGAGAAAAGGATAAAGTAAATAGGAAATTGAAGACTAGAACAAGATTTTAAACTAAATTTGCTAAAAAAATAATAAAAATTGTGACATAGTAGAAAGGTTGTGAAAATAGGGACTAAATTGTAATTTTTAGTAAAAAAAGTGAAATTAAGTATTGGAATGAAAGGAAACCTAACTTAAGTGCTAAAATGTAGAAGAATGATAAATCTAGCTGAAAGAGATGAATTAAGAATAATGATGAAATTATTCGAATGCGAGAATATATATGTATGAATTTAATCATGGATTAGAAGTTACAATTCGTTAATATGAAGACAATAATCATGATAAAAGTGCAAATGAATATATATATATATATATATATATATATATATATATATATATATATATATATATATATATATTATATATATATATATATATATATATATATATATATCTAAGAAATAAGTAGAAATTTTGGAATTTATGTTTAATTAAATTTTGAAGTGTGCTTGTATGTATTGAAATACTATAGTATTTGCATCCAACACTAAGCAACTAGGTTCCTTAGCGCATGGTTTGTTTTGACTACACATAGGGGACAAATAAAAGCAAGAAAGTGTGCAGGAAAAGCTATTAACTTTGGCATGTACATGAACTCGAAGGAATGATGGAATATATAATACTTGTAGTAACTAGTTTAGGACATGAATTATATATTTAGTTGATTATAAGCTCATGTGTATCATTTTAGGTTAAGGATACCTGTTACTATATTATGTATGTTGAATTTGTTATGGTATGACTTGTATCAATAGTTGACGGGGTGTGTGTGTGTGTGTGTGTGTGTGTGTGTGTGTGTGTGTGTGTGTGTGTGTATTGTGTGTGTGTGAATAAACTGTGTTGTGGAGTAAAAGTATGAATTATTGGGAGTGTTTGTTGAATTTGCAGGTGAGTAGGCATGATTTTATAGTCGTCATGCTGCCTAAAATTTTACTAAATGAATAGTAACTTTTGACGTGAATATATTATTTCAATTGGGTTTAAGTGCTAGGCAATAAATGGACTCATGGATCACATAAATGATATTGCAATTTTAGCAATAGTGGCACTACAGTGCTCGAACCAATGTCCGGATATTAGGTATTACATATTGTGGTATCGGAGTATGGTTAAGGTAGTCTTAAAATCGAAGGATACATAGAAAGGAAAAAAGAGAGTACATGTACATGCCATAACGGATGATGGTAAATAAGGTGGCTAGGGAAGAATATTATACATCTGTCCCTATAGTTCTAGAGTTAGGAGCATAGTGATTAGTTTAGGAAGGTCAATAGTAGATAATGAAGGGAGGAGAACCTCCATTAGTATACAAGAATTATGAGTAAAAGAAAAGTGTTTTGTTTGCCTAATAAGCGGCCGTTACGATGTGGGCAATATTTATTTTATAATGCATGAGCATTGGGGTAGGATAATATACATATTTGCAAACATGATGCATAGACATTTGCATAAGTTACATGCATGAATTATCTTTTATACATTTCATTATTTATACACACACATTCATAAAATATTTGCTTAAAAAGAAAATGCCCTGCATTAAAGGAGCTTAACAAGTTACGCATGGAGCATGAGTGTACTTCTCTTGATGTGAATGAATACATGTGAATTGTCGATGTATGTAGATGTTTGAGAATAAGGATTTGATAAATAATAGACATCGTAAGAAGAATCCAATAACTAATTTTTGAGGATTATTGTAATAATAGATGAGGCACACAAGAAATATTCTAAGTATAGAACCTTATTTCCTTCATCGAGTTGATTGAGTTTCACTTTAAGAACTCGATATAAATTTTAGACATGTAGTTCCACAAGGATATTGGTTTATAGTTGGTTATAAATTAAAAAGGGTTATGTCGACAACTAGAAAAGACCATTTTTGAGATAAAAAAGAATGCCTATAAGCTATTGTTGGAGTTTTCTTGAATAGATCTCAATATTTGGACCATATCTTAATCTATAGATATTAAAAACCTGTGATTCTGCTTGGAAATGAAATTTAAGACATAAAACAACAACTTTTATGAAGAGACTGGAGCTTGATTTTGTCTATAAGATGCCAGAACTAGAATTTGAAAATAAGGTACCGAATCTAATTTTGTATGCTTAATTAGGGTTTAAACTATACATATCACTATATATATTGTTGATCTAACCCTAATTTAGAGAGAGAAAAATTTGGACCCACATTTCTTATTAGAATAAGAAATACTTTATTTCTAATTTAAAATGAGAATTACAATATTAATCTTAATTTTTTCTATATATTTATTTCAAATTTTAATTTATGATAGAATAAAATTCAAAACGCCCCGAATTAACCCTTAGTCTATTCATCACATTCTATGTGTGTGACTCAATAGGTTCATATTATATTAGCAGTAGGCCCCAATCCCATGACGAGCCCACAAGTCATAAGTTGCCTGTAGCAAGACATTATGACTATCCAAATAATATGAATATCGATAATTCAATTTTAACCTAATAGAACATGTTATAATCCCTTTGTCACATGATATCTTATTTGAACATAAGTCATGGTCCATGTCAAACTTATATAGTCAAAACATATAATTTCTCGATCACTAAGTACACTAATAATATCAAATGACATTGATCGCTCCATCAATTCATGTGAGCATGGCCATGCATTTCTTAGTCTTACTTATCGAGGGCCCCAATAGATATCTCTTTCATGAGAAAGGAACAAATTCCTTCTTGATTATTCACTATCCTCTGCATGATTCTCATCATGTCCAATCATACCTTTATGATTATTTGATTAAAGATAATATTTGATTATGTCAAAATATAATGTTCGTCATGCAGGAAATCGTGATAATCTCAAGTCTAAAGATCAATAACATAACTATTATGAGATCACTAATGACGTCAACCCATGTAGTATCTTATAGTGGGTCTATCCAATACTCTACTCTCTAATAAGTACATATAAGTTTGATTTATATCACCATATATAATCATCTCATTATTATCAATCAAACTCATATTAGTCTTTATTTATCGTTATTCCGTTAATGATAAATGACTAGAGATAGTCAAAATAATACAAACATTATTATAATATAACATGCCAACAATATAATATCATGAAGAAAATCCAATTTTATAAAATGAAATGTGACATTAAATAAAGAACCAAATATTTGGCCTAAAGCATAACCACTAACAATATAGACACATATGTCTAATCTATTCTCTAACATCCTATAGTCCAAAGCCACCTAAATCTATGCTTTGATACCACTAAATTTGTAACACCCCTATACCCCCTAAAAGGAATATGAGAACAACAACAACATCCTAATCATTTTATCTCATTCAATTATCTCCTTTAAATTAGATTAAATAGAATCCAAGCATATTTGTAGGTTCATTACACATAACTTCATTATGCTTTTTGCATTATTAAAATTACTTTTTTCTAAATTTTATTTACCATTTCCATATCATAATATACAAACACATATACAATCTGAAAATATCTATAACATCTTTATAGTTCTTGTTCATTACACATATTATATATCTTTTACACTATACAATACAAAAATAATTAAATACCAAAATAAGACTCCAAGCCTCACCCCTAGTAACCTGTAGATGTTGTCTTGAAAATCCAACACTTCTATTCTACACCTATGTACCAACATGGAAAGAACATCCATGTTGAGCAATAGCTCAGTAAGTGTTAGTGTAAGCCCTAGCCCCAATGCATTGTAACGAAACACTTGAAATTAATAAAATGAGGCATTAGTTTTATCTTTTGTATTCCTGTGCATATCAATTGATAAAACTATCCAAGAATGTCGTTTCGGTTTAAGTTATCATGTGTGAGGCACATGGATTGTAAGATCTTGAAACAAATGAGACATCATTCTAAATATCCCTAGTCAGTCATTGTTATGGGAATAACAAATGAATTAAGACTAGTATGCTCTCTCTGATCTATGAGTTCTGTCTTACGAATCATTAGGACAAGAGTGTCAATCAGAGATCATAGATACATGTTAAAGAACATGGTATCTGGATTCGATCCGCTCATGAGAACACTACATGGTACAAGTCATAAGTGTTTCTCATATGCAAGTTTTGTATCGGAGTTCTTAGACCTGAAATCTCTATGAAACTCTTTATGAATTACTGTGTACTTTGACATACACCTAACGTGCTCGTAACAGAGTGACAAGTACGGGTATGATTGGGTATGCACTGATTCATGTTAGAGAGCATGAGAGAAGTGAAGGGATTACCCCTCTCGATAAGAGAGAAAAATATCACCGGCCACTTGATCAGTGAACTGAGAAGTGTATGGCCATACCGAGATAAAATAATGAGTAATCATTATTTATCTGAGAGTTCAGTGTCACTGGAATATCAAGAAATGAATTAATGTATATAAGGATGACTAGTTCCATGCCTTATATTAATTCTGATATTTATGGGTAAGGGACTATGCGAAATTGCATTAGGTCACCAAATGCCATATGCATTTTCATTTAATTTGGAATGCTATAATATCTTGCTAGAGAATATATATAGCCTTTGAATTAATTTATTAATTCATTGCCAACATTAAATGGACCTATAGGATCGCACATAAAGCACTGGGCTTAAAATTGTATTGGAAATTAATTTAGACTTTTATTTAAAGTCAAATTAATGCATGCAATGGGTGAACAGATTTTTACTGTTAACAATTGGTCACGAGAGAAATTTACTGGCATGTGTTAGGTTTAATTTCAATTGATTAATTATCTATGTATAATTAAGTTAATTGAGTATTAAATCCTAAATTATGTTTAATCAAAATATAATACTTGAGAGGGAATTAAAGTAACCAAAGTTTAAACTAGGAATCCTAGTTAAATTTGGCAACTAATTACCTTAGTTAAGTAAGTTTGTTTTGATTAACTAAATGATGCCATTTGAATTTAAATTCTAATAGAATTTAAATTAAAATATATATCTCTTAATTATTAAGTGTTAGTGGCTGAAATTGCTACCTAATTTAAGGCACTCACACATGACTAAAGTAAGTGATATATATTAAATGAATTAAAGGAATAATGGTGGGTGCCACTTTTATTCTTCTTCTCTCTTTTGGCCATGAGACTATTAGTGGGATTGGTAGAGATTCCTTTTGCTCTGAATTCTCTCATGGAAGGTGACTAAGATAGAAAGAAAAGAAGAAAGAACAAGAAGAGTTCTTGTGTCTTTCAAACAATTCCATTGCCTAATACACAAATATAGAGCTAGCACTCTTGATTTTAAGCTATCTTTGCAAGTGTGTGTGAACATAGAGAGGAGTGGCATAAAGGCTGTTCCTTTGGCATTGGTGGTGAAGATCTAAGGTAAATAAATTCATCTTAGTTGCTGGTCATCATCAAAATCAAGTCTTGAAGAGCATCTAAAGTTGTAAGTTTCAAAACTCTAAAATTGCATGTTTTCGTTCCTAGTTTTGGATATGTATGGTATGCATGATAAAAATTTTTGTTTTTCCGCTGTGCTATCATGATTATCATACCATGTCAAATTCCATCAGTGGTATCAGAGCCTAGACATGCTTATTTTAGTGCTTTAGATGCATGAAAAAATTAATTAAAAATCGTTATTTTGAAAACATGCAAATCTGAAATTTTCTGTTTTGAGTTTTTTGCATTGTTTTGGTGTAAAAACGATTTTAATTGATTAGATAGGTATTATAATTAATATGACATGTTAATATACTGTCCTAAGATGTTATTAGGGCTGGTAATGGTCGGATTTAATTATTTATACCTGATGGTACATGTTAATCATGAAACTAGGTGCTAGTTGGCATGTAAATTGCTAGTTTAACAACTAGTTTTCAAAATTAAATGTAAAATTGATTTTGGCATGTTTGTAAGTGATTTTTAAAGATTAAATATCAGGTCTGGACATATTTTAAATTTGGTTTTAATTCTGGTCCATGACAATTTAATTGATTAATTTTAAAATCACTTAAAACAATGACTAGTTTGTGTTTGTTACATGTTTAATCAACATTGTTTGCTTTGTTTTGATTAAAATGGTAAAAAACACATTTAGATTTAAATGGTACAGAATATTAAATCAATGTTTATGGACTTATTTAGTTTTTTAAATGACTCATAAAATTGATTTAAATGTTTGTGCATTTCATGGCATTACATAAGCATTAAACAACTAGTTTTTGTTGTTTGTTTGTTTTGCATGAATGCCGGGTATTATATATATATGTTCTTCATGATTTTATGTTTAATTCATGTTGGTACATATTATATGTATTTTTAATGTTTATGGGCTGTATGACATAAAATTAAAAATGGCAAAATTGGAAATTATACTAGAGTTGATTTATGGCACAAATCTAACTAGTTTGTGTTTTGGGCTTTTAAGAGAACTTATTCAATAAGAGGATTTAGTCCATTGGGCTTCGGCCCAGGCCCATCACGGGGTCTTCTCTTAAAGGTTCAAGTACACAATTTCCATTAATGGGCTTGGCTAAATTGATTAAAATTGGACTTTGTCTGATCCATGAATGCTATGTATATTTATTTGCTTGTTTGGTGTGATGAATGGATATGCATGGTGCATTCATGGGCCCTGGGTTTTTGTAATTAAATATGGCCTGCGTGCCATTATATTTTATTGTAAAAGTTTCATTTATTTCTTAGAATAGAATTTATTTGAAGACTTTGTAAATCAAGACGAAGCCCACCGAAGTGGAGAAGCCCAACTCGAAGATTCTTATGTAATAGTATAGAATCTTAGTTGTAGGTTTTTGGGCCCATGTTTGTCACGCTTTACTTTATGCAATTATATATATATGCATGCTATGTATGGATGACAAATCGTATGCCATGTAAGCCGTAATAAAATGAATCCCTAAAAATAGTAAGTCACAAAGTTGCCTTCCTAATTCGAAACATGTCAAGGCATCGATCATCGGTCACGTAGACTAGGAGTCCTAGATGCGCCCGATTATCTTTGTGAGGCATGGGTTGTGAATGTAGGTTGGACTTAACATGGAATGGGATGCTCGGACCTAGGCAACTTATAAATGGGTTTGTGCTATAACATTGTTTGATGTTAGCCCATTTGATCCAAGAGTCATGTACGAGACATGATTGGAGTTTTTCCTACCTAAGTAACTTAACTTATTAGGTGTACAGGCTCAGCTTGACTAATAAGTTGTTGTGAAAAGTGGATCTTGGCCCACATTAAATCACTAACGCGAATTATTTATGGGGATATTAATTCGGTTTGTGGGATCATTAATAAGACCTCATTTAATCTTGCTAAATTTTATTGTAGATTGAAAATGGCATCTTCAAATAACAATTTCTCATTGCGATCGGTCCTTGAAAAGGACAAATTAAATGGCACCAATTTCATAGACTGGTCTCGAAACTTAAGAATAGTTCTTAAGCAAGAGAAGAAGTCGTATGTTTTGGATGCACCCTTGCCTGAAGAACCAGGAAGGAACGCCTCTGCGGTTCAAAAGGAAACTTTTGAGACCAAGAAGAGCGACTCCAATGATGTGACCTGTCTGATGCTGGCCACTATGGTGCCTGAATTGCAAAAGCAATTTATGGACCAAGAGGCCTATGCGATCATGGTGCACCTCAAGGAGATGTTCCAAGAACAAGCTCGTCACGAGAGGTTCGTGACAACAAAGGCTTTAATTTCTTACAAGATGGCTGAGGGTACTTCTGTTAGTACCCATGTACTCAAGATGAAAGGGTATCTTGATACTCTTGAGAAGCTTGAGGTACTAGTGCCAAAGGAATTGGCCACTGACTTGATCTTAGGATCATTGTCTGCTGCTTATGATCCATTTGTGATGAATTATAACATGCATGCAATGAACAAGTCAGTTACTGAGCTTCATGGGATGCTTAAGAATGCTGAGGAGAACATTCGAAAGACCAATCCCGTACTAATGGTTCAAAAGGGAATTAAGAAGGGACAAGCTAAGGGAAAGGGAAAGGGAAAGGGAAAACCCAAGTCAGTTGGGAGTGCACCTCAGGCCCAATCCAAGCCCAAGGCACCAAAACTCAAAGAGAGTGAGAGCACTTGCTTCCATTGCAACAAGATAGGGCATTAGAGGAAGAATTGCGCTCTCTTTAAGGAAGAACAAAAGAAGAATGGAGCCAAGGCGTCCAGTTCTGGTATTTTTGTTGTTGAAGTTGACCTTTCTATTTCTACCACTTGGGTATTGGATACCGGTTGTGGTTCTCACATTTGTTCAAATGTGCAGGGGTTAAGAAATAGGCGGTTACTTGGGAAGAATGAAGTGGACCTCCGTGTGGGGAATGGAGCACGAGTTGCTGCCATGGAGATAGGCGACTATCACCTCACTTTACCTTCCGGACTTTGTATTGTTTTAAATAATTGTTATTTTGTGCCTGCTATGAGCAGAAACATTATTTCAGTTTCATGTTTGGATAATGATGAATTTGATTTTGTTATTAAAAAGGGCAATGCTCATATTCGTCGCGAAGGCATTTCTTATGGCAATGCCATGTTGCAAAATGGCCTTTATATCCTTGATTTACAAAACAAAGAGTCTATATACAACATTAATACAAAGAGGGTTAAATCAAACGAATTAAACCCTACTTACTTCTGGCATTGTCGTTTAGGATATGCAAACGAAAAACGCATTTCAAGACTCCACAAAACTGGAGTGCTTGGGTCATTTGACTTAGAATCTTATGACACATGCGAGCCATGTTTGTATGGAAAAATGACAAAGAGTCCTTTTAACAAGAAAGGTGAAAGGACTAATGGCTTATTGAAACTAATACATACCGATGTATGTGGACCATTAAGTACACAAGCTAGAAGTGGTTTTAGCTACTTCGTGACTTTCACAGACGACTTCAGTAGATATGGCTATGTCTATCTAATGAAGTACAAGTCTGAAACTTTTGAGAAATTCAAAGAGTTTAAGAACGAAGTAGAAAACCAACTTGGCAAAAGTATAAAAGCCATTCGATCAGATCGAGGTGGCGAATACTTAAGCCAAGAGTTTGATGATCATCTAAAAGAGTGTGGAATTATTTCACAGCTCACTCCTCCTGGAACACCGCAATGGAATGGTGTGTCCGAAAGGAGAAATCGAACTCTGTTGGACATGGTTCGATCTATGATGAGTCAAGCTAATCTTCCTATCTCTTTTTGGGGTTATGCATTAGAAACTGCTGCGTTTCTATTGAACCGTACTCCAACTAAAGCAGTTGAGAAGACACCATACGAGGTATGGACTGGGAAAGAACCCAATATGTCTTTTCTCAAGATTTGGGGCTGTGAAGCACATGTTAAGAAATTAACATCTGACAAACTAGAGTCCAAATCGACTGTCTGCTTGTTTGTGGGTTATCCCAAAGAAACAAAGGGATACTACTTTTACTCAAAAGCCGAGAACAAAGTATTTGTTGCTCGCAAGGCTGTTTTCTTGGAAAATGAGTTCCTTCTCAAGAAAGACAGTGGGAGTAAAGTAGAATTTGGAGAAATTTAAGTGCCACAAACTCCTATAGAGGATGAGTTGGAAATGGGATCAAGTTCACAACCAGTTGTGGAACAAGAACCCATTACACAAGTACCTAGAAGGTCTGGTAGGGTACGTCAGGAGATTGAGAGATATGGATTTCTAATCACTGACAATGACACTATTGAGTTAGTAGATCGTGAGGATCCTACTACCTACCGAGAAGCTATTGAAAGCCCAAACTCGGATAATTGGCTTGAAGCCATGAAATCCGAGATGCAATCAATGTACGATAACCAGGTTTGGACCTTGGTTGATCCACCGGAAGGTGCTAAGGTAATTGAATGCAAGTGGTTATTCAAACTAAAAGCTGATAAAACCTACAAAGGTAGACTAGTAGCAAAAGGTTTTCGACAAACTCATGGTATAGACTATGACGAGACCTTTTCGCCTGTAGTCATGCTCAAGTCCATTAGGATCTTGCTTGCCATAGCTGCATATCATGATTATGAGATATGGCAAATGGATGTCAAAACTGCTTTCCTCAACGGAAATTTACTTGAGGATGTGTATATGACACAGCCTGAAGGTTTTGTCAATCCCAAGCATCCTAAGAAGGTTTGCAAGCTTCAAAAATCCATTTATGGATTAAAGCAAGCATCCCGAAGTTGGAATCTTCATTTTGATGAAGCAGTCAAAGATTTTGACTTCATCAAGAACGAAGATGAGTCTTGTGTGTACAAGAAGGTTAGTGGGAGCATAGTAGTGTTTCTAGTCCTATATGTGGACGACATCCTTCTCATTGGAAATGACATTCCAACATTGCAAAAGGTTAAGCAATGGTTGGGAAAATGTTTCTCAATGAAAGACTTAGGTGAAGCCGAGACAATACTTGGTATTCGAATCTATAGAGATAGATCGAATCGGCTTTTGGGACTAAGTCAAGAAAAGTACATAGACAAAGTACTAAAGCGTTTTAGTATGAGAGACTCAAAGAAAGGATACATACCTTTGGCTTTGGGAGTTCCTTTGACTAAAGAACAGTGCCCTAAAACCAAAGAGGAAAGGGACAACATGAGTAGAATCCCATATGCATCTGCTATTGGATCTATCATGTACGCTATGTTATGTACTAGGTTGGATGTTGCTCATGCACTGAGTATAACCAGTAGGTTTCAGCAAGACCCTGGTGAGAAGCACTGGTCTGCTGTAAAAGGGATCCTGAAGTACCTGCGAAGGACTAAGGATCACTTCTTGGTGTATGGTGGTCAAGAAGAGCTCGTCATACAAGGTTATGCCGATGCTGCTTTTCAGACCAGCACTCAGGATTCTAGATCGCAATCTGGGTTTGTTTTTGTTTTGAACGGTGGTGCTGTCAGCTGGAGAAGCTCGAAGCAAGAAACCGTTGCCGACTCAACTACAGAATCTGAGTATATTGCAGCAAGTAAGGCTGCAATAGAGGCTGTTTGGATTAAAAATTTCATTAATGGATTAGGAGTGGTCCCAAGCGTCCTAGATCCATTAGAAATTTTCTGTGATAATAACGGGGCCATTGCACAGGCCAAGGAGCCCCGGTCACACCAGAAATCCAAACACATACTCAGAAGGTACCACTTGATCAGAGAAATCATTGATCGTGGGGACGTCGAGGTTAGCAAGATATCAAGTGAAGACAATGTAGCAGATCCTTTGACGAAACAGTTACGTCCAAATCTGCACGAAGCTCATTTGAGAGCGTTCGGTCTTAGGGCTATGCCCAATTGGGACTAGTGCTAGTGGGAGATTGTTAGTGTAAGCCCTAGCCCCAATGCATTGTAACGAAACACTTGAAATTAATAAAATGAGGCATTAGTTTTATCTTTTGTATTCCTGTGCATATCAATTGATAAAACTATCCAAGAATGTCGTTTCGGTTTAAGTTATCATGTGTGAGGCACATGGATTGTAAGACCTTGAAACAAATGAGACATCATTCTAAATATCCCTAGTCAGTCATTGTTATGGGAATAACAAATGAATTAAGACTAGTATGCTCTCTCTGATCTTATGAATTCTGTCTTACGAATCATTAGGACAAGAGTGTCAATCAGAGATCATAGATACATGTTAAAGAACATGGTATCTGGATTCGATCCGCTCATGAGAACACTACATGGTACAAGTCATAAGTGTTTCTCATATGCAAGTTTTGTATCGGAGTTCTTAGACCTGAAATCTCTATGAAACTCTTTATGAATTACTGTGTACTTTGACATACACCTAACGTGCTCGTAACAGAGTGACAAGTACGGGTATGATTGGGTATACACTGATTCATGTTAGAGAGCATGAGAGAAGTGAAGGGATTACCCCTCTCGATAAGAGAGAAAAATATCACCGGCCACTTGATCAGTGAACTGAGAAGTGTATGGCCATACCGAGATGAAATAATGAGTAATCATTATTTATCTGAGAGTTCAGTGTCACTGGAATATCAAGAAATGAATTAATGTATATAAGGATGACTAGTTACATGCCTTATATTAATTCTGATATTTATGGGTAAGGGACTATGCGAAATTGCATTAGGTCACCAAATGCCATATGCATTTTCATTTAATTTGGAATGCTATAATATCTTGCTAGAGAATATATATAGCCTTTGAATTAATTTATTAATTCATTGCCAACATTAAATGGACCTATAGGATCGCACATAAAGCACTGGGCTTAAAATTGTATTGGAAATTAATTTAGACTTTTATTTAAAGTCAAATTAATGCATGCAATGGGTGAACAGATTTTTACTGTTAACAATTGGTCACGAGAGAAATTTACTGGCATGTGTTAGGTTTAATTTCAATTGATTAATTATCTATGTATAATTAAGTTAATTGAGTATTAAATCCTAAATTATGTTTAATCAAAATATAATACTTGAGAGGGAATTAAAGTAACCAAAGTTTAAACTAGGAATCCTAGTTAAATTTGGCAACTAATTACCTTAGTTAAGTAAGTTTGTTTTGATTAACTAAATGATGCCATTTGAATTTAAATTCTAATAGAATTTAAATTAAAATATATATCTCTTAATTATTAAGTGTTAGTGGCTGAAATTGCTACCTAATTTAAGGCACTCACACATGACTAAAGTAAGTGATATATATTAAATGAATTAAAGGAATAATGGTGGGTGCCACTTTTATTCTTCTTCTCTCTTTTGGCCATGAGACTATTAGTGGGATTGGTAGAGATTCCTTTTGCTCTAAAAATTCTCTCATGGAAGGTGACTAAGATAGAAAGAAAAGAAGAAAGAACAAGAAGAGTTCTTGTGTCTTTCAAACAATTCCATTGCCTAATACACAAATATAGAGCTAGCACTCTTGATTTTAAGCTATCTTTGCAAGTGTGTGTGAACATAGAGAGGAGTGGCATAAAGGCTGTTCCTTTGGCATTGGTGGTGAAGATCTAAGGTAAATAAATTCATCTTAGTTGCTGGTCATCATCAAAATCAAGTCTTGAAGAGCATCTAAAGTTGTAAGTTTCAAAAACTCTAAAATTGCATGTTTTCGTTCCTAGTTTTGGATATGTATGGTATGCATGATAAAAATTTTGTTTTTCCGCTGTGCTATCATGATTATCATACCATGTCAAATTCCATCACACATAACCTTGAATACTTGATTTTCCTTACTTTTACTCCATCAACCAATGATTAGAGATCATAATCATGTAGTAGGGAAGCTGAAATATTGTATAGGAGCTTGGATTTGGAGAGAAATTAGAAGAAGATTGAACAATTTGGTAGAAAAGAATGAAAATAAAATTCGGCCAAAAGAAAGACAAGGAGAGACGTAGAAGAATGAAGACATTTTTGGAATTTCAGTAGCTTTAGACCTATTTATACTTGATTTAATGGGTTGGGCGGGTTCAATCCAAGTGGTCCAACCATATTTGGCCCATTTCTACCTTTTAAGCTCATTATGCTTCTTAAATTTATTTTTCTCACTTCCAAGGCTCAATTTTACTCAAAATAAATTTCATAATTCTTAAAATAATAAATTAAGCCTCCATGCAAAATTTTGGCCCAATTGAAGTCCGCTTTCGGTCTGATTTGCCAAAATCGATCCGATTAGTAAATTTTCAAAGTCACCAAAAAATTAATTTTTCATTATCATATGATTTTACATTTTATTTTATGTAGATCTGAAAATTTTTAGAGGTCATTTACTATTTGTAAATTTCAAGTCAAACTTTCAATCAACCCAAGCACTGTTTAGAATGAAGCTGTAAAATTTTCTTATTTTTGACTTTTGGAGATTTGTTTAACCTCATTTTCATTCTAAATTTCACTCACGTGCTCCTGCTGACATGATCTTCCCAATGATTTTTTCGATTCCAAAAAGTACTATTCACTCCGATGTCACTATTCACTATCAAAAAATACTATTTTTGACTAGCCCAGTATTTGGGCCATTACAAAAAGATTGGAATTAAAATTGCCTTGTTTTGGAATTAATTGAAGGCTTGTTGTTCATATTATTTCAATCAGGATAACTCGTCAGTCGAAAAATTGAAATAAATATATCGATTGAAATTATCAAAATCATCGATCTTAGGAGACTGGAATAAATACACTGATCAGGATATGCGTCGATCGGATTTATAATCATCAAACTTTCGACTTGGATAAATACATCAACCAGGATATTCATCGGTCGGGATTAATAAATCATATTGGAATTAATAAATCGTCAATCGGGATGTTCATCGATCGACCGGAATTTTCGTCAATTGGGATTTTCATCGATTGGAATTAAATATGTCGATCGAAATTTTTTTCGATCGAGATTTTCGTTGATCGAAATTAATAAGTGGGTTAATGAGCTATAGCCAACCATGTGGCCTAATTTGTATTTGATATTGTCCAAGTTAATATTTTAATACTCTTTCTAGTTGAATGAAATACATTGGAGAAATAAACTTAAAATTTTAACAAAGAAGGATATAAGATTCACAAGTTAGCACGTGTACCTGATATTAGGCTAAAGATTCCCAAATTTGTCATTAGGACTTGAAGGTGTGGTGTGCAACCCTCCACTTGTCACCTTTCTAGGTGAAGTGGGAAAGAGATGGATTTATTTTACCAAAGTTTGCTCTTTTTTAGAGTCTGCTTTTGAGAGGTTGATGCTCTTAGAATAACATGACCTTGCCTTTACTCCTGTGAATTTTGTTGTTGTCATGCATGTTGGTGTGGTAGGAGACCGCCATGTATGTTCTTCTTAACGGGCTTTGCCTTTGTGTTCTTCTCTTGGCTTTGGATTTAAAGTTATTACCGCACCCAAATCTTCTAGCTCTTTGTTTTTACTAACTTGTGTATTCGTCCATTGCTCTGGCCACTATCTCCACCCTCCATCATTCTTGTTCCTTTCACTCTTGGTTGCAACCTCTTTCTTACTAATAAATGATTATTCCCTCTTTCATGAAAAATTCTACTAGCCCATTTTCTTGAATGGTACAGGCGCGCTTTGTTTGTTTATTCTCTTCTTTAGATAACTAAGGCAATAAGAGTCAAATGTCGTGATTGACTTAGGAGCAACTTTAGTGATTCCACTTTCCCAAGCTCTTTAGGCAGCTTATCAAGAATATGGAGACCAGAAATGAGAAGTTTCTCTAACAATTTTAATGCAGCAAATTTTTGGAAGTTTGTAGTCTTTGAAGAGAAAACTTTTATCATTAGATCAAATTCCAAGAGATTAGGATTTTTTCTTGTCATTGCCTTAGGAGGTTTAAGCTTTTTTCTCTTTTCTTTATAAACAGCAATTAAAATTATATAAACAGCGACCGAAGTTTGTATAAACAACGAAAATTGTATAGCAAGATAATCTCTTTGCTATCTTTAATTTCTATACAGGCTTAAATTAAATAAAAAAACATCAATCAAAAGTGAGTAGAAGCACTTATCTTCGCCAGTTGCATTTCATATGTCGCATACATTGTGTACTATACAATTCACGGTGAAATGCAGGGGGGCAACGCCGGCTGGAAGCAGGGCTGCAAACTCTAGATCTATGGCAGCACGCTCAAACTCCCGATTGGTGAAGCAAACTCCCGATCGGTGGCTATATTTTTAATTTGAAGAGAAAAGGGAGGCGTGCAGTCCCAAGCAATCAAAGGGCCTGTCCAGAGATCTTATCCATACAGCATGAATAATTGACTCTCAAATATGCTCTGAGCTAGAGGTAGCGTGCCTGTAAGACATCTAAGGGTGATTTATCCACATTTGAGCTTAGGCAAAAAATGAGCATGCTGATCAGTTTGCTTTGTGCCCAGAGCTCATCAAGGCAATCTCGGATTTTAAACTCACTATTGGCTCTACTTCCATCAACCCTTGCTACTGGAGAAAGTGTAGCGGAACACTTTGAACCACTATCTTTGGCTTCAATCCATCAACTCGTTGTACATTTAGGTGGGTGGGTATCACCTCTGTGCATCTCACGAAGCGTATCCTATTGTTACTGCTTCACATCTATTAAGAGCGGTTGCTAAACGCCCTCTTGATTTATGAACATCCGATCGGGGCTTGCCGGATTATACCGGATCTAATTTTGCATAAATTAAGTGATTGGGTCTTAAACAACACTTGAACAAGTGTATATTTCCATGAAGGCAGATATCCCCCTTCAGAAAAGCCAATAGCCATTGTGGGTGCTACACTAGTCTCGACTAGCCGGAGCCACTGGCTGGGCGCTACTGTTTCCCCTTAATGAGATCTCTGTTGGCTTTAAGAACTTCTCTCCACGGCATTTTCCTGATTCTTTAGCTCGGGCATTATGCTCATTCTTAAGAGAGCATCTATGCAGCCTTGAGGGTACAGATCAAGAAACTGAGTTTGTAAATGCATCTTCTCCTCATGTTGTTGGGAGAAAAAGCAGTGGATGCATCGTTGAGGGGGTCCCCTTTTTGACGATGATAGGATGAGATATCTGAATGATGAATGCTCCATCCATAATTAAGGGTTTTGCTTTTGCTTTGTTCCTTTTTGATTTTCTTCTCTGAGCAGTCGCCATAATCGGATCTCCACCTAAAAGGTCCTCTCTAATCTCTATCTTCGTTCTCTTTTCTCTCCTTTTTTTTAAAAAAAAAATCAAACCTAAGACTTTCAGATCTAGGCTTTCTCCACTCTTCACTTTGAGATGGCAGTCCTCTTTCCCTTTTCAGGCTTCAAGTCTTAGCTGTTGCTGGATCTTAAGGACAATGGTCAAAAATTTATGTCATCTTCAGGTTTCGCACCATCTTCATGTTTGGCCAGAATGCGATGACTCAGATGGACTGCAAAAGACAGTGATTTCGACCATTACATAGGAGCAAGAGTAGATCTAGGGTTTGAAGTTGAAAACTTCCGCAAGAAACAACCATGGAGCGAACATCCTTTTTTTTTCAAGCTAAGTAGCTCAGCTTCGGCATTGTCTCTCAACGAAAGTACCAAATAATAAATAGCAAAATTTTAAAGAGTAAAAGGAGATCGACACCTACATCAGGGGCATGATATTTGATCGGATGAGAGGCTTTGATGACCTGCAAAAAGGAAACTAGCCTGATCCTGTCAAGCGTTAGTGTTCCGATGCTCAAGTTAGCTATCGGAATATGGACAAAAAATTAGAAAGAGAGAGTGTTAGAGAGAGACCAATCCCTAGCTTATGAAGGAAGTTACCCCATTTATGGAACCTCAGTCTTGGAATGTAACTTAATTGCAGTCCAGCTATAACATTTGTTATTGGGCCTTTAGTCTTTCAATGTTGGGACTTTTTAGCGGGCCATTAATGAGTTGGCCTTAGTCCTCATCTTGTGTTTTATTTTTTATGTGTTATCGCTACTAACTACAACAATAAATATCATTATAAATAATCGAAACTTTAAAAGAAATAAGAAAGACACAAAGAGAGTATTAAATCTAAAATTTCCCACACTTTAAATTGAGTGTTTGCTATTATTTAAGGGTGTGTATGAAAAAAAAAATTCAACTAGTCCATTAAAATCGATTTTTCAAAATCATTAATCATTAATTAATCTGTTAGATTTGATTAATCAATATATCAATTATTTAATTAACTAATATTTTTTCAATTAACTACTAAAATTTATAATATATAATTATAAAACAAAATTAAGTGAATTTTAATTTAATTTCAAATATGTAAATAAATTTAAAATAGAAATTACAAAACAAATATAATGTACTAGCAAAAATTCATATTTAACGAATTAATAGCTAATATTCTAAAATGAATTTGATATATATTTGTTGAAAATTTGCATGTTTAATCATAAGTTAAAGAAAAATTTGGATAAATTAAATATTAAAATATAAAGTTTAAAACATAAAAAAATTTAATTAAATGTTAAGGAGTAAAATATAAATATCATATATATATATATATATATATATATATATATATATATATATATATATATATATATATATATATATATATATTATACTACATCACGTTCTGGAAATAAATATCGATTCTTACCAATCTTTAATAAAATATAAGTCTACTAATTTTTAATAAAATATAAATTCCACTAATTTAAAGATTTTTTACTGCCAATCTTTAATAAAATATAAAGTCTACTAATAAAGCAAAAAAAGTTGGGACACTGGTTACTAATCGATATTTGTTCCCGTAATATAATATAAAATTTAGTAAAAAAAAAAATTTGAAAATAGGGGGGTTGCGGGATTTCAACAGCACCAGCAAGAGGTCAAAATCTTTTATGTAACACTGGGACACTTGCTTAGAATCGATCTTTATTTCCTCCAGAACTGATATAATACAAAATTTGAAAAATCAATTGAAATTCAAATTTATATAGTGATTTGACTATTATCCTCTCCGAGCCAATTGATTTGAAAACTCAATTGAATTGAAATTTAACTGTATTTGGCCAATGAAAATTCAATTTGATGTGGACATGATTTTATTTGCCTTTTTGGGTCATGTAATTAAGAATGTTTCTAAAGTCATTAAAATTATTAGCATGAATTGCATTAAACAATTTACAAATAATAATAATAATAAACTTTAACATCAAACAATTACTTATCCTTAGGAAATTGGGTTATTATTTGAATGATGGAAAATTTAAAACTATTTGCCAGATACATGTCTTTTATAACAATATACAAAATTAGTATTTTTAAAAATTTAAAAGTTAAGTGATGACAACTCTATTTTTCTAACGGCCAGTTGGAAATAATATTTTATCAAAATATTTACAATCTAACTATCAGTAGATTTGCAAATTTTTTTCAAATTTAATTTCATTTGAATTTCAATTTAATTTGATTGAATTGACTTAAAAATTCAAATTAACTTGAAAATTCAGTTGAAATTGAATTTTAGTTCACCATGATTTTCCAAATAATTTGAAAAATCCATTGGAATTCAAATTTATGTAGCGATTTGACTGTTATCCTCTCCAAACCAATTGATTTGAAAACTCAATTGAATTGAAATTTAACCGTATTTGGCCAATGAAAATTCAATTTGATGTGGACATGATTTTATTTGCCTTTTTGGGTCATGTAATTAAAAATATTTTTAAAGAAATAAGGTACATGTCAGATATAGGGATGATCATGGGACAGTATAAAGGCGGAAAATAGCTTCCCATCTACTGTCCCACACAGGAGCAGAGATTGCTCGTTCTCGTCCTTAGTAGTATTTCGGAAGAAAAATTTCTCCCACCCCACCGTCGTGGGGATCTACGTTCTAACAAAAAAAATAATTTTTAAAAAAAATTCAATTATATCTAAATATAATATTTAACAATTAATTATAAATGAAATATAACATTTAATGATTAAAAAATATAAATTCAATTACAAATCAAATTAATATAAATTTTATCAATTGACAAAACTAAAATTAAATATAATTTAAAACTAAATTATATAAATATAATTAAATTTAATTACTAAATTTTGAGAATGGAAAAATTTCGAAACGAGAACCACAATATCTGTCTCCGTTCCAAATTCTAAGTCGAATAATATATTTTGTGAATTAAGTTTCTATGTTGAAGTCAATTATGTAAATTGCGATTGATTAACTGAGATTCTGAATGTAGTTATATAATTTTAGAAATGTTTTTATATTATTTTGCATAAGAAGTTGCCAATAATAAGGGAAGATTCTGTCAAAATTTTTATAGAATAAATAATATGTTAAATTAATAAGTTTTTTTTAAAAAAAAATTAGTCAAATCTTAGAGTTAACCCTCTTAAAACGACCTAAACGCATGTGTGACATTCGGTATCCGAGTCATTTAACTGGTCGAGTATAGGATATTACAGTGCCTGTAAGACATCTAAGGGTGATTTATCCACATTTGAGCTTAGGCAAAAAATGAGCATGCTGATCAGTTTGCTTTGTGCCCAGAGCTCATCAAGGCAATCTCGGATTTTAAACTCACTGATGGCTCTACTTCCATCAACCCTTGCTACTGTAGAAAGTGTAGCGAAACACTTTGAACCACTGTCTTTGGCTTCAATCCATCAGCTCGTTGTACATTTAGGTGGGTGGGTATCACCTCTATGCATCTTACGGAGCATATCCTGTTGTTATTGCTTCACATCTATTAAGAGCGGTTGCTAGACGCCCTCTTGATTTATGAACATCCGATCGGGGCTTGCTGGATTATACCGGATCTAATTTTGCATAAATTAAGTGATTGGGTCTTAAACAACACTTGAACAAGTGTATATTGCCATGAAGGCAGATATCCCCCTTCAGAAAAGCCAATAGCCATTGTGGGTGCTACACTAGTCTCGACTAGCCGGAGCCACTGGCTGGGCGCTACTGTTTCCCCTTAATGAGATCTCTGTTGGCTTTAAGAACTTCTCTTCACGGCATTTTCCTGCTTCTTTAGCTCGGGCATTATGCTCATTCTTAAGAGAGCATCTATGCATCCTTGAGGGTACAGATCAAGAAACTGAGTTTGTAAATGCATCTTCTCCTCATGTTGTTGGGAGAAAAAGCGGTGGATGCGACGTTGAGGGGGTCCCTTTTTTGATGATGATAGGATGAGATCTCTGAATGATGAATGCTACGCCCATAATTGAGGGTTTTGCTTTTCCTTTTTTGCTTTTTGATTTTCCTTTTGATTTTCTTCTCTAAGCAGTCGCCATAGTCGGATCTTCGCCAGAAAGGTCCTCTTTGATCTCTGTCTCCGTTCTCTTTTCTCTCCTTTTTTTAAAAAAAAATCAAACCTAAGACTTTCAGATCTAGGCTTTCTCCACTCTTCACTTTGAGATGCAGTCCTCGTTCCCTTTTCAGGCTTCAAGTCTTAGCTGTTGCTGGATGTTAGGGACAATGGTCGAAAATTTATGTCATCTTCAGGTTCCGCACCATCTTCATGTTTGGCCAGATGCGATGACTCAGATGGACTGCATAAGACTATGATTTCCACCATTACAGAGGAGCAAGAGTAGATCTAAGGTTTGAAGTTAAAACTTTTGCAAGAAACAACCATGGAGAGAACATCCTTTTTTTTCAAGCTAAGTAGCTCAGCTCCGGCGTTGTCTTTCAACGAAAGTACCAAATAATAAATCGCAAAATTTTAAAGAGTAAAGAGAGATTGACACCTATATCAGGGGCATGATATTTGATCGGAGGAGAGGCTTTGATGATTTGCAAAAAGGAGACTAGCCCGATCCTGTCAAGCGTTAGTGCTCCGACGCTCAAGTTAGCTATCGAAATATGGACAGATAATTAGAAAGAGAGAATATTAGAGAGAGACCAATCCTTAGCTTATGAAGGAAGTTACCCCATTTATGGAACCTCAGTCTTGAAATGTAACTTAATTGCAGTCCAGCTATAACATTTGTTATTATGCCTTTAGTCTTTCAATGTTGGGACTTTTTAGTGGGCCTTTAATGATTTGGCCTTAGTCCTTATCTTGTGTTTTATTTTTTATGTGTTATCACTACTAACTACAACAATAAATATCATTATAAATAATCGAAACTTTAAAAGAAATAAGAAAGACACAAAGAGAGTATTAAATCTAAAATTTCCCACACTTTAAATTGAGTGTTTGCTATTATCTAAGGGTGAGTATGAAAAAAAAAATCAACTAGTCCATTAAAATCGATTTTTCAAGATCATTAATCATTAATTAATCTATTATATTTGATTAATTAATATATTAATTTTGATTTTTTCAATTTAATTAACTAATATTTTTTCAGTTAACTACTAAAATTTATAATATATAATTATAAAACAAAATTAAGTGAATTTCAATTTAATTTCAAATATGTAAATAAATTTAAAATAGAAATTATAAAACAAATATAATGTACTAGCAAAAATTCATATTTAACGAATTAATAGCTAATATTCTAAAATGAATTTGATATATATTTGTTGAAAATTTGCATGTTTAATCATAAGTTAAAGAAAAATTTGGATAAATTAAATATTAAAATATAGAGTTTAAAACATAAAAAAATGTAATTAAATGTTAAGGAGTAAAATATAAATATCAATATATATATATATATTGTACTACATCACGTTCTGGAAATAAATATCGATTCTTACCAATCTTTAATAAAATATAAGTCTACTAATTTTTAATAAAATATAAATTCCACTAATTTAAAGATTTTTTACTGCCAATCTTTAATAAAATATAAAGTCTACTAATAAAGCAAAAAAAGTTGGGACACTGGTTACTAATCGATATTTGTTCCCGTAATATAATATAAAATTTAGTAAAAAAAAAATTTGAAAATAGGGGGGTTGCGGGATTTCAACAGCACCAGCAAGAGGTCAAAATCTTTTATGTAACACTGGGACACTTGCTTAGAATCGATCTTTATTTCCTCCAGAACTGATATAATACAAAATTTGAAAAATCAATTGAAATTCAAATTTATATAGTGATTTGACTATTATCCTCTCCGAGCCAATTGATTTGAAAACTCAATTGAATTGAAATTTAACTGTATTTGGCCAATGAAAATTCAATTTGATGTGGACATGATTTTATTTGCCTTTTTGGGTCATGTAATCAAGAATGTTTTTAAAATTGTCAAAATTGTTGAAATTATTTTTAAAAAAAATTCAAAATAAGGTACATGTCAGATATAGGGATGATTATGAGGCAGTGTAGAGGCGAAAAATAGCTCCCCATCTACCATGCCACACAGGAACAGAGATTGTCCGTTCTCGTCCTTAATAGTATTTTGGGAGGAAAATTTCTTTCACCCCGCCGTCGTCGGGATCTACGTTCTAAGAGAAAAAATAAATTTTTTTTAAATTCAATTATATCTAAATATAATATTTAACAATTAATTATAAATGAAATATAATATTTAATGATTAAAGAATATAAATTCAATTACAAATTAAATTAATATAAATTTTAATAATTGATAAAACTAAAATTAAATATAATTTAAAATTAAATTATATAAATATAATTAAATTTAATTACTAAATTTCGAGAATGAAAAAATTTCGGAACGAGAATCATAATTTTTATTTTCATTCTAAATTTTAAGTCGAATAATATATTTTTTCATTTTTATTTCTACAAGAAAAATCTTTAATATTTTTTTATTCCTTTCGAGGGGAGATCTTTTGTTCCATAATCATCTCTAATCAAAAAATATTTATGAAAATAAAATTTTTTTATAAAAATGCAGTATTTTACTGCATTATCTGATGTCATTTTATCTTCCAATTGACACACTCTGAAAATCCAATCTAAAGCTTCGTTATCTGAAAACGCACATCATTGCATTCATGCCTACCGACACTATAATGCTTTTATGGGTTGCAAGTTGACAAGTCAAGCCAATATGTCTAAAGGACAAACTTGTCACTTTCATCTTTATTTTCATTTTCTATTTAAAATTTTAATTATATATTTATATTGCTTAATAAATGAAATTACGGGAGACAGCTGTGAAGAAATCATGGATATATTGCATTTGCAAAGCATTATGTGGAGCTGATGGAAAGGTCGGGATGGGCCCACCTATAAATATGATGGATAATTCTATAAATGCCCTAATGCTGGATTTGAAGTTAGGACTAGCAGGGCCCAGCAATCAGTAGACCATATTTGGTTCATGAATTCTATACGTTCCTCATAATACATATATATTTCTATATTTATTTCCACGAACAACTATTTGGTGATGACTTTGAACAATGCTCTTCGTATTATTTTGGGGATTGTGTTTTCGGAGCACGTCAAATAACGCAGCAAAACGTTGTATTTTTTATAAAAAAATTTCATTTTCACAAATATTTTTTTTGCCATACATCTAATTTTGATTTTTTAAAAATTTCCCAAAATTATTAGCATGAATTTCATAAACAATTTAATAATAATAATAAACCATAAAATCAGACTATTACTTATCTTTAGGAAATTGGATTATCATTAAAATGATGGAAAATCTAAAACTATTTGCCAGATCTATTGCGTTTATAACAATATACAAAATTAGCATTTTTAAAAATTTAAAAGTTAAGTGATAACAGTTGATTTTTCGAACTGTTAGTTAGAAAGAACATTTTATCAAAATATTCAGTCTAACTATTAGTAAATTTTGAATTTTTTTTTAAATTTAGTTTCATTTGAATTCTAATTTAATTTGATCAAATTAAATTCAAAAATTCAAATTAACTTGAAAATTCAGTTGAAATTCAAATTCATTTCACGATGATTCTCCAAATAATTTGAAAATTCAATTGGAATTAAAATATATATAGTGATGTGACTATTATCCTCTCCAAACCAATTAATTTGAAAACTCAATTGAATTGAAATTTAACTGTATTTGGCCAATGAAAATTCAATTTGATGTGGACGGGATTTTATTTGACTTTTTTAAGTCATGTAATTAAAAATGTTTTTAAAGTTATTAAAATTATTAGCATGAATTGCATTAAACAATTTACAAATAATAATAATAATAATAAGCCTTAACACCAAACAATTACTTATCTTTAGGCAATTGGGTTATTATTTGAATGATGGAAAAATCAAAACTATTTGCCAGATCCATGTCTTTTATAACAACATACAAAATTAATATTTTTAAATATTTAAAAGTTAAGTCATAACAATTCGGATTTTTGAATTGCTAGTTAGAAAGGACATTTGATCAAAATATTCACAGTCTAACTATCAGTGGAGAGAGATTGTCCGATAACAATAGAAATTCGGTGAAAATTTCGACAAGAAATGTTTCAATAGTCAAATTAGAGAGTATTTGAAGGCAATTGAAGGAAATGCTAAGTCTAGGAAAAAATAGTTATTGATTTTGTTTAAGTGAATTGAAAAAAAAAAATCTATTACTATTGTACTCTATATTGAGTTTTTTCTGACATTGCTCTATATATATTTGAAAACAAAATTTTCTAATCTGGAAACTGTTTCGTTTATCAAAAGGAAGAGATAAACCCATGAACATAAAGAGTTTTCCAAGTAATCTTTAAAATAAATCAATTGAAAAATATAATTTAATCTTTTTTATTTCAGTTCTTCATGCTTTGTCGGCGAGTGATTAGGATTTAGGACCATTGATGAATGATACTAATTATTAATCAATATGACAAAAGTGTATGACATGAAAATTCATTTGAAATTCAAATTTATTTACTGATTTGACTATTATCCAATTCGTTTGAAAACTCAATTGAAATTTAACTGTATTTGGCCAATGAAAATTCAATTTGATGTGGACATGACATGACTTTATTTGACTTTTTGAGTCATGTAATTAAAAATATTTCTAGAGTTAATAAAATTATTGAATTTTTTTAAAAAAATTAAAATTCATTGAATGTCAGATGTAGAGATGATCACGGAACGACACAAAGATAAAAAATGTCTCCCCATTTACTGTCTGATGCAGGAGTGGAGATTGTTCGTTCTTGTCCTCGATAGTATTTCGGAAGGAAAATTTCTCCCACTCCGCCCCTGTAGAGATCTACGTTTCCATGAAAAAAATAATTTTTAAAAATAATTTAATTATAACTAAAATATAATATTTAATAATTAATTATAATTAAAATATAATATTTAATGATTAAAAAATATAAATTCAATTATAAATCAAATTAATATAAATTTTAACAATTAAAAAAATTAAAATTATGGGTCGATCCAAATTTACTCAAAAAATTTTGACCCAAACCCAACCCAATCCATATAAATACCCATTGGGTCAACCCAAAATTGACCCATTTTATTTTTCAACCCAACCCAATATCCATTAGGTCAACCCAAAATTGACCCATTTCACTTTTCAACTCATTGGGTCATTGAGTATTAACTCAACGAGTGTTTTCAAGATTCAAAGATCTTGACCCATTGGGTATGTAATGACATCAATACCGGGTCAGCCCTAAATAATACTTTCCGGCAGTGAATAGTATTTTTCGGGCCCGAAAGTTAAAATTTTTTTATTAGACCATTTGAAATGAATAGTCAAGGTGAGCCTATGGTTGAAATTTGAAGTGAATTTGAGGTTAAATAGGCTTTCAAAAGTCAAAAATAAAAAAAAATAGCGAGTCCATAATATGAAAAATATATTTTAAATAATTTACTTTAATGTTAAGAATGGACAAAAGAAAAAGAAAAAATTGATACAAAAATTTACTTTCATTATAATCAAGTAAAAATATCATTTTATTAATTTTTTATAATTAGATAGGATTGCTTTATTAATTATTTTTCTTTTTTTTTAACATATGTAAAGATAAAATAAAAGAATAAATATTTCTTGAAATTTAAGTGGAAGGAAAAAAAATATCGTTGTTTGAATTTCGCAATTCTAGTAACTTCAAAAACAATAACTCTGTATGAATATGAAAAGATTTATTGTTCAAAATCGTTTAAAGGTAAAAGTTAGCCCAAACTTCTTTTTCTTGTTTAAATTTAAAGAAAAAGCTCAAATAAGCATGAGAATTTAGGACGAACAACATTCTTCTGTTTCATAAGTTTATGACTTTGATTAAGTGCTTTAATCACTTCTTCTAATCATTTAATTTAACATGATGAAATATTAAATAAAATCTTTCAATACGTTTACGATTGGATATGTTTTTAAAAATAAACATTTAAAATTAATCCAAATTCATGGATCGACCCAAATCAATCCAACTCATTAATGACTCAATCCATTAATGACCTATATTTTTTGACCCATTAATGATCAAATCCATTAATGATCCATCCATTAATGACCCAATCCAAACCCATTCAATCCGCTCATTTGCCATCTCTAAAATATAATTAACTTTAATTATTAAATTTTAAAAACGAAAAAATTTTGTGGCTAGAATTATAATTTTTATCTCTGTTTTAAATTTTAAATCGAAAAATATTATTTTCATTTTTATAAAAAAAATTTTTGAAAATTGTTTCTTTCGCTAGAGGCGATTTTCCGCTGAAAACGATTTTCAGCCCTATAATCATCTCTAATCAGAAAATATTTATAAAAATATAATTTTTTATAAAATTGTTGCGTTATCTTACGCCATTCTATCTTCTAACTGACACACTCTAAGAATGCAATCTGACACTTCGTTATCCAAAAACGCAGACTGATGCTGCGTTGCCATTGCATTCATGCTTACCGACACTATAATGCTTTTATGGACTGCCGGTTTACAAGTCAAGCCAATATTAAAGGACAAACTTGTCACTTTCATCTTTATTTTCATTTTCTATTTAAAATTTTAATTATATATTTATATTGCTTAATAAATGAAATTGCGAGAGACAGTTGTGAAGAAATCCTGGATGCATTGCATTTGCAAAGTATTATGTGGAGCTGATGGAAAGGTCGGGATGGGCCCACCTAAAAATATGATGGATAATTATATAAATGCCCTAATGCTGGATTTGAAGTTAGGACTAGCAGGGCCCAGCAATCAGTAGACCCATTTATTTGGTTCATGAATTCTATACGTTCCTCATAATACATATATATTTCTATATTTATTTCCACGAACAACTATTTGGTGATGACTTTGACCAATGCTCCTTGTATTATTTTGGGGATTGTGTTTTCGGATCACGTCAAATAACGTAGCAAAATGTTGCATTTTTTTATAAAAAAATTTCATTTTCACAAATATTTTTTTTGGACATATATCTAATTTTGAATTTTTAAAAAAATTATTTTAAAAAATTTCCCAAAATTATTAGCATGAACTTCATAAACAATTTAATAATAATAATAATAATAAACCATAAAATCAGACTATTACTTATCTTTATGAAATTGGATTATCATTAAAATGATGAAAAATCCAAAACTATTTGCCAGATCTATTGCATTTATAACAATATACAAAATTAGCATTTTTAAAGGCGTAAGTTTAAGCAGCTGACAGACAATATCAAAGATCTCAACGAATATTTCTATAATTGAACAATGAGGATATCACTAGATCGTTGGACATTGTTCGAGAATGGTGGTTATTGATATAAGCACTTGACAACGAATATTGCTGAGAGTGTTAATAATACTTTGAAAGGTGTTCGCAAGATGCCAATTACTGCAATCATTGAACATGTTTTTGGCTCATTTTGTAAAATCTTACAATCAGCGGAGGGACATGTACATGGCCAAAATGGCACAAAGGTTGCAGTTCACGCCTCGATGTGTCGAAATAATGACCAAGCGTGCTAAAAAGGCTCGAGGAAACATAGTGATTGAATACGATAATTGATATAAAGTGTACAAGGTAATATCATGTAGAGCATCAAATGTAAAATGTTGAGCTCGAAACATATATAGTGAGTCCTCAAAAATGTAAATGCGAGTGCGGTAAGTTTCAAGGTACAAAAATACCTTATTCACATGCAATTGCATGTTGTATGTATATGAATCTTGACATGTACCAATTTGTAAATAACCGTTATAACATTGCCAAGGCACTCAAATGTTATGACAGGCAATTCAACCCA
The DNA here is from genome assembly GCA_037975025.1 of Excoecaria agallocha. Taxonomy (NCBI): domain Eukaryota; kingdom Viridiplantae; phylum Streptophyta; class Magnoliopsida; order Malpighiales; family Euphorbiaceae; genus Excoecaria; species Excoecaria agallocha. The sequence continues at coordinate 31,395,316 of CM075819.1, forward strand.
ATGGAAAATAAAGCATACTGGATTGAGTATAAAGGACCTAAATTGGTACCTGATATGGAGTTACAGAGAAAGAAAGGTCGCCCAAAAACAATCTGCATTTGAAACGAGATGGATAGACGATAAAAGGGATCTGTCAATCATTGCAGCAAGTGTGGTAATGTCGGTCACAATAAAAAAACTTGCAGAAGTGATGTTGGATCTTCGAGTCAATATTTTAGAGGTTTGACAATAGGATATATAATGTAACTGTTTTGTTATATTTAAATTATTATAGTTTATTGTTGAGATGGCCAATTTATTCTATTTTTCATTATCCAAATAAAAGTGTGTATCTATAAATAATCATTAATCAAATTAAAATGGTATTTAACTTAATATCATTATATTAAAACAAAGCGCAACGAGTCTATAAATTGATAACATAAATATCATAAATAATTGTATTTAAACATAATATAGCCAATTAATAAACATTAATGACAAGTAACAGCACAGTCAAAGCCTTCTACTGTGGTGCGATGTGCTATGTCTATCTGTCTAACTATCCATATTATCAACATTTAGATATTGCAGCAATGGAACTACATCACCAAAACCTCCACTGTATAGTGGTTGGTCAACAAATCCCTGAGTACTTGCCAACTTTGGGCCACTAAACAGTTCATTGAAAAAATCATCATGCTTCATTGATTAGCCTGTTTGTGCAAACAAGTTCGACTCATATGTAAATGATGGGCCTGTTTGGTCATAGGGCATGGACTCATATTGCAATAATGGGCCCATTTGGGCAAGCACATCATATTGATACCGATCCCCTGAAGATAAATTGATGTTTAAATTAACATTTAATCCTGATGGCCCCACTTCAAATTCGTTACATCTTGATGGGCCGCAGCAGTATCAAATAACATTGTTGATTGACTGAAGACAAACTGAAAAAACTAGAAGGGTTTTCAAGAAGATATAGCCACTGCATCGATTTGAGACCTTGGTGTACTCCAGGTGGAATAGGAATAATCTTAATAGTAAAACGTCTTTCTCCCATTTCTCTCCTGCTACATATAGATTGATGAGGATCCTAAAAAGGATGGGTCATCGAAAAGATCTATGCAATATCAGGAATAGGCTGTCTAAGATAGTCAGTGGACTTCTTGTTAATAGCACAAATAGCTCCTAACATACTTTCAAATGCCAAACGAATAACAACTTCTGCATTGGACAATGAACCAATGCCGGCGTGCCTAATTCTTTCGGCATAATCAACCTACACGCAAATAAATAAATTTGTTAAAAATTATCAATATTATTATTTCGACAAATAAATAATTAGATTAAATCATACCAATGCACTAATGGAGGCTTTAATCTAGGTCATCCATCGTTTTGTGCGTGATGCAAACCATTGCATATATTGTGACCTTGGACGTAAATGTGCACAAAGAGGAGGACCCATAACAACGTGATTATGCTGAATATTCCACTCATAAATAAAACATGAAAATTTACCTTCCCAATTATGATCAATATGCCCTCTTAAATCGAACAAATGCACTACATGATCGTATTATGGGGGGTGTAAAATCCATTGGTCCATTCCAAATTGCCTTATACATCAATTGGGGTAGTATCACTTGATAATATGAAAACATATGAGTGTCACAATCGATGTCCGAATCGCATTTTCATTAGTACAAAACTATGGTAATAAGTGCAACACATTCCTATAGAGCTCCCAAACCATCTGTAGATGAAAATAAAAATTTCATCATCATATTCTAAGAAAATTTCCTCACTCTCTTATTAAATACGAAAATATTATGAAAAAGACAAAATCTAATTAAACCTGGTTGTCACGTTGCAAATCCAAATCGAGATGGTATTCAAAAACATCTTTGCTGTTACTTTTGCTTAGATCTAATTGGGATCACAATTTGATAAATATCAAGAATTCACTGTCAATCAGCAAATTATACACACACACACACACACACACACACATTGTAATGGCCTTAACGTCGGACTGATCGTGAATAGTACTTTTCGATAGTGAATAATGTCTCCGGGCTGAAAATGACACCCGAAAGTGGAAAAATATTTTATTGGATTATTGGAAAGTATTAGTCACGGATAGTTTGGGGTTGAAATTTAAAGTGAAATTGAGGTCAAATAGGCCTCCGAAAGCCAAAAGAACGAAAACCAAGAAAATTAGGGTTTAGAGTTTTTAATTGAATTTTTTTGATCGTTTTGGTTACTAAAAATATCAAATGAAGTCTAAAAATTATCAAAAATTACATATATTTCTACAATAATGTTTAGAATATTTTGGTAGCAAAAAGTAAATTTTTCGGCCACACTGGTATTTTTGAATCAGATCGATAAAACTGAATCGGACCCGAAATAAACTCCGATTGGGCTGAAATTTTAGTTATAGCCTATTTTTGATGTGATATGAATAATGGAATCAAATTTGAAGAGAATTGAAGTTGATAAGTGGGATAAATTAATTAGGGCTAATATTAGGTAATTATTAGGCCTAAACTATTAAATAGCTCAAGCCCATTCAAGGCCCAAACCATAGCCCATTTATAAGACATATATAAGCTGATTTTCTACAAAAATCTCCAGCAGCAACTCATCCCTTCTTCTTCCCTCTTGGTGGCCGAATTCCATCTCTCTCAAATTCCTCTATTTTTCTTTCAATTCTTCACCAATTCTCACCAAATCAAAGCCCACTAAAGTGATTTCAGCATCTCTAGATTACCTTAATCAGCTCCAATCCTTGATTCAAAGAAGAAAATCAAGAGAAATTTAGAGTTAAAGTTTAGGTGTCAAAATTAGGTATGTGAAATTATTGCTTTTTATTTGGTTTTTAGGTGCCTAATACTAATTTTGGGTGCCTAGAGTTCATTTTTGCTGTCAAATTTAGCATTTGAGGCCAAAATAATTGAGTTATCATTGATGGAAATTTCGGTTTGTTAAGGAATCCAAGAAGAGGAGCAAAGTTCTCAAGCCAAAGGAAAGGGAAAGGAAGCCTAGGCAAGGATAATCCATAGAAAAAGGTGTGTGGCTAATTAATCCTTTTATTTCCCTATTAAATTAGTGAAATTCCTTTAGGTTTCTTAAGAAAATTTTTATGTATTGTGATATAATTGAAATTAATGTTATATTCATGCATTTAGGAGTTATATATGCCTATTAGAGACTTTAAATGAAATTAAAACCAATGATATGATGGACTTGTAGTGTAGGCCGAATGGTATGTCATAAAAAATTAGTGTGAAATTTGATGATTTTAGTGATTTTAAGCTTCCTAATGTTAATACTAATGTAAATTAATGGTTATGAATTTTTATGCAATTTATGGAAATTAAATAAATATTTTCGAAATAAATATTAATTAGGTACTAGTTGAAAAAGGTGAAATTTGAATGAATTATGGCATAATTCATTGATTATATGGTGAATTACTGTGAAATGTTTCGTAATATGTGTAAATAAGATTGACTGTAATTATAAAGTATTAATATTGTATTGACAAGAAATGAAAAGTAAGAAAATTAAGAAAATATGTGCCCTTAGAAAGAGTCAGGCAGTAAAACCTAGTTCAGGATATAATTGGCTGGCCATAGGGATACATATACCGCGGTGCAAGTCATGGCGACTTGCTTTACTATGAACGGATCACTGATCTCCATGGTATATTTATCATACGTACTGTCACATGTCATATGTTATATGAGGAATGATTCTTGAAGGTCATTTCTCATTCTGTTGTGGCCCTGTGAGGTCCATATCCCGCACATCCGGTCTGAGAGTTTTTCTGCCGGGTCTGTACTAGGGGCATATTGATAAGAAAATGTTAAAAGTATGAAAGAGAAGCTAAAATGAAATTTTTATATGAAAAAGGACTAAAATAAAAAGAATTTAGAAGTTAGGGGTAAAATGGTAATTTGCCTAAAAGGTGAAATTAATTGATAAAAGTAACAAAAGAAATAAGTAATAAGGGTAAAATGGTAATTTAGTCAACTAATTGGGTAAAAAGCCAACAGTATAAAGTTAAAGGACTAAAATGTAATTTTACATGAAAAGGATTAAATTAAGGATTAAACGGTAAATTATAAGTTAGCTAATAAGGTAAGATAGGAAAATAAGGAATAAAAAGGGGCAAACTAGTAATTAACAGAGTAAAAAGGGCATTTTGTAATAAATGAGAAGTTTAAGGACTAACTTGAAAATATAAGAGAGTTTATGAATTGAACGGAAATTAGTCATTCATAAAATAAATATGGCTTTTAAATAAGAAAAATCGATAATAAATTACTTAAATCAAAATTATTAATACATTTATATTCTAGGAAAATACTATGATTTTTAGTCACCGCTGGGCATGTTTAATGCTCAGCACGTAGAATTTACTGCGTGCAGGTATAGATAGTCTGGAGCGTGGGTACACAGAGAAAAAATTGAAGCTGAAAAGTTAAAAAGAATATTTTTGTGGCATGTATATATATATATATACCTATCATGTTTTGTATATGAAGATAATATTGTAGCTATTATCGTATCATGTATTATTTATGGTAGTATAGGGATAAGGAATTGTAGGGAATGGATGATATATAAGTGTTGCTTGATAATAACTGTGGATGTGTTATATGATTGATATAAACTGTTGTGCCTCTGAGAGGCTGTGTAAATGTCTGCTTTTCAGGGGGCTAGTTAAGAATATAGCCGTTATATTGCCAAAATTTTATTAAATGTATAGTGATTTCTGGACAGTTATAGGTTATTGATTAATGAAAGTTCATATGCATACTAATTATTAAGGGAATTAGGTGAAAAAAAAATTTGACCGACTGCCTATCCGATAAGATCGTTACAGTAAGGGTGTTACACACACACACACATATATATATATAATTAGAATGGTTAAATTTTACCTGTATCCGTAAGGCATGGACTGATCGAGAACATATGGATGGACAAATTTAAGCCGAATATGAGACAGTCTTTCTCATGCCCACGTTTGTAACAGTTACAGGTAACCACCAAGTGAATTGGTTGTATGATATAACTCTTTATACAACCACGCGAGGACAACAAATCCCCAATTGTACTCACCTGTAACCTAAAAATTCTCGAGCAGTGGTAGCCACATTAAATGTATGTAATTATTTGATTGTCCTGGACTTAATAAGCCACCAATACACCTAAGAATCCATGCTCGTGCAAAACATTACATCTAATACTCATCTGCATCGGGTGGCAACATATTAAAATTTTCTCTCTAACCATGCTATTTTTACACTGTGTCTCCTGAATTAAGTTTCTGGAGGAATTTATCCAAAAGACAGCCACATTCAGTAGGCCAATTATGGTCTAGATGTCCCATTATAGGACGTCCATCGATGGGTAATCCAGTGAGTACATCAATATCTTGCAATGATATTATCGCTTTGCCAATGAAAAGGTGAAAAGTGTGCGTCTCTGATTGCCATCTCTCAACCAATGCAGTTAATAAATCAACATTCATGTTCATCATACCTATTTGTGACACTCCATAAAATCCTACTAGTTTTAAGTATGAAATTATTCGATCATTAATGTTTCTATAATGACTACTCATGCTAGCTCTGCGTGTTACCACCACATTATGTTCAGCCTAAAAAAAAATTAATAAAGTATGATTATTATATGCATAATTATATACCTACATTTAAGTTATTTTAAGTGAGAAAATATAATTACCTGTTCGTTCCAAATAGCATCCGCTCGATGTCTGCCTCCAAGCGTTAATACATCATTCACGATGGGTCCAGGATTAATGTATTCTTGGTTTCTAAATTGATCCATCTTTTATTATCCTATCTGTGAATTCGATAATAAATATTATCTGTACATTATCAATATCTTGGTCATAAATAATTATTTGTATATCTATATCAAGTAGTATTCCATATAATAATACAATTTAATTGACATAAATTAAAAACGAAATAAAAATATCACATGATTATTCATATAAATGTGATTCACAATTTTAAAAAAAGATCAAAATTAATACGAGTAATTTTCTACTATAATGGAAATGCATGCCTATTATAAATTACATGAAGAAAATCAAAAATCGGTCCAAGACATATTTCAACAATAAATAAATTTCTGTAATCAACTAATATTTTATAATTGAATATGACTACTTAAAAATTAGAACATGGATAATTAAATGATAATTTTATTTTCCATATCTACCATAATTGAAATGCATTCTTCTCATAAATTAAATGAAAAAAATAAATAACCAACCTACACATATTCCAACAATAGATAATGTATGCAATACATTATTATTTTATAATTGCACATCAATTTAAAAAATTAGAATAATATGGATAATTAAATGAATATTTTATTATTATTATTATTATTATTATTATTATTATTATTATTATACATAAAAAATTTTAATAATTTAATTTCAATATTTAAATTTATTACACATTTGACATTTTTTTTCACATCGCAATATTAATTAACAAATTATAGCTACAAATTATATTTTAAAACAATTATCTAAAAAAAATTATCATGACTAATACAATTCATTTTTTTTAAACTTTATTGATATTTCCATATAAATCAATAATTAATCACCAAAGTATGAAATTACTTGCCTTTTTTCGTAAAACACCGGATTTGCAAACATTTACATAAATATTTATAATAAATTCAATTTTTAAATATAATACAGATATGACCTTATTTCTTCACGTGTCGCAGTTTAATTAGCTTAATGTTAATACAGTTGCAAATTAAACATTGATATAGTTAAATATAGTGTTAAATTATTATTATAAAACACTACTCCAAAATTTTTTTAACACATCTAATGCAATTAATTTTTATAACTACAATGAATTTTAATTAATCTATTATTATAGCATATTTATATTTTAAAATTATTGAATAACTTGCCTTTTTTCGGATATCAATAAATTAACACATATATAACACCTGTCAATAATAAAATAACATTACAAATAAATTTTAAATTTATTAATACAATTAATTATTAAAATTAAGAATCAATTTATTTGCCTTTATTTTTTTTAACTCTGATATAAAAAGAAAAATTAATTTAATTAAAATAACATATTATAAACAAAATATTCATATTAAATAATTTTCAATTATAAATAATAACTAAACAAATATAATTAGCCTACTTAATTTTTACTATTGAGATTTTCAAATTTAACTCCAATATAGACAAATTTTTTTTCGATCTATTCCAATATAAACAAATTTTAATTACAATTATCTACCAATTAATTATTAAAATAAACAAAAAATACATCTTTCATTCTAACTTATTAATTTAAAATATTAGCAACTTTTAATACATAATCATTTTTTACAATAACATTATATTTCTAAACTATAACAACAAATAATTGATCCCAAAAAATTAATAAATAAAGAGAGGAAAGAAACTTACATGGAAAAATAGAATAAGAGGCTTGAGAGAGCACCAAAAATTTTGCACCAACGATCGCCAAAGGAGGGTTTTCAAAGGGCAATTGCCCCTATAAATTAGGTTGAAGATTTGGTTCTATCTGGGTCAACATGAAATGACTAGTAATGTCATTAAAACTTGACTGGATAAAGAACCGACGAGGCTGATGGTTTTTGGTTCGACCAATTTAATCGGGTTTAATCGAATTTTTTTTTATTTTTAAAATATTATGAAATATTATAATTTTATAAATACTATTGTATAAAAATTAAAAAAGAATATCCATCAAACATTAATATATATCACAAATATCCTAATAATAAGTTACAAATTATAATTATAATTTTATTATTACAAGTAATTAATTATGTATTTTTGAATATCATATATTAGAAACATAAAAATACAATCATATCATGAAAAAAATATCTTTTTTAGATGGAGTACTAATGAAGCAAATACAGAAAATATTAACCTTGCATATATGAGTATAATTATATTTAATTACAATAAATTTAAATAGATAATAAGTATATTAAATTATTAAGTGGTATCTTTAGAATTTAAAATACTACATTTTTCAAAGAAATAAATCATAAAAATTTCATATATATATATAATTACAATGAACTAAATAGATAATAAGTACATTAAATTATTAAGTGATATTTTTAGACTTTAAAATACTAATTTTTTCAAATAAATAAATAATAAAAATTTAATATATATATACACACATATATTTAATTACAATAAATTAAATATATAATAAATATATTAAACTATTAAGTGACATATTTAAAATACTAATTTTTTTAAATAAATAAATAATTTATATTTGACAGCGGTTTCGATAAAAAAATTTTAATTCGTAAATTATTTATGAGACATCCTAATTTTATAAATAATTATTAAAAAAATTGGCCCATAAACTGGTTAATTGTTTTTTCTTATAAATGCATACTGAAATGCCAACCAGAAGTGGTCCAATTACAACACTTCAATTCTCGCTTGCAACCGATTGTTCAGCATAAAAAGTAAGTGCTCTCGCACTTTTCTCCCTTCAAACATCGTCTCCCTCGACAATCTTCTTTTTTTCCTGTAAACATTACGTCTTCACTGTAATCACTTGCTAGTACATTCATAATCATACTCAGCACTTTCAAGTGTTTTCACTTATTCAGTTCACCGAGTTTATTCAGAACTGTATTTTGAACTGCTTTCGTTCTTATGAATTTTTTTTTTTTAGATCTTGTGGTTTATTCTAATAATCTGTTGATTTTTTTGAGGCTCGATATGTCGAAAGCCGGCGCATTGGATCTCGCTGCTGGTCTCGGTGGAAAGATCGATAAAAGCGATGTTCTCTCCGCCGTTGAACAGTACTTTCTTTCTCTAAAATCACGCTTAAAGTTTCTCATCATTTTGTTGTTATTTTAGTAAATCATTATAACTGCATTGCATTTCTCTCCGTAAATTTCGGTTGGATTTTTCACTTTTTTTTCTCTTCATTTGTTTTTTGTTAAATTTGCCTGCTCTGTGTTGAATGATACTAGTAGTTACAAACTCACAAACTCTGCTTCTTTAGTTCTGTCTTCTTTTTCTTCAATGGCTATATGCGAATCTCTCTCTCTCTCTTTTGAATTTCTTCAGAACTTGTGGCTTAATTTTGAAGCTGTTACGCGTTTCAACATTTTATCTTCAAAGGATTTTTCTAGATTCAGCTGGATTTTGATTCTCTCTCTCTGTGCGCAAAATTAAAATATGTCTACTTTTATCTTTATGGTGTCTATTGATTAAACTAACAGCACGTTTGGGTTAAATTTTTGTATTGGAAGTGACTTAATATGTTGACATGGCATAATGTGGTCCCTAACCCGTCGTAATCAATACGGTGGCCAACATTTTCCCTATAATTGTCACAGCAATAAACTCAAGTTGGTACATTTTAAGGTCTTTCTCTTTTTATGCCAAGAGATAAGGAATCGGGAGCCAAAAACTTTTGCGTCAGTATTTAGAATATTTGATAGTTGCACCTAGGGTGTGCAAAACCGGATCGGAACCGAAAATCAAATCGAATGAAGTTTAGTATATTTAGTTTGGCTATTTCAGTTTGTTCAGTTTTAAACCGAAATAAAAAAATCGATTTAATCGGTTCGACTCGATTTTTAAAATTAAAAAATCGATAGGACTGAATCGATCAAAATTTTTATACATGTACAATTTGTAGTATTGAAGATATCAAATCAGATATCTTGGATTAATGGTGTGAAATTTTATTAAAGCCATTATGTCTTGAGTTCAAGTCTTAGCAGGCACAAAATTTTGGTTTTTCAATTTTTTTCTTTAATTTTTTTTACAAGTGAATTAAAATTAAAATTTAGAAGTGAATTAAAGTATAAATTTAAATATTTAATTTATTAAATTATGTAGTAGAGTATTAGTGATTAAATTAAAAATTAAAGTTGTTTTATAATTGATAATGGCAAAAAGAAAATTATATCAATGATAAACTAATTATCTGTGCAGTAGAATAAATTGCATGAAATTAGCAATTTGTATTGAAATGACAGTCTTTACATAATTTATTTGGCAACACTGAAAATTGAAACAATTAATTGATTTCTAAAAGTTAAATACTTTGATAGTAATAATAAATGATAAAAGCTAATTTCTTGTTGATGAAATAAGCAAAATCAATTTTTTTCTTTAATTTTTTTTACAAGTGAATTAAAATTAAAATTTAGAAGTGAATTAAAATATAAATTTAAATCTTTAATTTATTAAATTATGTAGTAGAGTATTAGTGATTAAATTAAAAATTAAAGTTGTTTTATAATTGATAATGGCAAAAAAAAAAAATTATATCAATGATAAACTAATTATCTGTGCAGTAGAATAAATTGCATGAAATTAGCAATTTGTATTGAAATGACAGTCTTTACATAATTTATTTGGCAACACTGAAAATTGAAACAATTAATTGATTTCTAAAAGTTAAATACTTCGATAGTAATAATAAATGATAAAAGCTAATTTCTTGTTGATGAAATAAGCAAAATCCAAAAAAATTATGATCAGTAATTATATCAATTATATCGCTCCCTTAATTTGTTAACTTATACTATTCAAATATTTGAATTCTTTTAGCTATTAAATTTTAGATATATATAATTTTATTTTCAATCTAAATCACTAACACTAAATACTAAATCTCTTTATTTTTTTAATGTTGTGTCACAGTCCCTAAGCATTAGGCTATAGGTGCACTTTCCATTACTATTAAATCTTGCGTGTGGAAAATCCTTTACATTACGTAATATTTCTTGTTTAATTTATAATTTTATGACAAACTAAACACAAAATTTGATTATTAATGTCAAATTATATTACCCTTCTTATTCCTCATTATCATCAAATAGTTTAAATTAATTTTATATATAGTATCAGTATAAACTATATATATGATTTTTATTTTCCAACTTTAATGTGTGTAGATTGCTTCTTATTTAATTATTTTAATTATATAATATTTCATGATTTTTTATTTGAATTAATTATAATTTCCTATTTACTATATTTTATTTTGCCATCTTCTTAAGTTGTGATTATTTCTTAATTATATTTTAGATTAATTATTTCAGTAATTAATAACTGTTTTACCTTGTATATATAGAATATTTTTATCTAAAGGTAAGAAAAAAAAACATTTCCGATATTTGTACTTTTAGTCTTTTATACATAGCATATAGATGAATATGTATATGAAATTTTAGTACTAGGTAAATTATTGGAGAATTTTTAATGTATTTTTTAAATATTATTTTAGCTGTATATTTGTTAATATAATTTTGAATAGTATTTATTATGAACATAATATAATAAATTTATGTATTGTATTTTAATTTTAGTTATATTAAATGGTTTTATTGTTTTAAATATAAGTTAATTTAATTTATGGACCTATTTTGATTAAAAGTCCAATTAAAAAAGTTCATATTTGATTTAGAACCGAATGAAATTATTTCGGTCTATTCAATTTTCAGTTCTATAAAAATAGGTTTCGGTTCTCATATTTTCCAAACTTTGGTTCTTTCGGTTTGGTCTAAAACTAAAGTGAACCGACCATTTGCACCCCTTAGTTGCACCCTTTCCTACTTTTTCCTTAAAGGAAAAAAAAAAAAAAATCTCTGCAGATAGAGAACACTCGGTTTCAGTTGAATTAAAATGTAAAACTTTTGTTTCAATTTCTATCTTGTTGAGTGCCATTTGAAAGTTTCATTTTCTTTGCACAATATTTCTTATTATATCTCCTTGTCTTAAAAATATATTGCTGTTTGTATAAAAAGGACATGGTAAAAAAATACAAAAAAAAATCTTGGATTATTACACCATTTTACCAAGAAGCAAGAAAATCAGACACAGGTGCCAGTCCTAGTATAATTGTCTCCCTCATTTTGGAGCAAAAATGGCATTTCATGTATTACTCTGTTTTCTTATACATGGATCAACGCAACCTTTGAGCTATCAATGCATCATCAAGTACAAAAGGCAAATAGAAATGAACTGTTGTTTTAACTGAAGGGTTTGTGTATAGTGAGCTTGATTCTGGCATATTAAAACGTAGTTTCATAAATATTATAATTAGGTGAGCTATGTGCTTGGACAGCTAATTTCATGGCATCAATGATGTTCTTTTCTGCATTAGTGACTATGTTCTAAATTTATTGTATAACATCTGAATGCTCTTGTGCGCCTGTGTGATAGTTTGATTTTCTTAATCCTTGAGTGTCCTTAAATCTTATTGAGTTTGCTTGAAAAAGTTCTGAATGATTATTCAGGTACGAAAAGTATCATGTCCATTTTGGAGGTACTGAGGAAGAGAGAAAAGCAAATTACACTGATATGGTAGGAGATCTAACTGGCCTACGTATTAACTACCTACCAATTAGTGATTTCTTTTGTCTTCCTCCTAGCCATGTTCTATTCTGCTGGCATTTTATTTTATTTTTGTTTATTATCTTTCTCAATCAAATAATGATGTTTTAACATTTGACTTCTCCATATTATGTGTTATTAACTTGGATTTTAAGTGCTTAGTGATGAGTTTGTACCTTTTGCTTAGTTCTCTTTTATCTCTTAATCCCAATAACTTTACGGGGGTTGGGGAAGCGGTTAGGGTGATTACTGCCATAGGAGATTTATTTGATCACTAATGAAAATATTACTTTCTTTTTCTTCAAAAAATTGACCAGTTAGATAAATTGCATTTAATTTCGATTGTCCTGCTAACACTACCGCAATTGAAAGGGTTGCTTAAAAGGAGTGAAGTATGTAAAGCTTAGGTTGTTTTGATCTTTACTCCTTTAGTTGTCGGTGCTACCTTGATTGACTGTATAAACAATGATGTCTAACATACAAATATTGTGTTACATGGATTACAGGTAAACAAATACTATGACCTTGCTACTAGCTTCTATGAGTATGGCTGGGGGGAGTCTTTCCATTTTGCGCATAGGTTAATTGTCTTGTCCATTTCATCCTGAAGTGATGCAGCATAATTATTCAAAGCTTAACAAAAACATAATTTCTTCAGATTTAAGGGGGAGTCTCTTCGAGAAAGCATCAAGCGACATGAGCACTTTCTTGCTTTGCAGCTTGGCTTGAAACCTGGACAGAAGGTTTGAATACCAGTTTAGAACATGGAGGAACTGAGACAAAGTTATTATTCTCTATTTAATGGGTTTGATTTTTTGACTTAACATTTTCTTCAAGTAATAGGTATTGGATGTTGGATGTGGAATTGGTGGACCACTAAGAGAAATTGCTCAATTCAGGTTAGTGCAAACATTTTCCCTCATTATGGCAGTTAGTATTAGAGAGAAATCTATGTCGTGCTAAAGCTGAAATTAATTTAATTTATAGTAGGATAGTTGCATCATATCGGTTTAATTTTGTGATCACTGTTGAATTCCTAGCTTATCATCAAGTTTTCTTTTTCTTATTTTCCAAAACAAAAAAATTGTCAATACCTTTTATAAATTATTATTAGCATTTTTAAAGACAAATATAGATGTTTGGTTGCCAGCATCATTCTTCTTGCATAATCCAGTACAGTTTTGCTACAAGCTGCAATCATCATCCTACAATGATTTATAATTTTTAGTAATAGTTTCTCTGGGGTTGAAGAAACTTGCGTTTAAGAGGAGGCACTTAGCATCATTTGTTTCTACTGTCATTTGCTGCAGCTTGACATCTGTTACTGGGTTGAACAACAGTGAATATCAGATACAAAGGGTACAGGTGCATAAGTGTCCCTTTCATCTCCATGCCGAATTTGTACTGATGAATCTTTTAGCCCCTTCATTTCTGAAGTTGTCTTGAATCTTTTTCATACTTCTGTTGCTGCACAGGAACTGAATCTAATAGCAGGAGTGGACAAGACCTGTGATTTTCTGAAGGTTTGTTTTATTCTTGACAAAGTTCATGTTCTTTTGAATCATTTCTAAACACTTTTTTTTTTGTACCTTTTAAGCTTACCCTTGTTTTATTGGTTTCTATATCATACTCGCTAAATTTTTATTAGGGCATGTTGATGGAACTAATTTTAGAACATGATAAAATCCTTATGTATAGTGAATGATTGAATTGTTCTTGTTTCCTGATTATGCAGGCAGACTTCATGAAAATGCCACTTCCCGACAATAGTTTTGATGCAGTATATGCAATTGAAGCTATTTGCCACACACCAGATGCAGTATGTCTATAGAAAACATTCTTAAAATTTAAGTATTTAGATACATTATTTCCTTATATATGTAATACATGTTTGTCTTGCTGTTGGGCTATCTTCCTGAAGTTGGGTTGCATTCTGAACAGTACGGATGCTACAGTGAGATTTTCAGAGTATTGAAGCCAGGACAATTTTTTGCTGCATATGAGTGGTGCATGACTGATTCTTTTGATCCAAATAACCATGAACATAAAAAAATCAAGGTTTGACATCTCACCAACCTTTCTGAGTTCGATTTTTAATGATGGTGATCTAAAATCTCCATTCGTGCAGTCAGAAATTGAGATTGGTGCTGGCCTTCCAGACATTAGGTTAACAGGGCAATGCATTGATGCTCTCAAGAAAGCTGGTTTCAAGGTGAGTTATGAATTTATCTCACTTTATCTCATCAAATTTTCTTCATGCTTAGGATAGAAACTAAAGGAAAAAAAAAAAGTCTTCCTAGCATCTACTGTATGTATCTAAGTCTCCAGAACTCACAATGTTGGCATTCAGACACCCCTCCCCTTCGCTTAAGATTTCTAATATCTTTTCAGAACTAACGATAGGTTTTTTCTTTTTTGCTGTGAAGGTCATTTGGTCACAAGATCTTGCTGCAAGTTCACCTGTCCCATGGTACTTGCCCTTGGATAAATCTCGTTTCTCCCTGAGTAGCTTCCGGTCAACAGCCATTGGAAGATTTTTCACTAGAAACTTGGTAAATACCTAAAAAAATCTGCCGATTTATCAAATCATGAAATTGCAATTTAGCAGGTCTTCAACTGTTCCTTTTTTTTTTCTTTTTTTCTCTCTCTCTTGCAGGTCAAGGCCCTAGAATATGTCGGAATTGCTCCAAAGGGAAGTCAAAGGGTTCAAGTTTTTCTTGAGAAGGCAGCAGACGGATTATTTGAAGGCGGGAAGTGAGTCTTTTTTTCATCATATTTGCTTTTATCCACTACATATTCTGCATATATTTTTGGGGTGGGTTGGGACACGCAAATTGCTCTCTTCATATTTAGTTGTAGGGTCTTATTTCTGAGCCTCCAGTGAAAATGTTGCTCTAATTCTCCAACTTAGTATTAGGCAACAAATAGCCAGATGCAAGCATTGCGAGTCTACCAATAGTTGGGATCCTGTCTAATCTCTACTTCTCTAAGTCTAGACCAAACCTGTGAAAAAAGTATAAAAAAAAAAACTAGAACGTCTATGTACTGGCATAGAAAAGGCTTATAGACCTCTCAAAAACTTCACCGAGCATCTTTTAATTTTTTAATTAGTTTTTACTTTTTATCAAGTTTGGCAATACTTTTGTTACTGTCTTTACAGGAAGGAGATTTTTACACCAATGTTTTTCTTCTTGGCTCAGAAACCACATGAATAGCAACAGTAAGCTTTACTGCAAATTAATTAGGCCACTGTTCTAATTATTAAATTCCTCCGGAACAAGGTAGACATGGCATCAAAGACTGGAGATGAAAATAGTAATTTACTTGTAATAAAGGGCTTGGAAACTGCTTGACAGTAACTGATGCAAATATTTTCAAGAATGTGTGATATTTGAAACAAATAAATTAATGAAATTTTCATGCATTATGTGTACAAATAAGGTTATGTGCTTAATTATTATTTAAAATTTAATTATTTTTGCCTTTAATAAAATTAATTAGAAATTGAAAGTGCAAAATAAGGTTGGCATGCCAATTAGGGATTTAATAATACTGCATCATAATATATTTACTGAATTGAATGAATTCGAGAGCTCAATTCCGGTGTATGATATTTGATCTATATTATCGACATGAATGGCTCCGAGAGCTTGGTTCCGGTAAATGAATTTTTCCTTTGAAAATTTAGAAACACTAACTGCTTGCTTTCATTTTCAACGTTAA
>CM075819.1:31411689-31529129 GCA_037975025.1 Excoecaria agallocha
AGTCTTGGTTCACTAGATACCAAAAGGTATCAAATACTACACGAGTCACATTTTGGTGACAACACTTGCAGTTGCGATCACTTTCCCCTTTATAGGCATGCCTATCTATCCACTACTATGTGAAATCCAGGCTTATAAATAGTCTTTAATCACTCAAATTTATCACATTTAATACATTTAGATTCAAAGACATAACACATCAAATAGAGCATGCAACAAAATCACTAAACAATTTATATTTACTTAAACTTCAAATACACTTAAAAATTAACATTAATATAATTTTTATTTGTCATGCAATTTGTAACATTATACTTATCATTTATCATGTTTACTCTCGTTTATTACTTGTACAAATTCTTATGTTTTAAGGCTTAATCTTTAACTTTTTTTTTCACTAATTTATTATGTTATACACTCATTTCATATCATTCCTTACTCTTGTTTTTTGCACTTAAAACACTTTAAAAGTGTTTAGGAAGACTTAAACATGCTTTAATAACAATTTGAGACTTTAAAATCAAGTTCAAGAAAGATAGGGCAGGGTCACGGTTACTATCAAAATCCTAGTAATTGTGGCTCAAACATAAAAAAGGGTCACGATTACTATCAAAATCATGATAACCATGACCGAGGTCACCCTTTTGGCTCTAGACTACGTCATACTACCTCACGGTTATTACCAGATGAGTAATAACCTGGTCTATTCTTTTTAAAGGGGTCACGGTTACAATGAAAAGCTTAGTAACCATGAGATAGGTCTTCTTTAGGGTTTAGATTGAAAACTGGGGTACCTCATGGTTAGTACCAAAAACCTGTAACTGTGAGGCCCAAATCGCTTAAAGATAGATTTCCAGGCTCAAATTCTATGCCATTTTTGACCTATAAAAAGTCATTTTCATGGAATGTGGTCTTCTACAAAGTTGGACCACTATGTCTCTAGTTTCTAAAAAATTACAAATTATTCAATTCTGACTTCTAAATCTCAAGATATCACTAAAATATTACAGACTGTTCCTAGGTGATAGACAGTAGGGGTCTGTCCACTTCAAGCCCATTTTCGAACACTCTAGAGACAGATTTAGATCCAAGTTTTATTATACAAAGTTATAGATATATATCTTAACTTTCATATCAAATTAGATTCACATAAATCAGACATCTACAAAAATAGTTATTCACTTTACACTAAAACTGGTTCAAGTGAACCTTGAATAGATTTTCACCTTATCTCTTTCTAAGGCACAAATCATCTTTCTCATGCACTATATATTTAATTATTCTCTCAAACATCAACTATAGATCATCTAAAACACATATAACAATTTATTTCAACTACAAATATATAAAACAATAATATAACTCTTATACCTCTATTAAGCTTTAACTTTTTCTTTTTTCCTTCTTATCTTCTCTTCTTTATTCTTTCTCTTCATCTCTACCATTTATAGCATTTTCTCTACTTGGATTAGCATCCATACAGGTTTGAGAAGGAAAGAAGATGAAGGAAAGATAAGCAAACAGAAATATTCTTCTTTTTTTTAGGTCAAGAATGGCCGGCCACATCTCCCTCTTCCTTTCTTTTAACTTATCTTTTTATTTTTTTTCTAGAAACACTAGTGTCCATTCTCCATTGGTTGGCTCAAAAGATCTTGACAAAATCTTACTTTGGTCCCTCTTTATACTAATGTCTTTTACTTTTGTATCTCAATTTCAACATATTCACATTTCTTCCTCAAAACGTTTACTTTTACTTTTCAATTAAGTCCCTACATTGCAATTTCCCCTTCATTTGCCACATAATCAACCTCTGTCTCATGCAAAATAATCATTTACCTCTTTTAAGGTACAATTAGGGGCATTACAGTCTATCTTTATTAGAAGTCCAAACCAAGATTTTATGCAAATTTTGTTAAAACACTTTAAAAACATCCATAAGCACTTGAAAATCCATGAAAACCTATGATAAAATGCTTGAAATTCATGATTGGAGCTTCGGGATCCGAATCTGCTGTTAGTAATATGTTGTATCCTCATCATCGGGTAACCCTGATCTAGGATACCTTAAGTCATGATGTCTACAGTGTTAGTGGATCTTGATTTTAGTTTTTTAGGATATTTTCTATATTTTTTCAATATTTTTAGCATTATAAATGTCAGCTTGAGCATCAGATAAATCAACTCCCTTTTGGCTATATAGTCTAGTTTCTATCTTTGCAAATTCATTTTGTTTCATTCTTTAAAAACCCAACAAAAATCTTTATGTATAACCATACAAAAAAAAAACATTATTAACATCTAGTTGTTGTCATTCCCAACTATTAGTAGCAATAATAACAAGTGAAAGTCTAACTAAGACAGTTTTAGCAACTATTGAGAAATGTTTTGTAAAATCAATCACTTTTATTTGTTTTTACCTTTTTGCAACTCGTCTAGGCTTAAACCTATCTATGGTTCCATCTGACTTGAGTTTAAGCTTATAAATCTATTTTGAATTAATAGCATTTTTATATTTTGGAAATTATATTAAAATTGATGTTTGATTTTTTTTCTTAGGCCTCAAACTCAGCATGCATTGTATTAACCTAATTAGGATTTTTTTAGCCTATTTATAAGGAAAATGTTTTATTTCCTTGTTCAAATTAGCAAGAAACACTAAATATTCTTATATAAAAGATATTGGTTTAATGAAAAGATAAGCAAGTTTTTAGTGCTTGGAACTTTTAAGCTTATCACACACTCTTGATAAAAGGACAATAAATATCCACTTGTTACATAAAATCAAATAACCATGTTGGATGTCACTTATTTCTAAAACTCTGGCTTAAAGGAACTGGTTTTATATCTACTGTAAAAGCATCCAAATCTATTACTAATGGCAAATAATCTCTAGAATTCTTTAGTTTAACATTTAATTGTTGATCAATTATAAGTAAATCATTCGCATCTATTCTTGTATCTATAATAGAATATGCTATAAGGACATCTTCATCTAAGTTAACAATTGGAGTATAAAATTTTGCAAAATCTTTTTATTCTCATGTAAAAGAAAGTATGTAAGGAACACAAGGACATTAAGAATAATCTCCCTTTTGTTTGATTAGATAAGGGTAAAATCTTCACAAAAAGAAACATCTCTACTCATGAAAATTCTCCTATTCTCCATGTTAAACAATTTTTAAGCCTTCAAACCCCAAAAATACCCATGGTATCTTTAGGCTTATGTTTATCTTTATGGTGGTGAATTATAAACTACATAGCATAAGCTATTAAATGATCCCAAAAGATTATAATTAAGGTTCCTCCTATATAAAAACTCAAAAGGATCTTCCACTTTATTACTCTTATTGGTAGCTTATTTATCAAATAAGTGGCATGTAACCTAGCTTCTCCCTAAAACCTTTTTGACAAACCAGATTTGAATAACATTGAACTTGCCACCTATAAAATGTGTCTATGTTTCATCTCCAAAACGCTATCTGTTATGGTGTATACACATATCCTTTGATGTAAAACTCCATTTTCCAACAATAAAATCTGACAAACTTCACTAAAAAAATTATCCTTCATTATCACTTCTTAATATTTCTATTTTTCCCAACCAATGCAAGTATTGCCTATGTAAAATGATTCAAAAGAGTTGGTAAAAGAATTTTGTACCTCAATAAGAAAGTCCAAGTACACCTAGAATAGTCATTCACTATTGTCAAAAAATATTGTGGCCAATTAAAAGTAGACATTTTGTGGGGACCTTATAAATCTTTATGAATAAATAAGGTCAAACACATATTCAAATTTTATAATACTAGTAAAAAATGAAAGTCCAGCTTATTTAGTAAAAGGACAAATCAACCAACTGTCACAAAATTTCTTTTTATTATTCTCAGTAATCATAGGTGAATGTTTTAACATCACATTACTAAGATATCCAACCTATAGTGCCAAATATCTATACAAACATGTAATCTTCATCCACTAAAATATCATCAACGTTAGCCTGTTCCTTTTTACCATTGCCCTTTTCATTTTTATTCTTTAATTCCTTCCACCAGGTAGGATAACCATGTATTTTAAAACATATTTCATTAACATGTCTTATAACCTTATTGTGATGCACGTCGAAGCCATCGTTCGTTTTCAGGTTCATTTTTGAAGGCTCATTTTTAGGGCCCGAGATCGAAGGAGGCTCACTTTTAATCATAAACTGGCTGTTTTACAATAAAAAGGATTAAATCCAAGTTATTACTGATGGTCAACCCATGAAGCCATCTACTAGTGAGGTCAAAGAAGCAGGTGTCTTGGAGTCACCACCCAACAGAATATTGAAAATGATTCTTAACCTTATTTTGATGCCTAAGCGGAGATTGGTACTCGGTACATCCATTTTATTAGGCATTTTGGTTAGGTGGTTATTTATAATTGAGTTTTAAAATTAATCCATTTTTCTCTCTTACACAATACAGGCGATAGAATTTAAAACATCCTAATCAAATAAAAAGCAATAAATATAAGTTTAAAATAAAATCCTACTTAAAAATTATTACATAGGTAAATTGTCCCACAACAACAAAGCACATATTGATATACATACATAAATTGAAAAATTGATTAAGTTTTGGGAGCATTAACTCCCTCATACATATTTACAAAAATCATAAGTTTACTTTGTATGAATTTGGGATAACAATTGGACATTGGTCCTTATTTTGGAAGAAAGCCTAATTGATTTAATAGAAAATATTTTAATGTCTTTTTATTTTATCATGCAAAAAGTCTTTTTTCACTAACTTTTACGTCCCAAAAAAAAAATACATTCCAAGACAAAATAAAAAATAATGGCAAAAATTAAATACTATACAAAACCAAAATAAATAATTAAAATGAATAAAATAACTGAAATGACTAGAGAGTGAAAAAGGTGACCAATTCGAAAATATAACTTCCCATGTAAAAAATCATAAACCCTCCAAAGCCATAAAGGTATAAATTACTCGGCAAATCACATAAAAACAAATGAGTTAGTATTCACAATAAAAAATAATCACAAATTTATTAATGTAAGCAAAAGAGGTTTAAATACAAAAATATATCATGCAGATATGAAATCACATCAAATAATGCATAACATGATAAGTAACGAATAAATGATATGAAAATACATAAAAACATAAAATAGATGCAAAATTTCCTTAAAATATGCTCAGGAATGGCCAAAACAGGCGAGGAATGGCCACAAAGGGAGCAAGGGATGGGATAAGGAGATGAGCCAAAGACATCAAGTCCATCAGGTGATAGACAGTTGTCCATTAGTTCATCTCTCTTTCTGTCACACCTGGATACAATAGAAAATATAGCAATATGAAAAAAATGCAAAAAATCATGCAGAAAATATTTCTAGCCTCAAACATACATTTATATATCTAAATCATGCAAAAAATATGTTATAACAACAGATTATACGTAGAATATACAAGAAGCATGCATTTATAAAATTAAAAGAGCTAAAATTAAGGCTTCACATATACAATAATGGAGGAACCTAAGGTTTAGAACATGCCTTTATCATGTCTCTAACATGTTTTATAGTCTAACAACATGCCACTTATCAATAAGCATGCAAACCAGTCAAATACCACAATTAAAACATATTAAACCAATTCTAAATAATCATATAATAATAGGATTGAGATATAAAGAGAAAGTAAGGAAGAGCCTAAAATATTATCCTCAGGAGATATTCTGACTCTATGATTATTATAGTTCAGATCTCTACTCAATTCGTGATTGTTATTATCAAAATAAATTTGAAATTCATTTATGTATTTATGTGTGTTTCAACAAAAATTGCTAGAGCATAAGGTTTGGAAAGAGAAAGAAATTAATTCTTCTTCTCTAATGGTCACTTTTAAAAAATAAATTTAAGAAAACCCTAGATATAAGATTTTATATCTAAGGAGGAGTTTTAGTTCAATTCAACTCAAAAACTCTTCAAATTCGGAGATCAAATCCCTTAAATTTGTAAGAAGATCTCTAGATAAAAACTAACTTTTTTTTTTCAGAATCCAAAAAAAAGTAGAAAATCTAGGTTTCGAGTGAGAGATGGTCGTCCCTCAATGAAGGGTGGTCATCCTTCATCACTAAATCCTAAATTTCCTAAAATACCCCTTTGTTTAGCTATACAAGAGAGTGAGGCCCACAAACGAGAACCCCTCAAGTGAAAGATGGTTGTCTATCACTACTGAATGTTTGAAATAAGGTTTTATGCATATTTTGTTAAAACGCTTGGAAATACTTTGAAAATTATAAAAATCTTTGAGAAAGAGTGAGAAATTAATGATCGAAGCTTCGAGATCCGAACCTAGTTGTCAACAATGCTATCTTTTCATCATCAGATAATCTTGATCTAGACTGTCTTGGGTCACAATATCTATAGCTACAGTTAATTTTGGGGAGTTGGTGCATTGGTGCCAAAGTGAGCCAAAATTCAAAGCAAAAGGAAAAAGATGCGTACCTGAGGTAACAAATCTCTTGGTTGATTAAAACACGTACCTTATAAGGTAGTGATTCTCTTAGTTGGATAACTATCATCAGCTTATCGATGCATTAACCATAATTCGAGTAGTTAACATCAATTTATCAATGTGTTAACCCTGATTTGGATATTTAATATAAGCTTATTGATGTGTTAATCCTAGATTAACCAATTAATTAATTCTTGAGGCATGCAAAATCTGGACATATTGATTAACCCTAATTAATGCCTAAGGCATGCAAAATAAAGTTACTTGAATGCCTCTGACTAGCGCTTAAGGCATGCAGAATCGAGATGGCTTGAGACCAACTCCATTATAGACGGTAAGTATGCACTTGTCTAATTAGTGCTTGTAGCATATAGAATTGGGACAAAACAAGTCTTTCCTGATTAGCGTCTAAGGCATGAAAAATCAGGTTAACTTGATTAAGTTTGATTAGTGCCTAAGGCATGCAAAATCAAATTGCTGGAATATGTCTGATTAGCACCAGTTTATCAGTATGCAAAATCAAAACATTACAACATGTTTTACTGAGATTATAGTTGTACAACAACATCAAATGAGGTGATTAGAGTAATATTTGATTGGTACAATTCTTAACTAACCTGTTGATTGTTGTTTTTGCAAGGCATAATTGCTTTCTTACAATAGTGTTCCACTAAGGAGATTTCTAATAAGTATGTATCTTTCCTCTGGGGAGATTGTCCACTGGGGATATTTCTAACAAATATGCATATGTGAAGAGTTATTGAGATGTTGAAAGCCATTTCTAGTAAATATGCATATGTGAGGAGTCACTGAGATGCTCGAAGCCTTTTCTGGTGAATATGCACCTATAAGGAGTCACTGAGATGCTGGAAACCCTTTCTGGAAAATATCCCAATGACTATGTCATTGCTTTGTAGATTAGAATAAATATAGGGAGAACCATCATCATCAGGGTGGCTAACCCTCCTTCTGCATCTTTCCAAAATTATCATCAAACTTTTGCCTCTTTTCCAATAGTTCTTTGTTGTCAACATTAGCCTTGTAACTTCTGATTTGTTCAGATCAAAATATCTCATGTTCCAATGGATGGTGAAGGTGGACCCTATCCACAATGGGTGAATTCCTTTAAAACATGGAGAAAATTCTCTTATGATCCGAAAATATTCGTACTTATTTTACAATGCATTTATCTTATTTTGACCTATTTAGGTAACTTCTTATCCAAAAATATCCACTTAAGAGAACAAATGTAAGCCCTCTAATATGGGTTCCAAGTACCTGCTATGAAAAGTGTTGAATATTAGTGTGTTGCTTATTAAATTTGACCTTCCTTTTTTATTATTATTGATATCTTATCATTGTGTGGCTATTTATGAATCATCTTATTAATTTCATGGTGTTTATCATTACTCATTCATCCTTGAGTATATTGAATATCATGATTCATTCATTTTCAGGTATATTGAATGTAAATAAAATGAGACATATAATGAAATAACATGATAAATTATATACAACTCTATTTATATACATCAAAATTTTAATGTCTTTAGATGTCTATAAGGAGAAAACCTCACAGTTGGAGACCTTTAATACCTGATAGGAGATCTGAGATGTGCTAGAGTCTATGGTGAACTACCCAAGAGGTCATGTAGGTCGATCTACATGTCAAACGTATAATCAAAGTCCATCCTTACCCTCTGGGGCTTCTATGCCTCTGAGGCTTATATGCCTAATCCTCTTACTGAGGTGGCTGCTCTAGAGGTACCTGAGGCTCACCTGGTGGCTTCTCTAGTACTTGATCCAATCTATCCCCTTTAGCCTCTGCATATGGAAGTATGGGATCTAGGCCACATCTATCTCAAGTTTCATGCACTATAAGCAATCTATACCGATTCTCTTACCCCTCTATGGGCTCTACTATGCTCATCATGATTGCCACCTACAGATCAATGTGGATGCTCTCTAGAATGTGATCTCCAAAATGATTTTTATCCAACCCCAGAGATATCAGCAGTTTGGTGATAACTCCTCCTATGCACACCTGGGTCCCTGGAGAAGTCCCTGATCTGAGTAGTGTCACAATGATCTCGTGGGTGGTGTGTATGTTGTAGCCCACTTACATCCCCCATAGGCTAGTAATATCTGTTGAATTTACATTACCTGGGCTCCCCATATAACCTAGGTATGAGGCAGATAAAACTCTTTGAAAGTACCTATATATCTAAAGAGCCAATATCATGCTCTTCGCCTTGTCTGAGTTGTAGATAGTTCCTGCTAATGTCACAACCCTCCATCTATCCCTTTCCATCAATCTAAGGGGCATGACTATACCTAATCCACTAGGAAATGCCATGGCCTCTGCAAATTTGCACCTAGTAATGATATACTAAATACCCAAAGCTCTGAACTACATAACCCCCTTCTAGGTATCTGAGCACTGGTATCCCCCATATTGTAGAATAGCAAAAACCTCCCGAGTGATGTCTGGATATGTCCTGTAAGCCAATGTAAACAAATTTGTCTAGCTATGAGCCTATCCACTTCCTGCAGTAATCCAAAATCCTCAAGAAACTATCTAGACATAAATATACCCGCTCCATACTAGAACAAACCCAAAACTTGATATCTTCTAGCTTGAATGGTTATCATATAGGTTGGTATTGGCTAGGATGGCTGAGGATGTGCTATCCTACAAGGCATCCTACAAAAATATTACATGTTAGTTTGAGATTGACTTAAATCGCCACAAAATCAAAATGTTCGAATTCATAAGAATCTTGATATCATATTGAACTAAATATTTCTAGCTACTCTACACAAAGAATACTTGATACATATATAATTTCAACAATTATGCACAAAAAAAGAGGAAAAAATATATTACATGCTTTATGAGAAATTAAATTTTGGGAGCATTCCAGCTAGGAATAGAACTACCTCCAACACAAAAAATGCATTTTAACAATACATATGCCAATAAAGCCATCAAATAATATAGTTACTGACATTTCACGTTCCACGAGGGATTAAAATTTTTACATCATTCCAGCTAGGAATGGGATTACCTCATGAGACACATTTAAACAACACACAGGCTATAATAGCCATAGATATAATCATAGTATCAGCCTAAATTATATTTTACACTTTTTGAGAAATTTTGACAAAATTTTGGTAGTATTCTGGCTAGAAATGTGATTGCTCCCTGTTCATAAAGACACATTTAAAGCAAACAACAAGTCATAAGCCATCAAGGCCACCCGACAACGTAAACCTAAGCTATTTATCAACATGATATAAAAATGTCTCAAAAAAAATGAAAGGCCACATGGATTATTGCCTAAAAAGAAAATATCACAGATTTACGTGCTTATACAAAAGGAATTTTATTATCTATAGTGCCATACAAGGAAGGTTTTGTAGTTACAATATATTACTTAAAATACAAGGCATTATTGATAAAATTAAAAATAGTAACAAACATAGATAAAATGACAAGTGCTCGCATCCATCATGACTAAAACTAAAATTTTATAGCCTAACCTTTATTCTAACTTAAGAGAAAATAATAAAAATGAAGAAAAATAATAGAGTTAAATTATACTTACTTGTAAAAAGAAAAAAAAAGCAAAAATGGCAAGAAAATGATGCTTCCTGAAGTATGCCTCACTGTTAAGAGTTTGCAGGTGTAAATTGTTTGGAAAACGAACGTCAGATGAGAGAGAAAAGCCTAAAAAATCGAAAGAGAGCTTTGGAGATTAGAAGTTATAGAGTTTTGGCCGGAAAATAAAGAAAATGAACTTTATATTGTCGAAATCATTCAAGGGATGGGAATCCTTTCCATCACTAGCAATAAACAGGATGGACAAACGTCCCATCCCTCAGGCCAAAATGCCCCTAAATCTTAATTTTCTCTTAATTTACACATTTTAACTCCATTTTCCTCGATTTTTTTACCGGGGGGGGGTCGTGGGGGGGGTTTTCATCAATTTCTTGTGATTTATCCATCTAAAATTAATTTAAAACATTATTACTACTCTCTTTATAGGTTACAACATTATTTTCTAATATTTATAGGTTTTATTGCTTTTTAATAGACATAGTTGTACAAAATTTTGAAATACCCCCTAAAATTCATATGCCTTTCAAAACAGATGACCTTTTGCATTCCAAACCCTTAGGGTTGAATGTCTACATCATTAGGCCTTTTTAGATTCCCTACAAAATATAAACAAAGAAAAATACAATAATATGTACGTGCAATGCATGGGATATACAAATGAGTGACTTTTGGTCTTCCAAAGGTGAGGAACGAGAAACCCGTGGCTCGCTCATGGTGAGGGATAACTATGGCTCATCACTTTTCTATAAATAGTGCTTAAATTTCTTAATTTTTATGCTTTTGAACTTTTACCTTCCAAAAAGCTTTCACCAGGTATTTTCTCTCTCTTTTTTTTCTGTCTTTTTTTTCTTCTCTATTTTTCTCTCAGCCATTTATTATTATTTATTTTTCCTAGACTTAGACTGCTTTATAAAATCCTATTACTATGACTACTGAACTTACAAAATTACACCATCTACTGGACGACCCAAAAATTTTGGAGAACCTTTTTTTGTCTCCTTACTCAAGTTTAAGGTTTCTAAAAAGGACTTCTTCAAATGAACACTTTTTCACTACTGCCCTTCGACACTACGATGTAAGAGTCTATATATTTAGGTTTACACACTAGAAGTTATGTCCTTCACTAGAAGAGTTGCTACTTTGGTTAATGCTTAGCTTGAACCTAACACCCGGCCATGCTTGCCTCCTTCTATTGTCAGCTATCCTAGAGAGGTGGTTCATGCCCTAAGCATCTTTCCTTCTAAGGCTAAGGGTCCAGTTCCTTATGGGAAGACATTTCAGTTGGAGCCACCTATCGATGTCCTGGCTGATTTTGATGACATATCCACTTTCCCCATTAGTATGGTACTACTTTGTGATCTTGCTAGATTTTTATTGATATGTAGTAGTGATCTCATAATTACAGATTATAAGTTATTTAGTGTTGTGGATGGCATACTTCGAGGGCATAACTGTAATGGTCTCAATCTTGAATCAACCATGAATAGTATTTTTCGATAATAAACAATACTTATAGGATAAAAAGTACAGCCAAAGGTGAAAAATATTTTATTTAACCATCAAAAAATATTGATCATGGTTAGTTTGGGGTTGAAATTTGAAGCGAAATTTAGATCAAATAAGCCTTCAAAAGTCAAAAATACGAAAAATAAAACAGTTTGAATTAAATAGTAACTAGGTTGATCTAAGTTTAACTGAGCCTTGAAAAATAGAAAATGAGATCTAAAAATTACCAAAAATTATAGATGTACCTAAAATGATATGTAGAACATTTTGACTATAAAAAAATTAATTTTTTAGTGACACCAGTAATTATTGAATCGAACCACTAACTAACTTTGATTAGGTAAAAATTTTGTATAAAGCCTATTTTAGACATGATAAGAATAATGGAATCAATTTTGGGATTATTTGAATTTAGAAAGTGAGATAAATTCAGAAAATAGCATTGTGGGCTTAATTTTGGGCTTTTGGACCTAGATTAGTGGACTTTGGCTTGATTCAAAGCCCAACCCATTCAGCCAATATAAAAGATGGCTAAGAGAGAAAGTTTTGGCTAGACATCCTTATCCCTTCAGCCATCATCTCCCTTCCTTATGGCCGAACCACCATACCCACCATTTCTCTCAAGTTTTTTAAGTTTTCTCTTTCTTTCTTTCTAATTCCAAACATCTTAGGTGGAGATCTACCTCCCTAAATGATTTTTTAAGCCTCTATTCCTTGATTAGAGAAACAAAAGTAGGAAAAATTAAGTGGGAAAGTATAGGGTATCAAATTTATTTTTTTAAAGGTGCCTACAAGTGTTTTTAAGTGCCTAAAGTTCATTTATATGGTTAATTTGAGCATTTGAGATCAAAAAAGTGGTGTTACTTATGTTAAATAATTCAGCCATGATAATTTCTCCAAGTGAGAGACAACCATCCAAGGCCAAAGGTAAGAAGAAGGAAGTTTAGAGGAATTAAAGCTAGTGAGAAAGGTTATTTGCTACTAAATCCATCTATTTTCCTTGAATTGACATGATTTTCCTTTATGTAACTTAGGAAAATTTAGGAGAAATCCATGTATAATTAAAATTAAGCTTAGATTAATTATTTAGGATATTAAATATAGCTATTAGAATGCTTAATTTGATTTAAAACAACGTGTAAAGTGAACATCCCTTTATGGCCGAATGGTACCCTAAAGGAAATCAAAGTATAATTTGTGTAATTTTAGTGTCTAATGACATAAAATGACTATAGTGATGAAATATTATGTCCATGAATTTTTGTAGAATTTATGAAAATTATTTGAATATTTTTAGAAGAAAATTAGCTTATGTATAAAGTGTATTTGTTGAATTATTGACAAATAATTCATAAATTGAGGGAAAATGGTAAATTATAGTAAAATAATTCACAAACTGTGCAAAAAAAATAAAAAAAGTTGGCCGACTAATAAACTGTAATGATAAAGCTATTGATACTGTCAAAAATATGAAAAGTGAAATGTAATATAAGTGAATGTTGCCCTTAGTAGTAGTCAGGGATCAAAATCTAGCTTAGGATACAATTGGCTAGCCATAAGGATACCTATATCGTGATGCAAGTCACGACAACTAACTTTTTTATATAGGATCGTACTAATCTCCTATAGTATCTGCTCTATTCTATATTATATTCTATAAAAATGGTCCTTTAAGATTATTTCTCAATATGTACTATGGTTATGTGGGATCCACATCCCGTATATCCGATCTGAAGATTTTTTCATGATTGTACTAGGGGTATAATGGTAAAAATAAGTTAAAAGTGCAAAAAGAAAGATAAAAATGAAGTTTAGAATGAAAAAAGACCTAATTGAAAGAAATAAAAAATTTAAGGATAAAATAATAATTTTTCCAAATATTGAGATTAATGAGTAAAAGTGATAAAGAAATTAAAGAAAATGGTAAAATGGTAATTTAGTGATCATATTATCTAAAATTGAACTTTTGTAAATTATAAGGAATAAAATATAATTTTGGATGGATAAGTCAAAATAAGGACCGATTGTTAATTTTGCATGCCAAAAATTGAATGGAAAGTGAAAATAATTAAATTAGTGGTAATTTTATAATTAAAGTGTAAAAGGGGCAATTTTGTAATAAAATAAAAAATTAAGGACTAAGTTGAAAAGTTTACCAAAGATTAGTATTGGTTTGAATTGACTGTTAAGAACGTTGCCAATTATATTTTGATAGAAAAATTAATGAATTTGGCATAATTAATGCAATTATGCTTATATGGGAAATACCTTGATCTATAGTGACCACTGAGCATATTTAATGCTCTGCATGTAGTGTTTACTACATGTAGGTACTGAAGAAAGGCTGGAGCCATAGTGTACAGAGAAGATAAATTTTGAAGGAAAATGAGATAGTTAAGAGTTATTTTTGGTATTGACATGTATATATTTATTGGACTTGAAGTAAAGAAGTTATCTGTAATTGAACAGTATTGTATATAGATGTAAATATATTTTTTGACAGAAAGTGAATTGAGTGATGTGTATAGAATGAGAATGAATGGTGATGTATATGTATATAAGTTGTTTATAAACTGCTGTGCCCGTAAGGGGCTGCGGATTGTTTGTTTTTCAAGTTAGGTAGGTAAGTTTTTAAGACGTTATATTTCCAGATTTTTACAAAATAAATAGTAAAATGGGACAATTATAAGTTATCGACAAGTTGAGTGGTAATTATAAATAATGGAAAAGAATTGGTGGTAAATGAATTAATTGGTTAAGTATATGATTTTAAAAGAAAAAAAATTTCGACTTAATCGCATAAATCCATAGGACTATTATAGTAAGGGTGTTACAGTAACCCATTTTCCCTGATTATGGCTAAGACCATCATTGGCCTAGATGCTTTTTATCATAACTCTTCTACTTAGTGTGGCTCTTTTTCCTTTCTTACAGGTAGTCCTATACTTCTTCAAGTATGTCCTTTAATTTTTAAGATAGTACGCCCTATATGGATTTTCATACTAACTTTTCTTGTTGAAATACGTGTCCTTGATGATTTTCACATATTCCCATGCCTTCTTTTTGCCTGAGATGAACCAAACTCACCAAAGCGGATTTTTTCTCCTTTTTCTTCTTTTTTCAGGTGTGGCTTCATAAGAAGTTACAATTATTGTTTGAGCCCCCTCCTCGAGTCAGAGCCACAGGTGTCTATCCCATGAGCTATATCACAGTCAGGCATCTACATCATGAGTTTTGGTCAGGCCAAGATGCAATTGATTGGTTGAGATATTCGACAGATGCCAATATCAGGTTTAGGTGTACCTGGTTACGTATTACTTCCTTCGTCCGAGATGGAGCCTTTGCATGTGTCCCTATTTGTGGGCTTCATCGAGCCACTTTTTATGTTGCTGGCCATTACGCCCATCAGTTTAGGGATTGGCAGGATATTGTTAGATGTGATTTAAGCTTCCAGAGAGGCATCCTTACTGCTCACTTCCTAATAGAGTATTATCGGATGATCTGGACTCGAATTCCCGTAAGGACCTCCATCCCCATGATCAATACTTGTGACTTTACCCACCAGTCCAACATCGATAATAGACTTTCTCACCTGAGGTACCTAGAGAGAGATGTGATATTAATTGATTAGATTAGATACCTTTATAGATTATGTCTTTTATTTCTTTTGGACTTTTTGATTTTGAACATGTAAAGGGTATGTGACATTTGTTACATGACTAATTTGATTGATTGCATGTATGACATTTCTTTTTGATTTCAGCACACATGATCATTATTTAATGTTAACCTTGTGACACATATTATTCAATCTCGAAATGAAACGTTACAAGGATCATAACTCTTATAATCAATTAGCCTTCTCTAGTTTTCTTAATAGATTATTTTCTCTTAGCCTATAATTTTTTCCTAAGGTGCCTTTTTCGATTGTTACCCTAGCGAGGAGCCTAATTTGAGCAAGGCCATCATTTTTTCTAGTTTTTACCCTGCAGAGTATTTATTATCTTCTTTTTTTCTTTTATTCTTTAGTCGTGGAACCTTTTCAATCTGTTAATATTCATAGGTAATCTGAACTTATTATGATCACTATCTGATAAAATAGCAGTACCTTTGGATAAAAGCTTCTAAAGCATAAAAGGTCCTTTCCACGTGGGTTTGAATTTTCCTTGAATATCTGGGATCCCTAGCCCCATCTACTCGAATACCAAATCTCCCTTTTTCAAAAGATGTTTCCTAACTTTCTTCTCGAATGAATGGGCTAGCCTCTTTTAATAGATCTGATTGTGATAATATGCCTTCATTATATCCCTATTAAGCATATTAAGCTACGATATCTAACCCATTTCGCTTTTGATATCTTAGCATTTAAAATAATCCTTAGAGACTGATGCTCAATTTCTACTAGCGGTATGCTTCTATTCCATAGACTAAGAAGAATGGCATGGCCCCTGTTGAAGTTCTAGTTGTGTTTTTATAACCCTATAGTGCAAAGGGTAGCTTATCGGCCTAATCCTTGTGAGTTCGTACCATCTTAGCCATAATTCTTTTTACATTCTTATTAGCTACTTCGACTATTTCGTTTGCCTGAGGTCTGTAAGGAGAAGACTTATGATGTTGAACCCCATACTTGATGAGCATCTATTTGGTTTCACCTGAAAACTGCAACCCATTGTTTGATACCATATGGTGAGGCAATCCATATCTGCTTATCAGATTCTTCTTGATGAATTTAGCCATATCATGTTCATCTACCTTTTTGAAAGATTCGACCTCCACCCATTTGGTAAAATAATCAATGGCCACTATGATGAATCTATATCCATTTGAAGCAGGCGGATGGATCATTCCTATGATATCTATACCTCATACAGTAAAAGACCATGGTGATATAGGGTTACATAATTCAGAAATAGGCAAATACCTTAAGTCTGCATACTATTGGCATAATTAGCACTTTAAACATCCTTATTACAATCAGTGTCCATTGTATGTCAAAAGAAACCTTGTCTCATAATCTTTTTTGCCAAAGCTACACCATTCATATGAGCTTCGTGCACTCCTGCATGTACTTCCTTCATTACCTTATTTACCTCCTTTTCATCCAGACACCTTAGTTGGATTCCATCAGGCTATTTGTTGTAGAGTGCTTCTCCTATAATAATGAACTGGGTGGATAACTTATGAATCAATCGTTGATCCTTTTCAGTTGCTTTTTTGGGAAACACCAACTTTTCTAGGTAATTATGGATGTCAAAATACCAAGCTTTTCATTGTCCACCTCGATATGCAAGACTTGCTCTTTCTCAAAGTACGGCTTATCAAAACTCAAAATCAACACAAACTTTATAACTATTCCATCAAGATTTTCCCAAATGGACACCACGGTAGCTAAATCATCTGCCAATTAGTTATCTTCTTTAGGCACATATCAAAATGTACAGACCTCAAACTAACTACTCAAAAGCTTTAGGTATTTAAAATAGAGTAACAAGTGTTCTTTCTTCACTGATCATTTACCTCTTCCTTAGTAGATCACTAAAGATGAATATCTAAACATTTTTGCGAACTTGGCCCCTATAGCTAGTAGCTTCTAACTCAAAAATACAAGCTTCATACTCTACTTCATTATTTTTAGCATTGTATTTTAATTTCTTAGCTACTGTTAATTTTTCTCCTTCAGGGGTGATCAAAATCACTTCTAATCCTACTCCTTCATTATTTACAGCTACAACAAAGTACAACTACCATCCCTGTACTGTTATGGTTGTGATGTGTTCATCAGAAAATTCATAAGTCATATTTTCTCATTTTAAAGGTTGATCAGCTAAAAACTCTACTACTATCCTTTCTGTAATGGTTTTCCTAGGGATGTATTATATCAAACTCCTGTAGGAGAATCAACCACTTACCCATCTTTCCTAACAATGAAGGAGCTTCTTGTAAGTATTTAAGGGGATTCCGCCTAACCACTATTTTGATTCTATAAGACTGAAAGTAATGTCTTAGTTTCTTTGATGCATAAAAGATTGCCAGACAAATCTTTTCAACTTTTACATACTTTGCCTCGTAAGGGAGAAACTTCTTACTGAGGTAGTAAACTGCATATTCGATTTCAAAATCATCCTCTTATGCCATCATAGCCCTTACTAAACTGTCCTATATTGCCAAGTACAAAATTAAAGGTTTACCTATTTGAAGTGGTCTCAATACCGATGGATGTAACAAGTTAACCTGAATGGTATCAAGGCTTTTTAACAATCCTCATTCCAAACCATGGGCTAGTCCTTCTTAAGCAGCTTGAATATTAGCTCATAGATTGAAGTCAATTTGGCTATGAACCTGCTTATATATTGGATCTTGCCCAGGAACCTACTAACTTTCTTCTCCTTCTGGGGTACTGGCAATTCTCTAATGGCCCTTACCTTGTCAGAATCTACTTCTATACCCTTTTGGCTCACCATATGACCTAAAATCTTACCTGAAGTGATTCCAAAAATGCACTTCTTCAGGTTAAGGTAGAAATTGTACTTACTGATCCTCTAGAAAAAATTCACTAATGCCTCAAAATGTCATTCCCTAGTGACTGAATTGATCAACATATCATCCATGTACACCTCTACTTTCTCATGGATTAGGTCATCTAAAATCTTAATGGCTATTCTCTGATAGGTAGCACCTACATTATTAAGTCCAAAAGGCATGACCCGATAGATATATATCCCTAACTCGGTTATGAAAGCCAATTTAATCCTATCTACTATTTCATTCAGAATCTGGTTATACCTGGCATACCCGTCCATAAAACTATACATGGCACAAGTAGCTAAACTATCAATTAAAACATCTATATGAGGTAAGGGAAATCATCTTTAGGACACACCTTATTCATATCCCTATAATCTACACAAACCTTGACTCTTCCATCCTTCTTCGCTACAAAGACCACATTTGCTAATCATGTGGGATACTGAACTTCCATTAAAAACTTAGCCTCTATTTATTTGCCGACCTTATCTTTAACCTTTTCAGCCCATTCTAGCTTAAGCCTTTTAAGCTTCTATTTAACTGGTTTATATCCCAGGTATACTGGAATGACGGTGTTCATCAACCTCTCGATTTATTCCTGGCATATCTTTGTAGGTCCAAGTAAAGAATTTTTCATATTTTTTTCAATATTCTTTTAAATTTTCTCTTTTTAGGAGTTATGTCTGATACCAATAAAATTTCTTTTGGATTTTCTCTTATCTCAAGATTAAATGAACATGTGTATATTGAGTTAATGTTAAATATAAATACTTTATCATCATCATTATGCATATTGAAATTAGAAGAAATATCACACAAGTAAGCTAAATTATTCATCCCATTAATGTAATCAAAAGAGCAAACATTGTTCTCATCAAAAAGTTCAGGAGTATAAACAATATAAATAAAAGTGACTACTCTAATTCTATCGGCATTAGATATCTCTCCAACCTTAGGATCAGCTTTGGGTGGTTCTTCAACTTCTACCTTCTCTTTACCTCTTAACTGGGTAGCAAATAACTTCTCTATCATGACTTCCTCTAGCACTTTATCCTAGGCCCAATGGTGTAACATAATCTCTTTATCCCAGAAATCCTTAATTGGCTTGATGACTCCTTATTTCCAATCGAAAAAATCAATGAACAGCTCAAATCGCAGCACTAGCTTACCCCCTATTACCCGAGGCTCATTCTTTTCACAATAAAAACACAAGCTTAAAGCCGATATAAGACTTTGAGATATGTGAGGAATCCCTTTCATTGCTTCCTTCTCCTTACTCTTCTTGTTAGAACCTATAAAGCCTAACCCCTTCTTATCTTTCTGACCCTTAGTAGCTACAATGGTCTAAGGTCCTTGAAAGTTCTTACCCGAACCAGTACCAGGCAAAAAATTCATTTTATTAAGCATGTTAATCACTTAAGGGCAATCAAGGAAGCTATCCTCACTCTCTTCATCACTGATAACTACTACATAAAACCTGTTAAATGGGTACTTGGCTATTTTAAGTACAGACACCTGATTCTCCCTCGTTACTTTAATAGTGAATATTTATCTATCATGGTGGATCTTAATCATCTAATGCAATGTGGATGAAACTCCCCCCCCCCCCTTATGAAATCATGGCCTCCCAAGAAGCATAGAGAAATTTGCTAAAATCAGTAAAACTACAAACTCAGTTTCAGTCTCAATGGGCCCCATCTTCACTATAGCCTTAAATATCCTAGCAACCTGCCTCTTAGAGTTGTCATAGGTAGAAATAGTTAGATCAGACTTACTTAGCATACTCTTATTTAATCTGAAGGCTAAGATTGCCACCAAAAGACACGCATTAATTGAAAAATTGTCATCTATCATCAAGCAAGTTGTGTGCTTACCATTGACATGAGCCTTGATATAAAGGGGATGATTATCATTTCTAGTCCAGCAATTCAGAAGGTAAGATAATAGTAGCAATAGTAGTCTCTCTCAAAACCTCTAATAATTTCTATCTATATGAGGGAGACTGCCTAAGAAAATCCTAGATATCTATTTGAGCCTGTATCTTCTTTAGCTGCTTGATTATCTGGTCACCTTTAATCTCCTTTTCTATAGGCACTATAGTAGGAACAGGATACCTTTCAATTTTTAGGGTCACTTTTCCACTCTTGATTATCACCTTGACTTTTTATCCTATACTTCTTTCTCATACTCACTAGCTAAACTCTAGATATCAATAGGCCCCAAAAGCCCTTTATCTCCACTATCCATAAGAGTATCCCAATAATCAATCATAAAAGCTGATCGATTTTCTTCAACTAGCTTTGTTACTTTTAGGGCGGAGCAAGTAATGACCATGTAATTATTTCTATACAAATCTTTCATCACATACCATTCAGGTAGACTTGACCCAACCATGTACACTAAAGGAGGCATAACATTGTAACCACCCTTTTTCTTCTTATCTCTTTTTTAAGAATCTGAAATCTATTTGTTATCTATCAAGTCCTAAATCTTATTTCTCAGAGTGTGGCAATAATCAATTAGGTGCCCAGTGTGTTGATGGTATGCACGATATTAGTCCTCCCTATGGTAGGGTAACCTCTAACTCTTTGCAGGCCTCAATGGTAAAGGCTGAAATTTCCCTTCTTTAACCAACCTATTCAAAACCCAAGATAGCAATTTTCCCTAGTCAAAATAATGCCTCTGACTAGCTTCTGTAGTAGATACCTCCGAGGTCTTTCCAGCTCTATTCTACCCACTACTGTTCCCGATGGCCTTGTTACCATTGAAATTCATCCTTGAAATCTCACTACTTGCCCTTTTAGATAAGTACTCTTCTTCAGCCTCTGTAGCTATATCCTTCAAGGACTCCAAATCTTTCAAATCCTTTATCTTTAAACCATCTCTCAAGTATAAAATCACATTCCGAATAAATAACCTAATTTGAACAGCTGTGTCAGGTTTTCTTTTCATCTCCATCACCTTGTTCCTCCACCTAGTGAGGTACTTATGGAAAGACTCATTATGCTTTTGTTGGAGCAACTCAAGATCCTTCAGGGTAACCTTCATCTTTATACTTTAGTCGTATTGCTTTAGAAACTCCTCCATCAATAATTCCCAATCCTCTTTAGTTCACCTATCTAACCTATGGTACCAATCTATGGTAGGCTTAGTCAAACTCAAGCAAAAGTACTCCACCTTCTATTTTGGGTAG
This sequence comes from Excoecaria agallocha, assembly GCA_037975025.1. Taxonomy (NCBI): domain Eukaryota; kingdom Viridiplantae; phylum Streptophyta; class Magnoliopsida; order Malpighiales; family Euphorbiaceae; genus Excoecaria; species Excoecaria agallocha. The sequence goes on from CM075819.1 coordinate 31,433,060, forward strand.
AGTGATCCCCTTTATAATCAATGTGTACTACTTAATATATGCTAAGGGGTCTAAGGTACCATCAAATCATGGTAAATTAGGCATCTTAAACCCTTGGGGTAGTGGCTTTTCCCCATCCAAATCCCTACTTTTAGGGTTCATCCCCCGCTAGTAGATTACAACCTTAACATGGCTTCAATTTTCTCCTCTATCATTTTAAAAGCTAGATCCTTAGCACTAGGATCTCTTACCCTCATGTTCATCACTAGAGGGACATATTATTCATCATTCTCTTATAAGAAATCATCTTCAAGATCATACCTCCTGCTCTCCTAGATGAGTCTCGAAGCACAGTAGCATTAGCGACGGCAGCATTCCTAACATATGTTGGCTTCATTATCTCATAAACAGGTTATAAGCACTGGATTCTAAGGAGTCTTTTGTTATGGTTACCTAATGAGGAAAGTTTCTCCTTTAAAGACAGCGAATCAAGGATGGTAGATCTTTTTATGTTGAAAACTATTTTTTGAAAAATATTTTAAGGTGCTTTCTGCTTGTTTCGAGTAGCCGAATGAAACAAAAGATTAAATGATGAGAAATGCCCTTGATTAGGGGCTTAAAATTAAGTTATAAGGGTTTATAAGCCTTGCACAACCATGCATTTATGGCTTGTACACCTTTGCATTTAGAGGAAATCTCATCATTTAACTTGATATCTAGATTTTCCTATTTTAGCATTGTACGACCTTGTACAAGTAGTGTACACCCATGCATTTCAAAAATCTTACCTTTTCTGGCAAGTTATCCAGCTTTTTTACTGCACACCAGTGCATTATCTCTTGTATGGCTGTACACTCAACAATGGATGGATTTTCCTATAAAGCAAGTGGGTAAGTGGAGTAACTTTTGAGTGTATAATCATGCACACCTATATGTACATCTGTACACTCGCCATTATATAAAACTTTATCTCGATACTTTTAAGGAGGTTGGAAAATTTTTTATTGAAAAGTTTTATTTTGCTCTCATAAAAAGTTCCCAAAAAGCTTTAAGCAAAAAAGTGGCATTTGGCATTTGGCATTTAGTTCTTTACACTTTTCAACTGTTTTAATATGATAAAGGTCCACAAATCTAATATTCTACAGTCAAATTAAGTAAATAAACTAAAGGTGATATAAAAAGCCTTCCTCATCGTTTTGGGTTATCATAAATTTTAATCATTATCTTCGTTTATAGCTTTTCCTTTGTATAGTAATCTTTATTAGATTTAGATTGCGAAACCTTTGCAAGGATATTTTTTGACATGTGATAGAAAGCACTAGGTTGTCCTGGTGCTTTTTTAGTCAACTTTTTAGAAACTTTGGTATAAAGATCACTTTTGTTCTTTTAATCTTCTCTTTTTGCTTCCATTTAGATATGTTGTCGATAAAAACTTTATCTTAAAAAAAAGAGAAAACTAGCAATTATCAGCCCAACACGGTTGTGCATCACGTAGTGCATACCCGAGCATCACATGTGGCACATCTTGAAATATGTTCTCTTGCTTTTTAAGGTAAAAGAGTCGATCGTATATCCCCAAGCACACCTCTGTGCACTTTTGATGTACGCAACTGATCCTTGGTGTCCCTTTTACTTATTTCAGTTAATTTTATGCATGTTCTCCTACCATTTTCATTTTTATGTTGTTGTAATTATTATTCTCTTTATTATTATCATTATCATCATTATTGTTACCACCATTGTTCTCATGGAATAATCCCTCATGATAAGCACAATTGGGAGAACACTATAGGTTAGTTCACTATTCTTCTTACAAAAGTATTTTCAATCGCAGGTGGAAAATGTCACAAAAATACTTATAGTAACTAATTAGGACATTTCATTAATAAAATAGGACCAATATCTACTTTTTGCTCAGGAAACTCATATGTAAGGAATTAGCTTTTAATAATGTAAATGATTTTATACATAATTAAATGACCCAAGATATTTTTTAAATAAAATTTGGACTGGTAGGTCTCTATCTTCGAACCATCATAATGAAACTCTTCTTTATAAACCATATGTAAGGATCAAAGTTCTCACCCAAAAAGATCACAATAATTACCCGACTTATGGATGTCTTTATTGCTTTAACTCTATGCCATGATTTACCATTTTCCTCTATGATTGGATGCATATTTAGTTTTAATATTTGCTCTAATCTTTACATGAAAGAAAAGGATAACAAGATTAATTTGAAAGTTGTTATGTCACATTTATCAAAAGTAAAAATAAGAGCAAAGTTCTGAACCATCTCTAGGTTTTTTAGCCTCACAAGGTCTGAGCACCCCTCTTTCCCAATATACTATTAGGTAGTGAATCCTTATTATCAGCCTTGTGGTACCCAATTATATGCCTCCTGGCTACAATCATTAGCGATGAGATAAGGACACCTAGGTATACCACCTTATACCTTTCGGGGCCTAAGATTTGGCAAGTCAAGTTGAGTCCTTTTTCTATCAGGGAGAAATCATTAACCTAAGTAAGGAACCTTAACTTGGTTGAACCCTAAAAGTAGAACCAAATCGCTAGAGGTCAGAGGTTTCCTCTTTCGAGCTCAATGATCCCTTGGTTTTGAGGGTGAAATCGAGATTCAAATGGGAGGGCGTGCATCATAATGGTAACTCCACTGGGGAACATTCAAGACTATGATTTGAAACCATTTTTAATTTATGTGACATACAAGGCTTATGATTAAGCAATTTTATATCTTTTTAAAACTATATGAGAATTATGCTAAAGCCTTAGAATAATTTAGGCATCCCAATTTTCTAAGCCTGATGCATTCTCGAAGCGCTCTTTTATCATTCACTCAATCAAAGGTTATTTTAGGGATAATCATCAGTCTAAGTCTAATACCTTATGATATATCAAATGGCAATCCGATCGATCATTATGCTTATAATGAGATAGATTCATTGGCAGGGACCGTGCTCTGGTAGCCTTTTAATTGAGTACCTAGACTAAAAGCCCATGTAATAACATAGCAATCTCTACTAGGATTTTCATAATAATCTTGCATTGCTTGTGATGTGGATCTTTATGTATTAGGCATACCTAGAGAAGTCCACATATCCTCTTATCAAAGGCTACCATGCCCTGATAAGCCCATTTTAACTTGCTTGGGCCACTAAAATACACATTAATCAAAACCCTTCTTGCATGATTTTCTCAAGAGGTATTATACTATCAAATTTTTACCATGCACCATATGTATTCATTAGTGTTCCTTGTTGACCTATAAATTAAGCCCACCTAGGAAGAGAACTTTGACCACGTGTGTGGAAGTAATAAGGTGGAGAGGATTCTTACATGTGGTTATCGATGATTTATCTCATAATTATGTATCTACATTTGCTCATGCATTATGCTGATAACCCTAATTTTGATAGCCATAATAGAGCTATTATTTTCCAGGTGGTTTCAAGGTTCGAATGGTTATTTGGTCAAGAAATGGTTTTCTTAACAAATAGAAGAGTTGGCATCAGGGCAGAATTCAGAACTGAAATCTGAGTCAGATATAGATAGTGTCTCAAAAGAATTTTTAGATGGGTACTCAAAATAATTAGAAGGGGAAATCATGCATGCGCCTACTCCTTTGATTGGTTTTTCTGATTCCTAAGATATTGATAAGAGGATGGATGATCTTAAGAGGAAAATGATGTCAATGTTTGCTAGTCGTACAACCATTTTGGCTTCTATTTCAATTGCTCACCCTATTGCATTAGTTGTTGCTTGAGATAAACCAACTCATATCGAAGAGATTCCAATAGCACTTATCATGACACCTCCATCAGCAAAAGATGTCAAGAATGTGGCTGATAAGTGTGAATTATATACAGTTTTAAATATGTTTTAAGCATTATTATTTAGTTAATTTGATGTTATTTAGGTTGAATTAGAGTTAAATTGTTGATTTATATGTTTTTAAGGTTAATTTAAATTTTTGGTTGTTTTCAGGTTTAAATTGCTAAAAAGGGCTCAAATTGCAAAAAAAGGCAAAGATTGGGGCCAAAACTATGAAAATAAGAAATTTATGCGAGAAAGTGAGCTTCCAGTCTAGAAGGTATTCACATGACCACGTGAAAGCAATGAAGAAATATACCTGTGGCCATGTGAAGGGATGAACTTGGGAATGCATGGCCACGTGAAAATCATTGAAGAAGTATGCATGGCCACGTGAGAAGGAGAAAAGAAGAGCAACCATGTAACACGTGACCACGTGTGAAACAAAGGAGGACCACACGTGACCACGTGTGAGGAACAACTAAGAAACACGTGACCATGTGTGGCAATGTGCTGGGAGAGGCGTGGCCACGTGCTGAAGACTCCCATTCGACGAAGGATTTTCTTGAGCTTCCTATTTTTGGGCAGAGTTTGCTTCCTATTTGATTTTGGAGTTTGAGAAGGGATCCACATCATCTCTGGCCTATAAATAGCAGTCTGAAACACAAGAGAAGGGATCAATCTTAGAATTAAGCAAATTTTCTCTTTAGTTTGTTTTACGTTGTTTGTTTTCATTGTTTTTCTTCAAAGCTTTGTCTTGATTTTAAGTATGTCTTGTGAGTAGTTTTCTTTAACTTTTGCTAAGGGATACTTGAATCCTTAACTTATATTGTTATGACTTAAGTTTGATCTTTAATTTAATGCAAGTTGATTATTTCTTAGTTCTTAAACATAGTCTTGTCTTTATTCAATTTTAAATTGATTTTCAACTTGATTAACATTGGTTAAGTAATTTGTTTAAGTTGATTATTGATTTGCATGTTCTTGGGTTAATTTATTAAGGTTAATGCATGATTATAATCTGAATAAGCTATAATTGTGTGTTGATTTGAGTAAGTTAAGATTGAGAAAAGTGTAACTAAGAATAGGTGGAAGTTAAATCTCTTAAAAAAGGCTTTAATAGACATCTAGGAGAATTAATTCAGGTATTTATGCTAAGTGTTGAATTATTCTGAATAAGGAAATTTTAATGCTTGGAATGATAATCTTGAATAAAGTTATCTGGGTTTATTAATCTAAATTCTCCATAATCACTTGTGTGTTTTCTTTTGATTAAGTCATAGCAATATTGGTTAAGGTGAATAGTCCTTTAGTAAAAGTTGCTTTTAATATTGATTTTACTTCATTCAATTTACTTGCTTTCATTTGATCGTTATTTATTTCAACTCTTTAAATTGTTTTTATTTTATTTTTCAATTATTGCTTTTAGTTTTAAATCTTCAATCATCATAACTTTGGGATTTCTCTTCTCTCTTCCACACAAAATTGGTTTTGAAATTGAAATAGCACATACAAATACAAGTTTCCCTTGGGTTCGATATTTTAGGTCATAATTATATTTTCCTATATTACTTAGCCAATCTAGTACACTTGCTAGACACCGGTCAAGTTTTTGGCGCCGTTGTCGGGGAATACATTGGCGTTTGTCTATTTATTTGATTTTAAAGTGATTTTTGTGTGTTCTTCTTCTCTTCTTCACCTATTTTCTAATTTTCTTTTCTTTTGTGACTAGTGGTTTATGGTGAGAAACAACTCCATTCTACCCATAGACCCTGAAATTGAGAGGACATTACATAGGAATAGAAGGATAAGAGGCAATGTGGATGATTCAATAATAGAGCCATCTATGAATGATCCTCCACCACCTAGGATTGAAGAGCAAAACATATCCCACCAAGCTCCCGGGAATGGGTATAGACCTAGGACCATTAGGGATTATGCTATTCCTAGGTGGAATGAAGAACATAGAACCATTAGGATTCCTCATCACCAGCCCTTTGAGATTAAACCCGCTACCATCACAATGGTACAAAGAAACCAATTTTCGGGGTCGAACATAAAGGATTCTGCACAACATTTAGATATGTTTTTAGAAGTTAGTGACACTGTGCAAATTCCTAATGTATCAACTGATGCAATTACGTTGAAACTCTTTCCATTCACCCTCATAGGAAAAGCTAGGGATTGGCTACAAATGCTACCAAATCAATCCATGCATTCTTGGCAACAAATGCAAGAAAAATTCCTGTGCAAATTCTTTCCACCTACTAAGACTGCTCTCATTAGAAAACAAATTAGTGATTTCCAACAATTTTATGAGGAGCCATTTCATGAAGCATGGGAAAGAGTTAGGAGAATTTTAAAAAGTTGTCCTCATCATGAGGTTCCTGTTTATCAACTAATGCACATTTTCTATACAGGTGTCCATCCATCAACAAGGTCTTTGTTGGACGCAGCCTCAAATGGTAGTTTTATGAACAAAATTCCGGAAGATGTATTTTTGCTTCTTGATGAGATGGCTACCAATGATGCTCAATGGGCAACCTCTAGAGCAGCTCAAAAGAAACAGGGAGTTTATAATATTGATGAAGTAGCTATGTTAAAAGCTCAATTAGAATTAATGGAAAAGAAGCATTTAAAAGAAATAAATGAGATTAAAGCTAGAAATATTTCTATGTTATCTAATGAAGTTGATGCTTATGCAGGAATTCCAAGACATTTGGGAGTGAAGCCTAATTAAGGATTGGTAGAAGAAGTAAATGCCTTGAACCTATACAACAACACTTATAACCCGGGATGGAGAAACGGAGGAAAGGTAATCAAGGTTCTTTTTTTAACCCTAATCCTAGACCTCAATTTAACCATAGTCAACCTCCCAATAACCATCTTCCATACCAAAATCAAGCTCCACCACATTATCCAAACCAATACCCATCATAATCATACCACCAACCACCCCGTTTTCAAAAATCTCAACCTCCCCCTCCTCAAGAAAAGAAATCCAACATTAAAGAAATGATTGCAAACTTTATAGCCTCCCAAAACTCAATTTTGGCTAGTCAAAATGCTAGATGGAAATCACAAGATATTTGGATGAGGAACCAAGAGGCATCCATTAGGAATCTAGAGAACCAAATGGGGCAACTTGCTAGTTCATTATCCGACCGAACTCAAGGGACATTTCCATCTAATGTGGACAGAAATCCAAAAGAGGAGGCTAAAGCAATCACTTTAAGGAGTGGAAAGGAGTTAGAAAAGACTGAAATTGGTAAGAATTCTTCCCCAAGGGTGGAACCGACAATGGAGGTAAGTGTTTCTAACTCGAAAAATAATGAGAAAGTGCCTCCTAAGGTTGAAAAGGGTAAAGGTAAGGAAAAACTTATTTTGATGAATCTCAATTACCATTTCCTGTTCTAGCTAGAAAAGAAAGACAAAATGAACAATTAAGTAGATTTTTAGACATATTTAAGAAGCTATATATAAATTTACCATTTGCTGAAGCTTTATTACACATGCCAAAATATGCTAAATTAATAAAGGAATTGTGCACTAATAAGAAAAAGCTAGAAGACATAGGAACGGTTAAATTATTCGATAATTGTAGTGCTATATTGACCAATAAAATTCCTAAAAAATTAGAAGATCCTGGTAGTTTTACATTGTTATATGAATTAGGAGGAAATTTTGTTGGGCATGCTTTATGTGATTTGGGTGCTAGTATTAATTTGATGCCTTATTCAATTTGCAGGAAATTGAACTTAGGTGACCTAAGGGAGACCTGAATGACACTACAATTGGCAGATAGATCGGTGAAGAAATCGAAAGGAATTATTGATGATCTATTGGTGAAAGTAGGAAATTTCATCTTTTCGGTTGATTTTGTGGTCATGGACATGGAGGAAGATAGGAAGGTGGCATTAATAGTAGATAGGTCATTTTTAAATATGGTAAGAGCCTTAATTGATGTTCATGGACAAATGGTCACTTTGAGATTCAACGAGGAGGAAATGATTTTCAATGTCAAAAAAATTTTAAAACACCCCTCGTATGATTTTGAAGAGTTAATTTATTTTGTCGATGAAATTCAAGATTGTGCCAACATAAAGCAAGAGGAAATCATTCTCAATGATGAGCTTTAAAGTTGTTTAATGCATACCAAGGAAATGGAAGAGTTGGAAGCAAAGGAAAAGAAGTTGGTACAAAATCTGGAAAAAGAGCACAGTGAACATGATGAAATGGAGGATGAACTGTCCCCTCCTAAGGGAGATTTTGAACTTAAAACACTTCCATCTCATTCAAAATATGTATTTTTAAAAGATAATGCTGAGCCAGTAATTATTTCATCTTTATTGACAAGTTTGGAAGAGGAAAAGCTCATTGAAGTCCTCAAGAAGCACAAGGGAGCAATTGGTTGGGCAACATCCGACTTAAAAGGGATTAGCCCCAGCTATTGTACACATCGTATACCCATGGAGGATAACTTTAAGCCAGTGGTACAACCCCAATGAAGGCTCAACCCAACTATGCAAGATGTGGTGAAAAAGGAAGTATTGAAATTACTCGATGCAGGTATAATCTATCCTATTTCTGATAGTAATTGGGTAAGTCCTGTTCAATGTGTTCCTAAAAAGGGGGGAATGACTATAGTGATCAACAAAAATAATGAATTAATTACTACACGCACTGTAACGGGATGGAGAGTATGCATTGACTGTAGAAGGTTGAACAATGCCACTAGAAAAGACCACTTTTCATTATCCTTTATTGACCAAATGTTAGAAAGATTGGCAGGAAATAGATTTTATTGTTTCTTAGATGGATATTCGGGGTATATGTAAATACCTATAGCCCCGGAAGACCAAGAAAAGACCACATTTACATGTCCATATGGAATATTTTCATATAAGAGAATGCCTTTTGGTCTTTGTAATGCACCTGCCACATTTCAACGATGCATGATGGCCATATTTCATGATTTTATTGAAAAATTTATGGAGTTTTTCATGGATGATTTCACTATTTATGGTCATGACTTTGAATCTTGTTTGAATAATCTTGCATTAGTCTTAAAAAGGTGTCAAAAAACTAACCTTGTTCTAAATTGGGAAAAATGTCATTTCATGGTTAGAGAAGGAATTGTCTTAGGACATAAAATTTCTGAAAAAAGGCATTAAGGGAGATAAAGTCAAAATTAATGTGATAGAAAAATTACCCCCCAACCAACTAGTGTTAAGGGCATTAGAAGTTTCCTTGGTCATGCCGGGTTTTATCGTCGGTTTATTAAGGACTTTTCTAAAATTGCCAAACCACTTTTTAATTTATTGCTTAAAGATGTTGCATTTAACTTTGATGCTGAGTGTTTACAGGCTTTTAACCTATTGAAGTAAAAGTTAGTTAGTGCACCGATCATTGCATCACCCGATTGGAGCTTATCATTTGAAATTATGTGTGATGCAAGTGATTATGCAGTTGGAGCATTCTTAGGACAGCGAAAGGAGAAGATTTTCTACACCATCTACTATGTGAGCCATACACTCACCAGAGCCTAAGTTAATTACACCACTACGGAGAAATAATTCTTAGCAATAGTCTTTTCATTCGAAAAATTCAGATCTTATCTCTTAAGATCCAAAATTACGGTGTGGTCGGACCATGCGGCATTGAGGCACCTTTTTGCAAAGAAGGATTCCAAACCGAGACTTATCCGATGGGTGTTACTACTCCAAGAATTTGATGTTGAGATTAAAGATAAGAAAGGAGCGGAAAATTTCGTAGCTGACCATCTATCTAGATTAGGTCATGCTAGAATTGAAAAGGGAGAAATTTTTTACTTGTTTCCCGATGAACATATTTGTGCTTGTTACACTTATGAAAATTCAGTTCCATGGTACGCTAATATAGCTAATTTTCTTTCAGGTGGCTATCTTCTTAAGGAGTTTACTTGGCAACAAAAGAAGAAACTGAAAGCGGATGCCAAGCACTACCTTTGGAATGATCCGTATCTCATAAAAATCTGTTCGGATCAAGTGCTAAGATGGTGTGTACCAAAATTGGAACAAGGAGCCATTATGCAACAATGCCATGGAGGAGAAGTTGGTGGCCATCATGGACCTAATCGAACTATACAAAAGGTTCTCCAATCAAGTTTTTTCTAGCCAACCTTATTTCAAGATGTCAAAACTTTCATTGAAATGTGTGATAAATGTCAAAGGGTTGGGAATATTTCTAAAAGGGATGAAATACCTATGAATAATGTACTTGAAGTTGAAATTTTTGATGTTTGGGGAATATATTTTATGGGACCATTTCCAAATTCTTTTGGTTTTGAATATATTTTAGTAGCTATGGATTATGTTAGCAAATGGGTTGAAGCCATAGCTACGAGGACTTGTGATGCCCGCATTGTACTTGAATTCATTAGAAAGAACATTTTCACTAGGTTTGGAGCACCAAGAGCCATAATAAGTGATGGAGGCAAACATTTTGTCAACCATCAATTCAAAATCTTGCTTAATAAATTTGGAGTCAAGCATAAGATTACCACCCCATACCATCCTCAAGCAAATGGGCAAGTAGAAGTGTCTAATAGGGAGTTGAAATCATTCTTAGAGAAAACAGTTAACAACTCTAGAAAAGGTTGGTCTCTTAGGTTAGATGAGGCTCTATGGGCTTATCAAACAGCATTTAAAACCCCTATAGGTATGTCTCCCTTTAGAATTGTTTTTGGAAAAGCATGTCATCTGATAGTAGAATTAGAGCATAAAGCTTATTGGGCTACCAAATTTCTTAACTTTGATTTGAGAAATGCGGGAGAAAAGAGGAAATTGCAGCTCAATGAACTCGATGAAATTCGACAATGGTCATATGACAATGCTGCACTTTATAAAGAAAAGACCAAACGATGGAATGATAAGCATTTAAGGGTAAAAGATTTTGTTTCAGGTATGTTAGTGCTTCTTTATAATAGTTGTCTTCATTTGTTTCTAGGAAAACTGAAATCGAAGTAGCTCGGACCATACCAAGTGGTGTCAAGCAATAACCTTGGTGTAGTAACAATCAAAAGCTTAAAAGATGGTCGTGAATTTACAGTAAATGGTCATCATCTCAAACCATACCAACTCGGACAACAAGAGGTTGTTGAAGCAACCATGGTTCTTCAAGACACCTAAGAAATGGTTTGGAAAGTCTAGCTGGAGACTTTAAAAAAAACTCAGAACTTTTAATCTTTCTCTCTTTAATTTTTACAGTTAAATTTTGTGTTTTTTTTGTATTTTGTGTTTTGTGTGTTTTGATTCATGAAAAGAGTGGGTAAAAAGGGTTTTTCATCGTGTTTTAAATGTTTAAAATGGAAAAAATTTTAAATTAAGGAAGGCTAAAAAGGATTATTGCACGTAGGTGTTTCAAAAGGTGCACATAAATACCCCAACACGTGACCACGTGTGGTTTTCCCTTTGTCATCACGTGGCCACGTCTAGCCTCATTACTCTATTTCACTTCCACACATATGACCACGTGTGGTTTCTCCTTTGCCATCACGTGGTCACGCACAAACTCACTGTCCCCCCTTACACACACACATGACCACTGCACACACCCACTCTATCACACACATGGTCATGCACACACTCACTATCTACACTACCCACAACAAACACGTGACCACGTGAATTCAAAGAAGAAACCTCATGTGGCCACGCATCCCTCATGTACACAAGGACACGTGACCACGTGTGGTTTCTTCCTTGAAATCACTTGGCCACGCCAATTGATACTGCCCCTTATAAATACTCTCACGTCTCTTTTTACTCTTCTTCTTCGTTTTATTTTTACTCTCACATGCAGCCATGCCTCACCATCAACAAATTGACCCACGACCACGAGTTTCCAACCACCACTGCTCATCACCATCTCCAACCACCATTCTCCCTCTACTTGCCCTTTTTTCTCTCATTTCTACCCATCTTCTCTTCCTTCTCCATATTTTTCTCCATTATTTTAGGGTTTTCACTACTCACACACACCACCTCAACTTTGTGCTACCATTTGGTTCAGTTCTCACTCTCAAGTAAGTTTCCACCATCTTTGCTCCTTAATTCATGTTTTAATGCCATTCTTTACTATGATTTGTGCCATTTGTGCTTTTACATGTTCATTCTTGAGGCCATTTTGCACATAAGATTTTGACTTCATGCAAATTACGTTTGCTCTTATGGATGATTATAGATCATATATGCTTGATATTCATTCGGGTAAAGAACAGTCTTCATTATGATCTTTAATTTAATGCTCAATCTTGTGCACATAACATGTTCGATGAAATGTCCCAATGAGTTTTTCTTTAAATTCATTTAATTTTCACTCTTTGGTTGGCATGTTTATGCTTTGCATTAATGCATTATGACTTATTTCACCTCTTGGAATATTGGTTCGTAACCTTATTCATGCATGTTAGGTATTATTTTTGACATTTCATTGCACCTAACTTTTTCATACTTGTTATGCCTTTCACATTGATTCTTGCTCATATACGGTGCATCTTTATTCTCATTGTTATTCATTTTATACAAATGTGCTTCAAAGTACCTTTTGTTCACTTGTTTGCACATAAGTATACTTTGGTTTATAAGTTGACACATTACGCTTATATTATGTTTTTATTTCTTTTCAGTGGCACCTAGAAGGACCAAGTATCCTGATGTAGCAAGCTCTTTTGGTGTACGCATCCCATCATATGTGGACAGGGCTAAGGTCAATAAGTTTGATTACTTCAGTAAATGTACGTATGTCCAGCCCGCCTACTTAAGTCAATACTTCCTCAATAGTCCAGCTGGAAATCTGTGGGATCATGAGATAGAACCGTTACTTCAAAACATTGGATGGATAAAATTCATTGAAAAGAAGCCTAAGGTATATCCGGATATGGCACGGGACTTTCTATACTCTTTTGAATGCTACTTTAAGAGAGATGCGGAGGACGAAATAATAGGTTTCAAGTTTGGCAAGAAAGGTTACTCCTTGACTTTTAGTCAGTTTTTAGAAATTTTAGGATTTGTGCACGATGCCCTAACAGAATTAGAGGATGCATCTCCTATGGAAAATTGGGAAAGAATCAAAGATCTTGAGCTAGATGAGCCATGGGTAGGAGGACAATGTAAGGTACATGCTTTAAGAAATCATGCTTTAAGGATCATTCATCATTTTTTGGCTTAGAGCATGTATAACAATTTGAAAAATTCAAGCACTATTAGTGTTTCTCAAGCTATGGTCCTCTGATGCATGATGGATGGCATAGCAATCAATGGAGCAGGAATTATAGCAACTTGAATTAAGGAATTGCAGAAAATGCCAGGACATATTGATAATATTTTCATTAGGTGGATAACTACAGTGTTGGCAATTGCAGTTAAACATCCGAGTTATGGAGAACCACTTCCAAGAGATCTACCTTGCATTGATAATAAGATGCTCAAGCGGATGAAAATTTTTATTCGTCGGCCTCGTGGTCATTGGGCAACTCGAGAGGAATACTTAAGAGAGAACAACATTTGGATTGAGGTGCAGGAGGATGAGCCAAATGAGGAGTATGTTGCACTAGCTGCACCTTCTCCAATCAATGAGCCTGCAACACCTGAATGGGAAGGTCCATCTAATCAGTTAAGTAGTCATTTGGATGCTCAGCAAATTCAGCTAGATCAAATGCAAGGACGACTAGATACATTACGGGATATGGTGATGGAAGGTAATAGGATTGTTGAGCACTTTATACACCAGTTTTGGCAGCGGTATCCTCCACCTCTGCCTCCACCTGAATAGTTTTTCATTTACTGTGGACAGCAAAGTTTTGAGGAGGGGGTAGCTTCCTTTCAGGGAGATTGTCTTTTACCTTTTCTTTTTCATGAATCGGTTTTGTTATTTTGTGTTTTGTGTTTTATTTTCTGTTATTTTGTTTTGTTTTTGTTTTGTTTTGCTTTCTTAAGTTTGTAAAACATGTTGAATACTTATGTAATTCACTTTTTCATTTAGTTTTTATGAGAATTTAGTTTGCCTCGGTTGCTTTCAAAACTTTGAACAAATTGAACTTGGATATAGGAATATTCATGTTTAGAGCCTTTGCTTAGCAAGAGAACAAATATTTTGTTTGATAAATCTTTAGATAGTTTAATCTTCAACTTGATAAATATTTGTTAGTTTCCAAATCCTTGAAAGCACTTAGACCAGTTTTTAACTTAGAAAAATCCAATACAATAAAGTAGTGAAGTAAGGAAATTTAGAGCACTAGAACCTTCCTCATCACCCTTCAAAGCATATGAGCAACTCAAACAACTTAGAAAATGATCTAGGCAATAATTTTCTTGATAAACTTCCTTAAAGACTTTTTGTCCTGTCTTGATAAAATTATTCTTTGAAAAACAAAATTGAGCCTCAAAGGGTATGCTTAATGCGTACCATTAATATTTTCTTGTTACACTCAATATTTTACCATATAACCTAAAAAGCATTTATCTCACCATATGGAATTGGCCACTTTAGGACTAAATGAATTTTTGAGAGATTAAAGTTCTATTGGGTGTAGTAAGAAAATCTTAGCAAAGTTATTGGTGAAGTCAAGTGAAAAATTTACCTTGTATTACCTTGAGTTTATGCAAGTATTTTGTGAATGCTAGCAGTAAAAAAACGTTTGAAAGTGTGAGAAAAGAAAAAAAAAAGAGAAGAGCTAGCAAATATGAAAAAAAAATCTAAGTGTGGGGTAGTACAAGGAGAAATAAAATTGTGACGACTTCTTGGAAAAAGACATAATTTCTCTTAAAAGGAAGTTCGAAATTGAGGCAAGAATGAGCAAAATATACATTGTTTAAGTTATTGGGATTAGTAATCTATTTTATCTTAGAGTGGCTATTCATTTTGATTATCTTTTATCCATTCTTTGATAACCATAACCTTAGCCCCATTACAACCCTTAAAAGACCTATGTGATTTTAAGTTTGTTTTGAGTTGTTTAGCGGAGATGACCTTCGGGTTCCGGTGCTAAAAGAGAGGCCTATTATATTTCTAGAGTTTCAAGTGCAAAACCAATTGTATGCTTATACATTCATATATTCTAAACTTCATTATCTAGTTGTATTGATGTTTTGAGTTTCAAAATTTCTTAAAATGATTTGGTCTTACACACACTCAAAGAAATTAACTATATTATCTTATTCGTAGTTGATCTATTTAGAGATTATATTAAGTGCTTTTGTTAAAATGCTAAGCTTGGTTTTGAAATTGTATGTCTTTGTACAAGTTTGATAGTTTTGAAGGTGGGATTGTTCTAATTTGCTTGAGGGCAAGCAAGGTTTAAGTGTGGGATATTTGATAAGTTTGAAATATATATAGTTTTTAATATGTTTTAAGAATTATTATTTAGTTAATTTGATCTTATTTAGGTTGAATTAGAGTTAAATTGTTGATTTATATGTTTTTAAGGTTAATTCAAAGTTTTGGTTGTTTTTCAGGTTTAAATTGCTAAAAAGGGCTTATATTGCAAAAAAAAAGGCGAAGATTGGGGCCAAAACTGTGAAAATAAAAAATTTATGCGAGAAAGTGAGCATCCAGTCCAGAAGGTATTCGTGTGACCACGTGAAAGCAATGAAGAAATCTACCCATGGCCACATGAAGGGATGAACTTGGGAATGCATGGCCACGTGAAAAGCATTGAAGAAGTATGCATGGACACGTGAGAAGGTGAAAAGAAGAGCAACCATGTAACACGTGACCACGTGTGAAACAAAGGAGGACCACACGTGACCACATGTGAGGAACAATTAAGAAACACGTGACCACATGTGGCAATGTGCTGGGAGAGGCATGGCCACATGCTGAAGACTCCCATTCGACGAAGGATTTTCTCGAGCTTCCTGTTTTGGGAAAAGTTTGCTTCCTATTTGATTTTGGAGTTTGAGAAGGGATCCACGACATCTCTGGCCTATAAATAGCAATCTGAAACACAAGAGAAGGGATCAATCTTAGAATTAAGCAAATTTTCTCTTTAGTTTGTTTTACGTTGTTCGTTTTCATTGTTTTTCTTCAAAGCTTTGTCTTGATTTTAAGTATGTCTTGTGAGTAGTTTTCTTTAACTTTTGCTAAGGGATACTTGAATCCTTAACTTGTATTGTTATGACTTAAGTTTGATCTTCAATTTAATGCAAGTTTATTATTTCTTAGTTCTTAAACATAGTCTTGTCTTCATTCAATTTTAAATTGATTTTTAACTTGATTAACATTGGTTAAGTAATTGGTTTAAGTTGATTATTGATTTGCATGTTCTTAGGTTAATTTATTAAGGTTAATGCATGATTATAATCTGAATAAGCTATAATTGTGTGTTGATTTGAGTAAGTTAAGATTGAGAAAAGTGTAACTAAGAATAGGTGGAAGTTAAATCTCTTGAAAAATGCTTTAATAGACATCTAGGAGAATTCATTCAGGTATTTATGCTAAGTGTTGAATTATTCTGAATAAGGGAATTTTAATGCTTGGAATGATAATCTTGAATAAAGTTATCTGGGTTTATTAATCTAAATTCTCCATAATCACTTGTGTGTTTTCTTTTGATTAAGTCATAGCAATATTGGTTAAGGTGGATAGTCCTTTAGTGAAATTTGCTTTTAATATTGATTTTACTTCATTCAATTTACTTGCTTTCATTTGATCATTATTTATTTCAACTCTTTAAATTTTTTTTTATTTTAGTTTTCAATTACTACTTTTAGTTTTAAATCTTCAATCATCATAACTTCGGGATTTCTCTTCTCTCTTCCACACAATATTGGTTTTGAAATTGAAATAGCACATACAACTACAAGTTTCCCTTGGGTTCGATATTTTGGGTCATAATTATATTTTTCTATATTACTTAGCCGATCTAGTACATTTGCTAGACATTGGTCAGTGGCTATACAAGGAATGGAAAGGGATATACCTTGGCGTGATCCTGAATATGACTTTATAACTGATGAGGAAGATGAATTATAGGCCCCTCAAGTACTGAAGCAGTTTATTCCTAAGGAGAAAAGTTCTACTGTAAGGAAAATGAAAGAAAAGTTAAAAGCTTTAACCAGGATGTTATCAATCAAAAAAGGAGTTAGTCCTGAGGATATTGATTTATATGATAAGGATGCCTTATCTAGCCAGTTTAGAATGCTCGATTTGATGAAATTTGATGACACGTCTAATCTGTTGGCTCACATCAAGCAGTATATTTTTCTCATAAAAAGAACTACCCTCACTAAGAGGTAGAAAGTGGATCTCTTTTGTGTCAATCTTATAGGCCCTACTATTGACTGGTATCATAGCTTGGATGGCAAAACCATAGAAGATTAGAAGAGATTGTTGGAATAGTTCTTTAGATAGTATGATTGTAGCAGACGTGTAGAGGTCACTTTAAAAGATTTAGAGTTATTACAGCAAAAACCTGAGGAATCTTTGCATGAGTATCTCACTTGATAGAGGCATAGAGTGATGAAGATGAAAAGAATCTTGATATTCTAGATTAGATTTGTTTGTTCATTTGAAATGCTAGTCCTTACCTGAAATAGGGTCTGAAATGAAAGGGTTAAAAGAATAAGAATCCTTAAAAGATATAGCCATTAAATCATAAGGGGAATATCTAGCAAAAAAGGTTACTTTGCAAGTTTGAATAGTGGGGGTTACGGTGATAACAAAGAGGATATGGAAATTCAAGTTTTGGAAAGAATGTTGGTAATGGTAGCAGTAGTAGGGGAAACAATGGAAGAAATTCTAAGTGATCAGTAATAGGGGTTAACCAGCACCACTACTTAGAGTTTGGTAAGTCATTATCCTTGTCTCTTAGTTGTTTGATAAAAAAGGGAAAATTATAACTAATGCCATCCAAGCCTACAAAAAGTCAAGGCCAACAAGGATACAGATCTTATTGGTATTGTGCATTTCATTAACACACATGGTATAAGACCAATTACTATCATGCCCTAAGGGACCGTATCCAAAACTTGATTAACTTATGATAGATTCCTAACCCAAAAAAGAAAGCCAAGAAGAAGGAAGTTTACAATGATGTGCCACCTTCAGTGTTTATGGTTAGGTCCAGGTTGCCAAAATGCTATGTTCTTCGGGATTTATATGGAAATGAGCATTTGACAATCACTCGTAAGGATCAAAGAGGTAGTGATGATTCAAATGCAAGTGCAAAAAGGTTAATAAAAGTGGGGGAATCAGTTTAGTTAGTGGATATATGGGATACTGATAGTGAAGTAGGCTCAATAAAGGTTAAAGAAGAACCAACAAACATACAGGAAACTAATAGAGATGAAAAAGAAGTGATGGATGGAAAGGTGGTTTGAGCTATCACTAGGAGTGGTAGGATCATGCCTGAGTTTAAAAGACCATAAAAACATGTTATACCCATAGAAGAAAAGGCCCTGGAGGATAATCTAGTTTTAAAATAACTTAAAAAGATGCCAATCCAGATTTCAATTTGGGACTTGCTGAGGCAATCACCTTCTCATAGGTAGAAGTTAGTATAAGCTTTGTGTTAGTCAACAGTTACTACTACCATATCCCCCTCTAAGTTATTAAAAATGATGAAAGGGGATTTTGAAGAAAAGATTATGTTTACTAATGCAGATCTCCCTTTAAAAGGATACGAGCACAATCGCCTTCTATACATTAGGGCTTAGGTGAATGGTAAGCACACTACATGTGTGATGGTGGATAATGGTTTTTCTATTAATGTGTATCCCTTTATAGCAATGGCAACTTATGACATTGATGAGACTATGCTTACCAAGTCCCTACTTACTATAAGAGCTTATGATAACTCTAAAAGGCAAGCTGCTAGCACTTTCAAGGCAGTAGTGAAGATAGGACCTACTAAGAATGAGGCAGAGTTTACGATGCTATAGATACCCACTAATTTCCCCTATTATTAGGGTGACCTTAGTTCCATAACCTGGGAAGAGTTCCTTTCACCTTGCACCAGATGGTTCGGATCCTTTATAAAAGTGGTATAGTTACTATTAGGACAGTAAGGGAGAATTCAGTTTCCAATTTGACCATAGCCAATCAGTTATTTAATGGGTTTCATATACCTGGGATTGGTGTTGAAAGAAAAAATTAAATTTTGTAAGTCCTCAGGCTGTTAACATGATAAAAAAGATGAATTATCTATTGGGTACCGGGTTAGGAAAAAATTCTCAGGGGATCTCTGCATATATTGCTTTAATTGGCCAGAGAGATGGGAAAGGTTTGGGTTACTATGATAAGGATGCTAAAAATCAGTCTAATATGCATTCGGGGAAAGTTCCTTATATTTCAAAAAGTTTTATTCCAGCATCCCAAAAGTGTAAGTATTATGGGGAAGCTAAGCCTGTGGTGGTGTAAAGGAAGATTATCCCTGGGTTTGAAATCTTTAATGATGTCTTGGATTGGTCAACTAGATCCATTAAACCTATAGTAGGATTTTGGGATGAAGAAGTTATGGCCAAACTTGCTGATTTAGATCTGGGTTATCCTAAAGAGGTGTTGATACCACAGTTGCTAGCCAACAGGGCTAAGGGAAAAGGGCAGATCGAGTGTGAAGATTGGCTGTTAGAGGAGAAAGCACCATCAGAAGACAGGGAGGCTTCCACTGCTACATTAATCGTCCCTGATCCGGAGGATGATTCTTTTACCGATGTAATTTATGTTCTTGAATTATTTTGTGATGATGTACTTTTTATCTCTCAAGTTAATAATATGAATAACTTTGCTTATTTGGGCAATGTTTCATCCGATTGCATCATGCATGATCATAATCACGATACATTCATATTTGAAATTAATTCAAGAAAAACAACTCCATTTAATCTTAGAACCCAAGATGATCCTAAGAAGATCTTGATTGCATCCAACATAAATCTTGAAGAGAGAATAAGATTCGGGAGAATATTAAAAAAATATGAAAAAGTGTTCACCTAGACCTATGAAGATATGCCTGGAATTGATAGAAACATTGTAAAACATACCATTCCAACAAATCAGAAAAGTATGCTAGTAAAGCAAAAGCTTTGAAGACTCGGGCCAAAATGGGTGAAAAAGGTAAAAGAAAAAGTGAAGAGGCAGATTGATGCAAAATACTTGGTCGAGATTCAATACCTTACTTGGCTAGCTAATATTGTTCCTATAACTAAGAAAGATAGGAAGGTAAGAACATGTGTAGACTATCAAGATTTAAGCAAAGCTTACCCAAAAGATGATTTTCCACTCCCACATATAGATTTATTGATCAATAGTGCAGCAAAGTGCATGATGTAGGGGAGTCGATTAACCCAAAACCCGAAGTTTATATATTTCCCTCACCCGACCCTACCCTACATAAATATCAGGCCCCTACCTGAACAACCCGATATTTTTCGGGTCCCGACTCGAAGAACCCGATTAATCCAAAATTAATTTTTTTTAATTTACATATTTAAATTAAAATCCTAAATTAATACAAATAAATGATATTAAATACCATAAAAAATATTTTAAAAATACAACAAACTAACAATTTCAAAATTACATTAAATATATATTATATATTAATTAATATTGTGGAGAAATTATAATTTTTTTATTTATATATTAAAAATTTGGATTGTTCGGGTTAGTCGGATTTCACCTGCCCCGACCCGAAACCCAATTAACATACACTATAATAATCGAACCGATCCTAACAAACCGACTAACCCCACCTGAATGTGTCGGGTTGATCGGGTCGGGTCGGTTTTTACACACCCTTAGCATGATTGTAGTTTTATTGATGGATATGCATGGTACAATCAAATTTTGAACAAAATAATAGATAAGTGAAAATGGCCTTCATCATCGAATGGGGAACTTATGCATATAAAGTTATACCATTTGGATTAAAGAATGCGGAAGGTACTTATCAACAGATAGCTACCAAGATCCTTGGTCACCTGATCCATAAAGAAGTAGAGGTATACGTTGATGATATGGTGATTAAGTCAGATATGGGGGAAGGACACTTTGAGGCTTTGCAGAAATTCTTCCGGCGAATTGATAAGTACAATCTCCACCTCAATCCAAAGAAGTGTGTGTTTGGGGTAACCTCCGATAAGCTGTTAGCGCATGTAGTCAGTCAAAAAGGAATAGAAATGGATCCAAATAAGGTGAAGGCCATTCGGGAAATGCTAGCACTAAGGAAGAAAAAAGAGATCTGAGGGTTCTTGGGGCAGATTCAGTATATCAACCAATTTATTACCAAGCTCACCTTCATATGTGAGCCAATCTTTAAGCTCTTAAGAAAGGACCAACCGATTAAGTGCAACAATGACTACCAGAAGGCCTTTGAAACCATTAAGGAGTACATGTTGCATCCTTCAATTATCTTGTCACCCAAACCATCAAACCCAGTGATCCTATACATAGCAGTTGAATAGAGTTTTGTAGGGGCCATGTTATCCCAAGTAGATGAGTCTAAGGCTGAATTCATCATGTACTACTTGAGCAAGAAGTTTCTACAATATAAGGTCAAGTACATAGATGTTGAAAAGATTTAATTAGCTATAATATAGGCCTCAAAGAAGTTTAGATACTATTTCCATTCCTACAAGATCCAAACGGTACCCAAGCATAACCCGCTCAGATACCTCCGATCAACACCATTCCTATTAGGGAAATAGAGAGGTGGATGTTACTCTTGCAAGAATTTGAGATGGAAGATATAATTAGAAAAATGATTAAAGGAAGGGTAGTTATATAGTTTCTTACTAATCACCTAAAAGGAAAGGACCAAATCAAGTATGTATACCCAGATGAAAGTATCATTGTTTTCACAACATAGGGGTGGTAGATGTACTTCGAAGGGGTTACCAACAATAGGAGGGTTGGAGTAGGAATTATTCTCATTACACCCGATGGTGAAAAGCTCCCCTTGGCTACGAAAGTGAGGTTCAAAATGACCAATAATGAAGCATATTATGAAGCTTGTATACACGGAGTGGGAGCTTTGATAGCATTGGGGGTAAAGACTGTTGAGGTATTTAGGGACTCATCCTTAGTGATTCACCAAGCAAAAGGTGAGTGGTCCATCAGAGAGAAAAGATCGGTGCCCTATATAGAATACCTGAGGAGATTGCACCAATAATTCGAGGCATGTATCTTCCAACATGTACCGTGGATGAGAACCAATTGGCAGATACCTTGGAAACCTTGGTATCTATGTGGGACAATTTTGAAGAAATAGTTATAAGTCTAGCAATAGTCACCAACTCAATCAAAATTTGCTTCAAAAGTGAGAATCTCATGAGCTTAGATGGATCCGATGGTAAGCCCTGGTACTACGACATCTAGAATTATTTGGAATTCTAAGTTTCCTGAAGAGGTGATAGAAAAAGATCAAAAGATAATTCAAGAGTTATCTAGCTAGTTTATCAATGTAAAGGGAATTTTGTATAAAAGGCAAGTTGATGGCATTCAGCTATGATGCCTGGATGAGAGGGAAGCAAAGAATGTCATGAAAGAAATGCATGCAGGGGTATATGAGGCCCACATGAATGGGTTGACACTAGCCAGAAAAATCATATGGTAGGGACTTTTTTAGTTAACCATGGATGCATACTACTCCAAATATGTGAAGATGTGTCATCAATGCCAACAATATACCAACTTAAGTCATCTGCTAGTCTTAAAGTTATGCAATCTATCCTTACTGTGACCTTTCTCAGCTTGGGGAATAGACATCATCAGGGAAATTCATCCAATGGCCATAGATATATTATGGCCGCCATCAATTACTTTACAAAATGTGTAGAAGTTGAGTCCTTTAAAAGACTAAAAGCACAAAAGATGGCCTATTCAGTTTCATACACAGACCAAAAACATATTCTAAAAATACAGAATCCATCACCATAATTCATCCCCTTACCATTCGTAGGCAAATGGAGCAGTTAAAGTCGCAAACAAGAATTTGAAGAAGATTTAATCCAAGATATTGAAAACATATAAAAATTGGGCTTAGAAGTTACCATTCACACTCTGGAGGTATAGAACCATTGTTAGAACTTCCACGGGGGCTACTCCTTTTTCTCTTATTATGGCTCAAAGGCGGCGCTACCCATAAAAATTGAATTGCAGTCCCTATGGGTGGTGTTAGAGTCCAAGTTGCCAGAAAAGGAATGAGCAGAACATAGAATGGCACAACTGAACCTATTGGATGAGAATCAGTTGAGGTCCTACTACTATAATCAACTGTATCATAAAGGACTAGCATGGTCCTTTGAAAAAAAGGTAAAAGGCCATCGTTTAAAAGAAAGAGATTTAGTATTCAAGTAGATGAGACTCGATTTACCTGATTATAGAGGAAAGTTCATATCAAATTAGGAAGGTCCTTTTATTCTAAAGAAATTACTTTCCAAAGGAGCTACTATCCTTATAGATAGTGATGGGAATGAATTCAAAGAGCCGGTTAACATCGATAGGCTAAAAAGGTTCCAATACCCTACAGGTCAAAAATCTAAAAAGGGTGGCCTTGCTAAAATTGGATCTCCTGCTAAGGTAAATATTGAAAAAGGTATCTTAGGAAAAAATTAAAGGTTGATAGAAAATAGCGAATCAAGAAAACCCGTGAGGGCTGATTGGCAATAAGAGTGGGATGCACTTAAGATGTTGTTACCCGAGATTAAATAAAAGGTTGTGATTTGTGTTAACTATCATATCATGATTATCATTATTTAATTATTGTGATCATGCGAACATGCACCAATAATATAAGTTATAAACAGTGATTAAAATGAAACAAAATGTCTTCTTTATTCATAACAAAATAACAGCAACAACATTAGAACATCAACCATTGTAAGCAAACAAACATGATAGCAACACACAATCATCAAACCCTACAAACACATCAACAAAGGGAAGGAAATGAAAAGAGTGCTTGTCCCAATAGGCAAAACTTCAAATATGATACATGCCAAGAGAAAAGGAAATGAAACAAAAACAACAGTGGCAATTACCCCCCTTTCAAGGGAACTTCTCAGCTAGCACCACTTCCACTTAGGCCTTATCTTTCTAAATGCCTTAAAAGGAATGCTTTAGTATTAGGCACCTCTATCATCCATAAGTGATACTCAGCACTGGTCTTGAAGTCATAAATGCTTGCTGATGGAATATTAGTTCTCAAGGGTAAGTGCCTTCAGAGGTAATGATATCCTATGATAAAGGCACCAGATAAGTTCCCACCCCAAAGTTTAAACGTGCATGTACTATCTTTTGTCTGAGGCTAAATTGGCATGTGCACTGAATAGTAATATAAAAACTCGATGAAGGCCATAAAGAGGCAAACTCTCAAAACTCTCATCTTAAGTCATGTACTGGACTCGAATCCAAGGATATATGAAGCTTACCCTTCACTATGCCACTAAGCTCAGCCATATAATGCCTTTTTCTACAAAACCAATACAATATCATTGCATACATGCACCAAAAAATCATAAAGAGTACGCATCCATGACATGGGAAGAAGGTTCAGCTAACATCCTAAGTTTCTCTTGTAACCAAATCTAAATAAATAAAAAAATGAAAAAAAAACTTTCAGCAAAAAATATAAAAAAAATGAGAACATAAAAGTCATTGGAATGGTTTGGTGCCCATTTCAGGAAAAAAATTAGGTACAGAATCGTGTGAAAATCTGTAAAAAGATACATGTCCTATAAATAAAAGCTAATGTGAAAACCTATAAGAGGTGCACTACCTAAGAATAAATGACTACATATACCTGGAACAGGAATTGGCTACCAGGGAATAGGGCGGTAGGGTCAACATGCACAGCATTCAATCCAAGCAAGGTCTCCACCAAAATTAAAGAAACTAGGTAATCCCTTCACGAATGCCATTGATGATATCAAATAGTTTGTAATCTCCTAAGGTACCATCCTCTCTAGTGATACACAAGTAATGAGCCAGGAATATGAAAATGATAGCACCCACAGCATAGGTCTCATTGCCATTGAAGTAATATAAATTGTCAAACAGTAGGTTGAGCACCACGGGCTCAGAAGGTTCAGCAAGGACCCTGCCTTCAGAAGGACAGATCCCCAAAGCACGAACAACTTTTTATGAATAGTTGGGCATATAGTTAGGTACACATGGAAGGGTACCCGAGGTGAAGGGGACATTCAAGATGGCAGTAAACTCCTAATAAGGGGGGTAAATTTCTATGTTATTAAAGCAAAATACTTGAAAGCAAGGGTCCCAGTAATGAGTCGAGGCCACTAACAGATATGCATCCAATTCTACTCTCCAGAGGAACCTTAAGTTGGAATAAAGGGATAGAATAGGATTATCCCAAGTAGAACAATCATCTAATAATAAAGAAAGGCACTCTAAAAATGAGTCATGTTGGCCAGAATAAGGTACAAGGCAATGCAACTGAAAGTGTAAATATGGGAGATGAATATAGACAAAGAAATTTCAAGTGGAAAGAAAAGGCCAGCTAAAAATTTAAGGGCCCTTCTTATAAATCAGTCTGTACAGCCGTATATTAATATTGCATGTTCATACACTAAGCCCAGTTACCACTTGGTGAAAATGAACCGTAAAAATAGCATTGCATGTCATACACCTCATCCCGCATAATTTAACAAGGCCATACATGCTTCCAAATCAATACTATTGCAGGCTTTTATTTCAAATTTCACAATTCAAGTTTATCTCTCAATTCAAAGCTATATCTTCTATCCAATATCTCAAGTGCTTCAGGAAGTATATTTTGCACGTGTACACAAAAATGCAAACACTGAAAAATGATCACAAAAAAATAGCTGATTGAAAAAAATATAGAGAGAGTATGCATATAATAAGCGATGGTTTCAATCTAAGATGTAATAACAAAGAAAAATAAAAATGAATGAATGATCAACATGAAAATAATAGAGCATAACTTGTTAATATTATGTTAATGTAAAAATAATTTCTTGTAGATAAATTGTAAATAAAATAATTTTGCTTGGTTGGGCAGTAAATTGTAAATTTTTAAAGTTATTTTGAAAAAATTTGGGTTATTTTGTATGAGTTTAGGTTAAAACCCAATGCAAAATCACTATTCACATAGTATTTTACATGCATGGGAACATTTTGTATTCAAAAACTTTTCAAATTGGATTTTTTTGTGGATGCACGCCCTCACACCTTCAATGTACGGCCTCGCACATTGAAGATATAACCATACACTCACTTGCATGCTCATACACTCCTTTAAGTTTAAATGCAATTGATTTTTTTCCTTTTCTTCTTCTTTCTTTCTTTTTTCTCTTCTTTCTCGATGATTCCAAAAGGTGTCTTTCGGTTTTTTGCCCATTTTCTCACCATAGAAGCAGTATTTTGCAATTTCAATTGGGTACACTATTGGGCTTTCTCACTATGCATATTTTAAGTCTAATTTTGAGGATTTTCATCAAGTTTTATTTGTTCATCGAAAAATCTATCCACATAATCTCTCTACCAATTTTAATGGTTCAAATAGGCATGGAATCCTATGAGATTGCTAATATAAGTTGATATGAGTATGTGTAATATGCTATTGGTGATGATTTTTTATTTTGTTTTTGAAAAAAAAATTCAGTAAACATAAATAGACTAGTGCACTTTGATTGTTTGGATTATTATGTATATGGTCATTTTTGTGATTAATTATTTTACTAGACAAGAAATGAACCTATAGGCAGCATGTGTACTTTGCATCAAAATGATAAATGGAAATGTGTAAAGTATGATGTACATAAGGAGGTAAGATGATGGAAATAGGAAATAATGTTAATTGTATATGTTGGTTGTCTTGTCATATATAATCAAGTTATGTAAAAGTGCATAGTTGATGCAAAATGATAGCATATGCAAGATAAGAAGTGTGTTAGTAAGAGTATGCATGATAATGATAGCAATAAAATACACGTATAACTTGTAAGTAAAAAAAAAGAAAAAAAAAGGTAATACGAAATGACAATTTTTACTTGTTCTAAGGTAAACTATTTCTATTCTTCGCAAGGAAATGCATGCATGGATTGTAGTTGTGCATGTGTGAATAAGAATGATAGTGATAAAAATGGCTGCAACAATAAGTTCATATGGATATTAATATAATGGTTTTTAATCATTCAACTTGGTTACTATATGTCCATTATTTCTTATGAAAGTTTTTGAAACAACCTATACCTGGTCTGGTAAACAAATCGGATACTAATGTCACAAACCGGTCTTGCTCTTAATATCACTAAATCAAGATAAGTTTTATGCTTTAATTATCAATTTCTAATTTCTTACTCTAAATTTTACTAAAAATTTCAGCAGAACCTCCCCTAAATATTCACAGCCTCCTGTAAACCAAAATACAACACAACACTTCTAAAATTCAATCATCAAGATTCACAGCCTCAATCAAACTCCTACACAAAATTTTTCCATCCTCCTCAATAATAATTAAGCTAATCTACCTGTCATGATATTACTAGTTCAATACTCAGATATTTTATTCTCAATAGTTTACACAAAATATCATCAAGTCTACGCTAATATCACAATATTAAATCTCAACTAGAAACTTATAAATTACACTTAAATTATACAATCTTAACACTTGTGTACATGCCAAAGTTTCAAAGTATAAAAATAACAAATAATTTGATATGTATCTTTGATTCTTCACCATTCTAGCTGCAACAGCCTATGAAGGTTTCCTTCCTTTGCGTTGAGAATACTGAATATCGAATCAACCTAAGCGCAGAAAAGAAAAACCATGCGCTAAGCTAAAAGCTTTGTGGTGACTACCAATTTTATTTCTCAATGGATATATATACAAAGTATTAACATTTTTTAACACACTTACCAATTTATCAGATAAATTTATCAATTTCATATATATTTACCAGTTCAAAATACACATAGGGATTTTAAGTTCTTAATTATGATGCAAACAATTACCGAGCAGTTAAAAGAATAAGACTTCATTTTCAATTTCATACCCACACGTTAATCATTACCTACTTTTATAATCAATAAGACATAGTTTTACCATAGTATCTAATTATGTTTATCTCAGTTCATAAGTTATTCTATTATATATTCTATTATACTTGGTATCAACATATATGAACGTATATCATGCTTCAAAAACTACTTATACTCAATATAAACATCATAACATACATAATCTCATACATCTGGTTTGTAAATCACATATATTATTATTTTTTATAACATTTCATAGTTTAATTGTATCAAATTATTAGACATAATTGAACAAGTTTTCTTTAACTTACTCTGGCACACACCTATATATATGTTTATATTCCTCATATTATTTAATATTCGAGTAAGTCATCACATTCAAAATCAATTCATAATTTCATATCAATACCTAAGTTCTCATTACAGCATTCAAATAATGAGTACATTATGTTTTATTAAATATTTCATAGGTTATTTTTACTCGTATTTATAATATTGCTAATACTTTAATTATCCTTTTAACTACACTTACGTAAATTATTTATTATTTCACTCCTAGTTATCAACAGTAGGCCACAACTAGACTGGATAAACTAAACAGAATATCACTTAAGCCAGAGGAACCATACCACTAAGGTATGATGTTCTACTCCAATATCATATCAGAATGTGTCGGCTATTTATCAGTCCCATCATATCAGTCCTATACAGTTATAATACCTATATCAGAAACAGTAACAAAATTAGAAATCCATGGGGTAAGTGCCCCTATGGCTAACCATACTATCCTAAGGTCCTGGTTACCCACTAAACACTAAGGGCATTTAAATATTTCAGTATCCTTCTATTTTATACCGTTAATTGTTCTTAGCACAATATATCAATTTCACTATGCCGTAAACCATTCCCATATAAGCTTGATACTTACTAATTCTTGCATATATGTGTTCAATGTTATAGCATAACTCACATTGTAGTTTCTAACTGTATTCTCTCATGACCCAATTAACATCAGCAATAGAATGTTATCAATTCATCCAGGCAATATCGTATTCCTTATCAAACAATTAACACTTAGCTCAACCATAGGCAAACATCAATATATATATATATATATATATATATATATATATATATATATATATATATATATATATAGGAATAACATATAATGCGCTTTCTATAGACTAATTAAACATAATTCAAGAATAGCTACACAACAAATAGCTTGCTATAAAAACTATTTCATACAACCAGCGCTTCATAACATTAAAATAGGCAACATGGTATATCAATGAAACTCCTTTTTATAGTAAATGGTGATTATTAACAAAAGCAGTTAGATTAAAATTAAATTTCAAGTAGCAAGCTTATCCAACTAAAAAGAATTTCACCAAACAATACACATCAACAGACATTTGAATATCTACAAGATTAAATGATTTTAACTAAAGTCGGATTAATTTAAATAAACTCTTAGAAATAAATTTGGTAGTCACATACCTATTTCTTCCGATTTTTGTATTTTTTTTCATCATTTTTTCTACCCCTAAACTTGCCAGACCATCGCCGGAGTATTATCGAAGCTTCGCCAGTGATGACTTGCTGCCGCCACGATGGAGATCAAGGTCCCGAGGTCCTGCTACCGAAGTTCCCACACTCAGGTGCCGTCCAAATGGTCAGAAATCCAACTTGAATCATCTTCTCCTCTATTCTCTGATCTGTGTGTTGCCAGCAATTAGGGGTGATCGATGGGTATAGAAAGGAACATCGAACCATCAGGAATCTGCCAGTAGTGTCCTTGCCGCCGTTCAATGCCGAAGGTGAACGAATCCTCAAAGAATAGTTATTGATTGGGAGGAGATTTCCACCCGTAATGGAAGTAAAGAGAGCAACGATTCGGCCGACGGAACGAACGGCGGAGGAGGCTGGCGATGATGTGGTGTTGATCAGATTCTCTCTTATCGTCTCTCCCTCTGCTTTCGATGCTCCATCCCAATTTTTCCTTCCATTTTCTTTTTTTCTTTTTTTTAACAATTATGTATATAATATGATTTAACTAGGAACTTCTATAATTGTTTAAAAATTTAGGATCTTTTGTATTATTATTATTATTATTATTATTATTGTTGTTGTTGTTGTTGTTGTTGTTGTTGTTGTTGTTGTTGTTGTTGTTATCCCATAATACAAGTATTCATTTTGTTATATACTTATACAGTTATACACAATTATTTCTTATTTATGATTATTAGTATAATTATTAGCTTGATAAATGTATTTTAATTAAAACGTAAATAATTCAAATGATAAGTCCTTGATAAATATACCTCAGTTTGCCTAAATCAAAATATTGTTCACGAATTAGAAAAATGTCTCTGTTTAACTTGAAATCGGGCATTACAGTTTTGGCATTATTGCTTAGGAGCAACTGAATGTTGATTAGCTATTATAGCTCGGTGAATGACTTTTATGTAGAATTGGGCCTAGCCATTATGTTATCAAAATTTAGCCACACAATGCTATAATATCTAAGAAACACTTCAAATAAGGCACCATAATTAACTATAAAATTTTAATATGTGCAGGATATGGATACCTAGTATCACATATGGATGACACCTAAAAAAAGGTGACCGCTACTAAGCTTTAGGAGAGACTCGTATACTTTCTAGCTGATTCATATCCAGACACCTACTGACATAGCTGGGATTAATAAATGAGGCTGATGAACTGATAGCACGAGCAAGATGGACTCACTTTTATACATGGGCCTACCAAACTTATCTAAAAATGATTGAATAATTTTAGCCACATTTAGGTATTTGGGGCATCATAGGCCATATGATGAAGAAAGGGTCATTACTGATCACATCCAGGGCCAGTTGATGACTATGACCCACAGGTGTTTTGCCTAGATTTTAGGGTTACCTATTGGCAAATGAGTGAACAGGCCTGAAGGGTCTACCATGGCCAGATATAAGCAGTTATTGCATGACCAAGGGTCCTATATGTGAAAATGATGGTGAATTCCACCCTGCTAGGATCACAGTTCTTATGATATTTGCATAGAGTTCTCTCTTGTTCTTACTTAAGGAGGTCCAACAGTCCTGGTTCTATTGTGGTGCTAGGACATACAGTTTATGGGGTATGATGGTAGGCAAGTAGGTAGACTTGAGCTACACTATCCTAGGGCACATACGTTCAATAAAGCATAATTCGGGTGGTGCTACACCCATTAGAGGTTTAGTCACTAGGTTACTACTAGCTGAGGGCATGCTAGAGGCTTAGATGGGGCTATCTATTATAAAGAGTATATATTTATGCAGAAAGGTTACATATGATATACATATGGCTAGAGGGGGTGATGTCACTTTTGATGGGATTAGGTTGATGATTCTAGAGGAGATGGATATGACCCTCCACCCAAGTAGAGAGATACCCAACCATGAGCCACAACCACCAGAGATGCCAGTACACGAGCCATAGCCTCCACATTCAGAGCAGGATCTAGGTAATGATTAGCAGATAAAGGATGTTCTTGGTTTAGAGCTTAGAGAGAAGGAAAAGATCCCCTTCATAGGCTATTTTGCAGAGGTAGCTCACCAAGCTATAAGATGTCCCTTTATAGGACAAAAGTGATGGGTTAATAATGAGCTATATGTTATAATTCTAAACAAGTAATAGAGTCAATAAAATTTACATGCCAGATATATATGAGAAAAATAAATATGAATAACTATTTTAATAAGCCATGCAAGGGCCAATAGACCCTAACCTAACTTTTCAACACTACAAATACAGGATAAATAGGATTTAACTGGCTACACAGCAATGACCAGTGCAACCTCATAAGAGCCACCTATAATGGCACTCTCTCCACTGTAGGGGGTAAGTGGTCATGGTGATAGTTAATTAACTACAGATCTAAGCCACCCTAATAACACGTATAAATGCTTTGCAAATTGCCTTCAAATCAGGGTATAGCCACATAGTGGAATCGTCTTAAGGTATAGCCATAGAGTGGGATCACCCTAAGTCATAGCTACAGAATGGGATTACCTCAAGGTATAGCCACATAGTGGGATTGCCTTAAGGTATAGCCATATAGTAGGATTGCCTTTAAACTAAGGTATAGCCCTAGAGTAAAATCACCTTAACATATAGCCACAAAGTGGGATTGCCTCAAGGTATAGCCATATAGTGGGATCATCTCAAGGTAGAGCCACAGAGTGAGATCGCCATAAGGTATAGCCACAGAGTGGGATTGCCCCAAGGTATAGCCATAGAGTGGGATTGCCCCAAGTTATAGCCATAGAGTGGGATCAGCTCAAGGTATATCCACATAGTGGGATCGCCTCAAGGTATATCCACAAAGTGGGATCGCCTTCAAACCAAGGTGTAGCCAAACAAGTGGAATCGCCTTAAAGTATAACCATAGAGTGGAATCACCTTAAAGTATAGCCATAGAGTGGGATTACCCCAAAGGTATAGCAACATAGTGGAATCACCTCAAGGTACAGCCATATAGTGGGATCACCTTAAGGTATAGCCACATATTGGGTCGCCTCAAGGAATAACCATATAGTGGAATTGCCTCAAGATATAGCCACATAGTGGAATCTCCTCAAGGTATAGCTATAGAGTGTGGTCATCTCAAGGCATAGCCATATAGTGGGATTACCTTTTAGACTGGGGTATAGCCATAGAAATGAAATCACCTTCAGACCAGGGAATATGCCACAGGCTGGCATCAATCACCAATCAAGCCTTCTTAAAAAGCAAATAAGGAGATCACCTCCTTAGGTAAGTATTCCTCTCTTACTATGAACATTAGCTCATCTAGACTCCTATGCGTGCTAATCTCCCTAAAGTTGGGGGTAACTATAAGCACTGGGTCTTGAGGAGGCTTTTGTCAAGATTACCTAATCAGGAAAGCTGCTCCTTCAAAGATAGTAAATCGAGGATGGTGGATCCTTTTTACATTGAAAACTATTTTTTAAAAAATGTTTTAAGGTGTTTTCTGCTTGTTTTGAGTAGCCAAGTGGCAGAGAAGATTAAATAATTAGAAATTCCCTTGATTAGGAGCTTTAAATTGAGTTAGAAGGGTTTACAAGCCTTGCACAACCATACATTTATGGCTTGTACACCTTTACATTCAAAGAAAATCTCATCATTTAACCTGATGTTTGAATTTTCCTATTTTGGAATTGTACGGCCTTGCAGAAGGAGTGTACACCCATGCATTTCAAAAATTTACCTTTTCTAGCAAGTTGTCCTACTTTTTGACTGTACACCCATGCATTAGCTCTTATGCGATCGTACACTAAAAATGGGTGGATTTTCCCATAAAGCAAGTGGGCAAGTAGTACCTTTTAAGTGTACACCCGTGCAACCTATATGCACATCTATACACTCACCATTATAAAAAGTTTGTTTGTATACTTTTAAGGAGGTTAAAACAAATTTGATTGAGAAATTTTGTTTTTCTCTTATAGAAAGTTCCCAAAATGCTTTAAGCAAAAAAGTGATTTTTGGCATTTAATTCTTTAAACTTTTCAATTGTTTCAACATTATAAGGGTCTACGAATCCGATATTCTATGAAATAATCGAGTAAGTACACTAAAGGTAATATAAAAGGCCTTCCTCATCATTTTGGGTTATCATAAATTTTTATCATTATCCTCATTTAAAAATTTTCCTTTACATAGTAATCTCTATTAAATTTAGGTTGTGAGATCCTTTGTAAGGGTATTTTTTGTCATGTGATAGAAAGCATTAGGTTGTCACTTCTTCATTGCCTTTTTGTCTATTTTTTTAAGTCATCTTTTTAGAAACTTTGGTTTAAAGATCGCTTTTATTCTTTTTATCTTCTCTTTTTGCTCCCTTTTAGATCTATTATCGATAAGGGCTTTATCTTAAAGAGAAAGAGAAAACTAATCGTTGTCAGGCCAACACAACCGTAAATCACGTAGTGCACACCTCTGCATCACGTAAGGCATGGTCAGAAATATGTTCTCTTACTTTTTACGATAAAAAAGTTGATCATATGTTGCCAAGCACACCTCTGTGCACTTTTGATGTATGTGTCTGATCCTTGGTGTCCTTTTTACTTTTTATTTAATTTTATGCATGTTCTCCTACCATTCTCATTTTTATATTGTTGTAATTATTATTCTCTTTATTATTATCATTATTATCATTATCATCATTGTAGTTACCACCATTGTTCTCGTGGAATAATCCCTCTCGGCGATCATAATTAGGAGAATGCTACAGGTGAGTTCACTATCCTTCTTACAAAATTATTTTCGATCGCAGATATAAAATGCCACAAAAATGATTATAGTAAGTAATTGGGACATTTCATTAATAAAACTGGACCAATATCTGCTTTTTGCCTAGAAAACTCATATCTAGGGACTCAGTTTTTAATAATGTAAATAATTTTGTACATAATTAAATTAACCGAGATGTTTCTTAAATAAAAATTGGACTGAAAGGTCCCTATCTTCGAACCATCATAATGAAATGTTTCTTTATAAACCACATGCAAGGACCAAAGTCCTCAACCAAAAAGGTCACAACAAATTACCGATTTATGGATGCCTCATGATGGTATCATTATCCACTTTTCCAATCTCATTTCCCCTTCCAGACTTATTCACCCTCTAGTTCTCTATATCGGAGTTAATTTCTTAACTATTTTCTTATAATTGGCTTAAATCTCACTCGAATCTAACCTTTAAACCCAACTATGAACCCAAGTTTGGTCTTAGCAATCTGGATATGGACCTTCTAACTAGCAACCCATTTGACCCTCTGGACCACTTAGATGAGTCTATAATGGCCAAAAAACTCAAGCTTTAAAAGTGATACATGAGCAATGATGCATGAGCATGTTATATACATGATGCATGAATGTAATGCATGGTTTGGTTAGGAATCAATCATAACCACACACGACCATAATAATAGCCTTTCAATCTTATTGCTCCTACATAGAAGGTTATGCGATCTCTTTCCTAGATAGGCTTAGTTCATGCATTATTAGGGAACCCAATGAGTGTGTACAGTATACGATGGAAAACCAGCAGCATAACCTCTCTAATTGAAAGTGTAGGTATATGCATTTTGACCATCATATATTTGAACTAACTCATACAAACTGGGTTGGGTCCGTTGAGGTATGGCAGCCTTTGACTGATACCCTTCTAATTTGTTTGAGTTTGATCAATACATCAAGGTATACATAGCAAGCAAAGGATTATTATAGCTATACAACCTATGAGAAGTTGTTATTATCATTACATAGGCTTGAGTCAATGGTGATGAAATATTAGGGCTATCGAAGCATGGTCCCTACTAAAAGGTCTAGCTTATCACGAGCATAGCAATCGATAGGTCACCATTTCATATACCATTTGGTACTAGACCTTGGATTGGTAGGCCTCCTTGACACCTTCCTATATTAAGTGAACATAAGGCATGTTTTAGGATAGCATTGGAGCTAAAAATGGATTTCTAACTTAATTTTAAGGCTCTAAGATGAATACGATAAATGCAATTTAGAAAGGAGAAAGATTAATGAACAAAACCCAATTACAAATAACTTAACCGAAATGCTTTTTGAAGCAAGGTCTCTTTGGTCCCCAGCGGAGTCACCACTATGACGTACATCAAAGTTGTTGCTCGCTTCCTGGCTTGCTTTTAGGGCTCAAGATTAAAGGAGGCTCATTTTTAATCATAAACTTGCCACTTTGCAATAAATACGATTAAGCCCAAATTATTACTGATGATCAACCCATGAAGACATCTATAAATAGGCTCAAAGAGGCAGGTGTCATATAGTTTTCACCCAATAGAATACTGGTAAATGATTCTTAACTTTATTTTGATGCCTAATCAAATATTGATATTCGGGATATCCCTCTTATTAGGCACTTTGGTTAGATATTGATTTATAATTGAGTTTTAAAATTAATTGCCTCTCCTCTCTCACACAATACAGGGGATAGAATTTAAAACATCCTAATCAAATAAAAAATAGTAAATAGATGCTTAAAATAAAATCCTACTTAAAAATTATTACAAAGGTAAATCATCCCACAATAATAAAGCACAAATTGATATACATACATAAATTGGGACATTGATTAAGTTTTGGAAGAATTGCCTCCCTCATGCATATTTACAAAAATTATAAGTTTACTTTGCATGGATTTAGGATAAAAATTGAACACTGGTCCATATTTTGGAAGAAAATCCAATTGATTTACTAGAAACTATTTTAATGCCTTTTTATTTTATCATGCAAAAAAATCTTTTTTACTAACTATTACATCCTCAAAAAAATAATACATTCCAAAACAAAATAACAAATAATAGCAGAAGGTAAATAATAAACAATACCATAATAAATAATTAAAATGAATAAAATAATCGAAATGACCAGTGAGAGGAAGAGGTGACTAATTCGAAAGCATGACTTCCCATGCAAAAAATCATAAACCCTCTAAAGCCATGAAGGTATCAATTACTCAGCAAATCACACAAAATAAATGAGTTAGTATACATAATAAAAAAAATAATCAAAAATTTATGAATGCAAACAGAAGAGCTTTAGATACAGAAATATATCATACAAATATGAAATCACATCAAATAATGCATAAATATAATAAGTAACGAATAAATGATGTGAAAATACATAAAAACATAAAATAGATGTAAAATTGCCTTAAAATACACGCAGCCACAGCCAAAACAGGTGAGGAACGGCCATAAAAGGAGCAAGGGATGGAGGAGGAGATGAGCCGAGGACATCCCATCCAAAGGGTGATACATGATCATCCATCAATTCATCTTCCCATCCATCACTCTTAGACAAAATGAAAAATGCAGCAACATGGTAGAAAATGTAAAAAATCATGCATAAAATATTTCTAGCCATAAACATACATTTATATAATCTAAATCATGCCAAAAACATGTTATAACAACAGATCATACATAAAATATACAAAAGCATGCATTTAAAGAATTAAAAAAAAAACTAAAATTAAGGTTTCACATATACAATAATAGAGGAAATCAAGATTTACAACATGCCTTTATCATGCCTCTAACATGTTTTATAGTCCAGCAACACAGCACTTATCAATAAGCATGCATATCAATCAAATATGGCAATTAAAATATATTAAACCAATGCTAAATATTCATATGATTAGGCGATTGAGATATAGAGAGAAAGTAGAAAAGAGCCTAGAATATTACCCTCAGAAGATATTCTGACTCTATGATTATTATATTCTAGATCTCTACTCCAATTCATGATTGTTATTCTCAAAATAAATCTAAAATTCATTTGTGTATGTTTGTGTGCTTAATAAAAATTGCTAAAGCATAAGGTTTAGAGAGAGAAGCATACTAATTCTTCTTCTATATGGTCGCTCTTCAAAAAAAATTATTCCTTTTCTAAGAAAATCCTAGATTTAAGATTTTATACCTAAAGAGGAGTTTTAGTTCAATTCCAACTCAAAAAATCTTCAAATTCTATATAAAAACTACCTTTTTCAAAATCTAAAAAAAAGTGAGAAATTTTAGGTTTTGAGTGAGGGACGGGCATCCCTCAATGAGGGATAATTATCCCTAATCATTAAACCCTAAATGTCCTAAAATACCCTTTTATTTGGCCTACACAAGAGAAAAAAGCCCACAAAATAGCACCCCTCAAGTGACAAACGGTTGTCTATCACTACTGAAGGTTTAAAATAAGATTTTTATGTATATTTTGTTAAAACACTTAGAAATATTTGAAAATACTTAGAAAATCATGAAAATATTTGAGAAAGAGTGAGAAATTCACGATCAGGTTTTCAACATTCGAACCTAGTTTCAGCAATATGTTATTTTCTCATCATCGGATAATCCTGATATATGCTGCCTCAGGTCATGGTGTCTACACTTATAATGATCACAATATTTATCTTTTTTTCTTGACATTATCTCCTTTTTATTTCCTCCTTTTATAACAAGTATTGTAGCTCCTCCAGTTTTCCTAATTGATAACTCCGATTTATTATTTATTTGTAGTGTATTTTATCCATATTTATGTCTCTTTTTATGTGTTTTTCATGTTTTAGGTGTTAAATTTTTCTTTTTATGCCAAATAGGCTAATATTAAGATTTATGAAGTCTCACTGTGTTTAATGGTGCAATTTTAACTTTTGTGTAGAAAATCAACTTGCACATGGTAGAGATCAAAGTGTGTCAACTGTATGCCTTACAAAATTCCCAATATACATCATTTCACTAAAAAGCATGGTTGAGACCATTTCTCTCCTCCATTTCCAATGTAGAGTTCAATGATGATTCGGTCTAGAAGGTTATGCACAGTTGAGACTAAAGTGTCTCAACCATGTGCTGGTGCTACAATATTATTTTAACCGATTAGACACGATTGAAACCAAAGTGTCTTCGTCGTATGCCTCTATAGATGACTATAAAATCTTAATTCTATTGGTGTGAAAGGGTTTCTTTATGCAGAGACCTACTAACATTCTCACTAAAATACAACTACATTCTTGAAATATTTCTAAATATTTGCAAAGTACTCAAATTATAAAATTGTACTCAAAATACAACCCTTACTTCTACATTAATCCCTAAAAATTTTCTTACTCACTCTTAGAATGGCTAATTATATACGAGTAAGATAAAAGGCTTTTAGGCTAAGAGAGATCAATTGAGTGTGAACAAAAATTGCAGAATTGGTACACATTTAGCAGGATTCAATAGGCTTAAAGGGCTTTGCCAGGGATACATCATTAACACAAGATAGGTCAAAAGTCTTTTAGAGGTTCATCAATAAGATCTTGCCTAAATCATTTCTAACCTTGAATTCAAATTGTTTTGAATTCATTTCTAGCGCTCTATAATTCTTAGTCGATCACCTTCATGCATTGATTTTTCTAATTTTCCTAAAAATAGGCCTAAAATGCATATTTTATTTGGAGACCTACTGATATTTATTTAATTGAACCTAAACGAAAAGGAAAAATAATTAACAACATATTACTTTCTGGTTATTCAACTATCCTAAATCGATTTTTCTAATTCTAAGTTCAAGCTATTTATAATGGGAACAAATTAAAGGCAAACTAAGTTACTAGTGTTCAAGTATTTAAAACAACCAAGAACAAAACACTAAAAGAAAAACATGAAACAAGAACACAAAAATAAAACAAAAGTTGTAATAAAAATGACTGAAAGTAAAGTAGAATAAAAGAGCAAACTAAGCATACACTAAAGGAAATGACATTATAAACACAAAAAAAAACATAACATAATATAATATAATATAATTTAAATAAGTTCCAACAAAACCTAAACAACTATTAAAATGTACGATAAATATAAAAAAAAAATTACAAATACTATGGTTAGAAAGTAAGGAAATTCAACAAAATAAGTCCAAAATGAGTTTATCTCCAAAATACACTCACCCCACACTTAAAATTTGTGTTACCCTTAGGAAATTATGATTAAAATAATCACAAAATATTTAGGTTAAAGAAATCCCTAAAAAAATCACTTCTGCAGAGATGGAGGTGGAAAATAATGATCAACGCGGGATTGCATCAAGGTAAGGGCTACAACAATCTCATCCATAATGTCCGTCATGGCTTTTAGGCGATTTGTAATCATGGTGTATTACTCTGAAGATAATGTAACAACTGTAACCTTTGCCTACTGAAGCTTTTTTGCTTGCTTGTTCACATGCTCCCTATAAGACTCTCTGTCGAACACCATAGTATATCCTTACCTTGGGAACCTAGGGTCGTCTATAAGCATCGACATCTTCTTTAGCATTTTCTTATCAATAACAATTGGGTTGCCAGCTACTCTACCCATATTTGTGTGATTTACTGCCCTAGCCAATATGATGACAATACCTCCAAACATCTTTGTTGCCCTCCTATGATAAGTCCTCAGTTAATCTATTTTCACAGCAATAAAAATGGCTCAATTAAGCAGGATGGCCTTCTCCATGGCATATAGAATGAGAGCCTCATTTGCATTGACATTTTTGAGGCCTCTAAGGTGAGAGAACACTGCCAAGGCCAAATAGCAATGCATGATTTGCAATGGATTGTTTCTTAGGTGGTGGGTCTTAGTGTTGTTAGCATTAAAGACAGTCAGCTCCACTTCCTCATAAATTCCATTCCAAATCTTTTGCTTATTCATATTGTCAATTACCCTTACAGTATAAGGGTTAAATTCCAAATAGCTTGAGAATTCATTAAAGCTCATTCAGTGTGATGTACCATTAAGCTAAAAATTTACACTCCCCTCATCGATCTGATTATTCTTTCCTATTTTGATTCTTACCATGGCCAGGAAGTCCCAAGTTAGATGAGGATAAACATTCTCCCTTCTGCCCATAAACTCTATCCAGCCAACATTTACTATTAATCTTTGCAATTCATCTTACATGTTGATCTCCTCCGTAAGCTTCATGTCAAGATATGGGGTGGCTACATACTCCACTTGTGAAAAAGTAGGCCAATTCATATAAAATTCATTTGGAAGCCAAGATGGAACTCTAATTGTCCCTGCTTTAGAATGAGCTAATGATGAAGATCCTGCTTCCATTCATATTCTTTTGGGTGCCACGACAAAACAACTAACTTCCATTAGATTTGACATGATCAATTATAGAGAATAAGAGAAATTAGCATGATGAACAAAGGAAAAAAACATTGGACATATGCATCCAAGATATGACATTAAGGTAAAAGAGCAAAGTAAAATTTACAATCAAAGCGTAATAATCTCAAATGCTTAAATCAAAGTTAAGAGCAATATAGACAATTAAAATCACATAATGCAATTGAAGCGAGATTCATTGATGCAATCCATGATGAATGATCCAAACCAAGCCTATGTTCACAATGAAAATAATGCTTAAATTATCATATTTTGGTTGTTATTACCCAATCCATAAAGTTCATTATATTTGACAAATTTAACAAGGCAAACCCTTAAGGAAGAAGTCATGCATTCAATACAAGATTATGGAAATGGTATTGAAAATTAAGAGCATTTCTAAATTGAAGAACAATTCTAAATCAAAAACTACACTAAGATAGGCATAAGTTGGTTAAAAAATAACTCACATCAAAAATGCTTATGAACACACAAAATGCATTATAACATTCAAAGGGAACTACTATTAACAAAAATGTACATTACCTAGGTTAAGCTTGCTAAAACATAATTTCCAATTCTTTTAGGCATTTCATCGAGCAACAATCATGTAAGGGTAAAATTCACAACAAGAATGCAATTTTTCCAAGTTAAGCACATGCACAATGCTTGATCAAGTGTTTAAAACAACAAAAGTGAACAATTCATCAAAGAAAAGAAGTAGTAATAACTAAATTTGAGTTTTTCCTAACCCCAAACAATTAATAAACAACAGTTGTATTACTTACTTGTTAATGGTGATGTTTGACAAAGAAAATGCACTGCAGGGATGGAAATTGAGTGAAAATTCTAAAAATTAATGAAGGGGAATGAAAGAAGGTCAAAGGGTGTAACTATTGAGGGGTATTTAAAGAAGGACATGACAAAGAGCCCTGGGATCACGATGGAGACCAAATGGTCTCAGCTGAGTCACACATAAAATCCTAAAATGCACAACATCATTTTATAAGGGACACGAATGAGACAAAATGATCTCAACTGTGTACAACACACCGGTTCGAAAAATTCAAATTGCACACAGTCAAGACCAAATGTCTCAACCATGTGATCCATTATGTACTAAACATTCTAAAATGCAAATGGTAAAGATAAATGATCTCAGTCATGTGCTACCTTTTGTACTGAAAACACAAACATTTGCACACAATAGAGAGCAATTGGCCTTAGCCGTGTGATCCCTTCAGGAACTCAAACTATAATGGTCTCAGCCCTATCCAACCAAATTTTGTACACTTTGAAAATTTGAACATCTTTTTTCATGCACAATCGCACTAAGATACTTAATAAGCATTCAAACATCATTTATCATGACTTATTGAATTAAAATAAGGAAGAAAACAAGAACTTAAAAAACAAAAACATTAACATAATTAAACAAAACAAGTTTGGAGATAGGGTTAAAACAAGTTATGTGTCAATACTGTAGACCCAAACGAGGTCAATCCTATGGAAGCTACAATATATCCTTATAGGCATGCCTATCTATCGACAACCTAGATATAAACACAGGCAACTGTAACCTCTTTTTTTAATCTTTTTTCACTTTTCTTTTCTCTTTTCATTTACTAGCATAAAATCGTATAAATGCTCTTATAATACATCCAATACTTTGAAATCAACACAAAAGTATAGAAATTTCCATCAAGTCATACCATATGTGTAACACCCTTAATCCTTCTTACTATACATACGTTGCCAGCTATACTGGTCAGAGAAATCATTAAAGGTACATTATCGATAAGCGTGGTTTTTTGATTGAAATCGCATAAAAAAAACTTTTTTCTTAATGCCTTTGCTAATTCAACTCCATAAACTTTCATTTCCTATCACTAAACTTATAATTGACCAATTCCATATTTATCCAGTAAAAATTTTGACATTATAACAGCTATAAATTCTACCTACCCTCCTACAAACAAACAGATTTCCATAGCCCCTCGGGGCATAATAATTTATATGCATTATATATCTACTCATATTTCATCCCAACGATCTCAAGTAGTCTCATAACATAAACATACATATTTCTATACTGGGATATTAAACTGTCCATTATCTTTATCCATACATCTTCATATTTGTTTATACATATGTATGCCAAAATGATACATACAAAATATTTAACAGCTAATAATGTAAAACAGCCAGGTTCAAGGTTTCTTCAGTATGCTTGCTCCATAAATACTTAGTGAAAACCTACATGTAGTCAAATAAAACTACATGCTGAGCATTTACACTCAGTGGTAAATGCATATCCAATAATTTTCCATTCAAAAATAAATTATACATGTAAGCACATAATTAAATAACTTAACTTTTACTATTATTATTATCATTATTATTTATTATTTAATATTTATCTAAATAATTATATCATATTTTTATTTACTAACCATTTTCATTATTTTATTTCATTTTCTTAATCTTGCCCCCAGCATCAATCCAATAGAAATCTCTGAACCGAATACATGAGACTTAGATCCTGAAGGTCCAAACATGTGGATGACCCGAAATGATCACTAAACATGAACATGACATATATGATGACTTGTGAACATGTGATATGGGGTAGATCATTATTAGCCTACCAAATCGAGTCGCCATGACTCGGATCGCAGTAAATGTGTTCTTATGGCTAGCCAACTATATCATGTACTAGATTTCATTACCAGACAACCAAGGGTAAAATTTCATGATTTTATTTCCAACATTTCTTTATGCCAATTATTCGGTCATGAAATTATTTACAATAATTATGTTCTTTTCATGGATTAACTTTACCTATTATATCATAATAATTCATTTTAGGTCTTAACTCTTCACTAACACATTAAATATCACAGTTTCCATACAATATATAATGTCATACTCACATGAAAAATAGTTAGTATACACTCTATGATGATTATTCATGCTTTCTATAACTTTAATTTTATTAAAATACCAAACATTCATTTTTTTTCCTTCACAATAAATTCGGCAAAACTTAGGGAACCACCAGTTTAACTACTTCATTCTTAAATCATTAATCTAACTTTATTTCATGTCAATTTAGATACATATGTATTTAATTTAGCCTTACAACCAAAATAAACCTTAAAATTCCTAAGGTGTAATTTCGGCCACACCTCAAGTCCACCATTCCATGTCTATTTTTTTTCCAATTTAATTATTTAATCACCATTTTAAGCCTTTTTAACATACCTATAATGTTTAATTACACTATACATACATACCTTACATTAAAATATCCTATACCTAAACTAAATTCACATCAATTTAATGGAAAAAATGGATATTGCATTTACTAACCTTGAAACTTTGCTCTAGTCTTCTCAAACTTCCTTTTATTTCCCTTTATCCTTGGAACCACCTTCTTCTTCCTTGTTCTCTACACATGGCTGGATTTATACACTCATTAAACCTCCATTAACTTGCTTTTTAAATTAATATGATACTATAAATAACATTTACATACCTTAATTAACTTAATTAACCGCTTATATTAAATTAAAAACTCAATTTTCCACTTACCTAATATTTGCTTTCAGCCTCAAGTCTTGAATTCTATCACTTGTCTACTCTAATTGAAGGTTAGAAGCTACTATGATGAGAAAGAGAGGCTAAATTTTCATTTAAAAGCTTTGATTTAGTAGGATTAATAGAGGAAGTTTAAAAAAAAATTGATGGAGGAAGAAGGAAGATGAGGTTTAGCCAGCACAAGGGAGAAAGAGGCAAAAAAACTGGTGAATGTTCTACAAATTTTTTATTTTTCAGCCTTATATAGGCCTCTAATTGGG
This sequence comes from Excoecaria agallocha, assembly GCA_037975025.1. Classification (NCBI taxonomy): domain Eukaryota; kingdom Viridiplantae; phylum Streptophyta; class Magnoliopsida; order Malpighiales; family Euphorbiaceae; genus Excoecaria; species Excoecaria agallocha. Next base: position 31,477,448 of record CM075819.1, read on the forward strand.
TTGCGTTTGGTCCAACCAAGTTAATCCAACCCAATTAAGCCTAATTATCCCTAATTAGTGCATTAAGCCAACCTAATTTCTTTCTCCAACTTGAAAAGATCAATTGCTAAGACAAATAGTTCCATCATACTTAGAATATTCAAATTAGCCTACATGAAAATTTTTAACTCAATTGGAATCATTATTCGATCCGGTTCGCTAAAATCAATCCGATTAGCAAATTTTTGGTGTTACCGTAATATTAATTTTTTTCTACCAAATGATTTTACACCTCATTTAGAACTTAATTGAAAATTTAGGTAATTTTTTAAGTTCATATACTATTTTTAAGAGTCCAATTAAATTTAAAGTCAACCTAATTACTATTTAAATCGAACTGTGATTTTTTCGTATTTTTGACTTTTTGAAACCTATTTGACCTCAATTTGACTCCAAATTTCATCCCCAGACTCGCTGTAACTAGTATTTTTCGATAATTAAATAAAATATTTTTCATTTTTGGATGTATTTTATACCTCCGGTGTACTATTTATACTCGGAAAATGCTATTCACAGCTACCCAATATGGTTTAAAACATATATTAAATATGCATATGTCTTTATACATGTATTTTCCATTTCTATATTTATACGATATGTACACAATAATTATAAATTATATGTGAACTAACATATGTGTTTGTGTGTGTGTGTGTGTCTATGCAATTCACTCTGTACACATCCTATGAATCTTTATACTAAAACACATTACTACATATCCAATGAGTTGACATATGTAACACACTTAATGAAAATAATATAACCTATATAGTAATTCCAATATGCATACCATCACAATTCTTATCACAACACATATTCATACGTGTTTATATTATAATCATGTATATTCTTCTCTATATACTCTTGTAATTTTAGTTACATCTCTCATTCATATCCAAAATTGACCTTTCAAATTTTAAGCATTTAAATATCTCCCAGTAACCATATTAATGTAGCATTAATCCCAGATTCACATGTTTATGCCTATAAACATTTATTTAGCTATGCATCATCTTATTAAAACATCCTCAACCTTACATATTTACACATATTTTTACATGTTCAAGCTTATACGCCCTCATTCATATCCTTATATTCTAGTTACTTTAATATACATTTATAAGATTGATACATAAATCTAAGAGGCATAGGCTAACTCATATGTTTGTGTCCTTTTATGTTTAAATTTAGGCTATAACTATATTTCAATGTTTCATTAGGATTTAAATGTCTCTCATAATACATATTACCTTTACCTTTATGCTTATAAAAGTTCAAACAAGTTTTGGTGACAATTTGGGACCTAAAAATCAAGTGTAAAAGGAAACCGGGGAAGCTTAAGGTGGTAACTGATTCATTATGACCATAAGATAGATGTAAAATCAATTTTGGAAGGGGTTTACAGTGGTAATTGATTTGTTGTGACCGTGAGTTACCATTCTACCCCAAGAATCCTAAAGATAGATTTTTATGTTTAAATTGTATGCTATTTGAGGCCTATTAAACGATTATTTTAGGTAAAGTGATCTTCTACAAAGTTGTTTCATTTTGTTTCTAGTTTTTAAAAAATAAATATTCATATCATTTTCACTTATAAATCTTAAGATATTCATGAAATATCTGCTCCCATTGATAGGGCAGTAGGCATGTCCAATTTTCAAGCTAAATTCTGACAAACATAAAGATAGAGTTAGACTTTGACTTCTCCATATAAAATCTAGGTCTATGAGTCTAGTTTACTCTCTAACTTAAATTGGTCAATTTAAAGCTATTTAGAATGAGATATATTTAAATTACTAAACCTGGTCCAAGTGAAGTCTGTGACAGAATTTTACCTAATATCAATTTCATGGTACCTATCACATTGTTCATGTTATTTGTCATCCAACCAACACTCTTTCATCATTTGATCATCCAAAAAAATTTATAATTCCCATAAATATGCAAAATATTCACATAAGCAAATGGGTAAGTTCTCATACCTTATTTTGGCCAAATTCTTCTCCTCCTTTCTACTTCCTTCTTCTTTCTCTTGTTGGTTTCTTCTTCTACATATATTGGATTCTACAAATAAATATTCAATTTCTATATCACTTTAAGTTTTCACATATGAAATAAGAGAAAGGTTAAAAAGAGACAAATACTTTATCTTAAAATGCTTAACTCTAAATTCTCTCTCTTCTCTCACTTATGCAACTTAGATTTTGGGGTTTTAATAGAGAGGAAATAGTTAAGTTTTTTAGAGGGATTTTCTATATTTTTAGCCCCTAAGTTGGCCGGCCATACTCTTTTTCTTTTTTCTCTTGACTTTTCATGCATATTCTTGCAATTTCTAGATTGAGTGAGGTGACACCTTCCCATTGGTCCATTTATCACTCTTAGAGAAATTACATCTTGATCCCTCCTTTTTTTTTATAATTTCACCACTATTCTTTCATCATTTTCCATTTAATCCAGGCTTTATGATTATATCTATCTAATTATGCATATGCATGTCGCTTAATTAATTTACCATAATGCCCTTAACATTTAAGTTAATTCCATTATGTTCCTTCCTACACTTTCAATATTTATTTCTTTATATTATCTTCCTAATGTATCCTAAACATATTCGATTACCACTAGGGTATATATTGGAGTCTTACACTTGGCTTCTGCAAATTAACTATGGGTCACACTTCTGAAATAAGAACATACATGGATTAAAACCCATGTTAAGGCTTAAAGCTTAGTAGGGAAACACATAGCTTGGATGACCACTTACAGTGATCATCCCTTAACATGCACAATTCCATAAATATTGTAAACTTGAATATTAAGATCATAATAAATATATGGCCAGAGAAAATTAGTAATGAGAACATGCTCCAAGATGTCATTCCTATGTAGTATTTTACATTTAAATGCCATATATTAATATTTTATACATGTTGGTATAGATTAATCAAATTGTTATGCAAAATATCTTATTTACACATGAGTTTCACAACTTATCATATAAAAACCTGCACATTCTTATGGGTGTGGATAACAAGACGGTAGATATCTAAGATATCAAAGGTAAATACCTAAAGATATAGAACAGAATGTTAAATACCTAAGGGTATTGTATGGTAAAGATAATATACTCTCATAGATAAGGACATTTATGGTGTCAAATGGTAGCAACTGTAATGGTAACCCAATAGACATGCCTATCTATACACAACTAAGATAAATACGAAGGTAATTATGTTTATTCTGTAACGCTCTCCTTTAAAAAAAATACCTAATATAATTTCTTTTAATAACCTTCTAATATCTAAATAATTTATTAAAAATTTTGGCGGCATAATGTCTAATAATTTAAAATTCCAAAACCTGCAAATGTCAAAATACACCCCCTAATTCAATCCTCCTTACACCTGAACTCCATTCAATCAACTCAAACACTTCTAAATTCATCATATATCAACACATCTCAAATAGTATGCATATAAAATTTAATTTACATAACCACAACGTAACTTCAATTATGCTTACATAATAATTTATAAATCTTAATTATTTTACATAACCAAAATTCTTAGGTACATGCCACCAAAATTCTGCTTCTCACTGTAAGTCTCCCTGTACCTGTCCCTGCACGCAGTCAAATAAAACTACACGCTAATCAATATAGTCGCTCAGTGTTGGATGCAATTACATAAAAATTTCACTAACTAAATATTAGTAATTAATTTAACTCAAATTATTACTTTATTTTTAACAAATGTAATTTAATCAAGTTACTCAATTTCTATTTCTTTCCCTCCATTAATTAGTTTGAATTATTATAATAATAAATTTTCCTATCTTATTTTAACTATTTACTAAACTTTATAAAATTTTGCAATTAAGTCCCTACGTTGACTTTTTCTTCAATTTGATTTCAAATTTGACTCATTTGACTTCGTTTGACTTTTATTTAATTTCTAATGTACAAATTATATTTTTAATCCTTCAAATTCCGCAAAAATAGTAAATTTATATTTTAGTCCCTAAACTTTTAACTAATTACGATTTTACCCTTTTTCTTCATTTAGCCATTTTAACTTCCTTAATCACTCTTTTTGTTTCAAATCACCATTTTACTCTCGCTTAATCGCGTAATTGCTAATTTGTCCTTAATTATCATATTGATCTCATTTTTTACATTATTTATTTCATATTTATTAATATGGCATAATTTTCATTATAATTACTCTTTTATTCCAAATTTTGTGCAAAATTACTCTTTTTCCCCTAGGTGACACCAGTAGAGAACCACAAACTGGATAAACAAGATGTAAATACAGTGTAGCGGAGGGATCCCACCACTAGGTGCGATACCAAAGCTCCAGTACTAATGCATATAATACGCCGGCTATCCTGTCTTATATCTCATAGTCATTTTTTATAACAATTATCTCATAGGCTCATGGTATCCTGCGGAATAAATTTCTATGGCTAGCCATACTATCCAAGAGCTGGAATTACCCACTGTACACTAAGGGCATTATTAAATTTTATCTTTTCTTTTTTCTTTGTTATTATTTATTCTTATTACTTTATTTTAATCACATTATGCTCCCAAACTTATTCAAATAAGCTCATTAATTGCACATTCATCATAAAAAAGCTTTATATCACAAGAATTTAAACAAAACATATTATTTTAATTAGAGTTGCTATTCGGCCATCAAAGAATTTTCCACTTACAATTTATTCTTTGCTCCAAATTAATGCCATACCTTATTTTATGTCCATTTTAGGTCACTATATGGTGATAAATGATAATTACACATAAAAGTTTACAAGTTTCATCAACTTTTTACATTATATAACTATGACATAATGTTCCCTAATAATTATTTTTTATTTTTCTAGCATATTTTCATTTCTCATGCACTAAATAGATTAAATAACATCAATTGCCCAAATTTTAAATAGTTTGCATTAAGGTACCTTTAGTACCCTAATTTGGCTACTAAGGTAAGTACTACTTAATTTTTATTTTCTTAATTTATTTAAGTCCCTAATTACTTATTTTAGCATATTGTTGATTAATATTAAATTAATTCACTATCTTAAGCCCTATGACATAGTTACATAATAGAAAAATTAGGGAAAATTCAAGTAAATTAGTGAAATTAAAGGTAATTTTCATCCACTAACCTCCAAATTGCTGGAAAAGAGCTGATTACACCTTTTCCTTTCCTTTATCCTCGTAAACTTGCCTTTCCTTCTCTTTTTCTTCTAATAGCCAAAATTTACAAAGGAATAATTATGAGTTTTTACCACAATATTAAGCCATTTAAAGCTATAAATTAACTCTCCTAATCAATATATACATGCTCATAAAAATTCTCCCACATATCTCATCTAATTCTCACAAAATCACAAAATTTATCTTACTTTCTCCTACCTTTTATCTTAAAGTTCTTGGTCTCCTTTTGATACCAGCTTCTTACTAAGTTAGAGAGGGATAAATTCTGAGTCTAGAGTAAATTTTTGGGCTAGAAATTCAAAGGAATAAGGCTTGGTTAGAAGAAAATGGTGAGATGAGAGAAGAAATGGTGAATTTCGGATTTTCACAAGAAAGGAGGAGAAGATGGCCAACAATTCCAGATATTTTCTGATATTTTGGTCCTTATATATGGTGTTTTAAGTGTACCAAAGGAGAGGCCAAGATTCACCTTGCAACTATTGAATCTAATGGCTTTAAATAATGCCACATGTCACTCATTCAAGCATGCACACACATTCTGCTGTCCTAACCTTGCACAAACATGATCACAGCTTCACAATAATGATCTCCATGAATTTTTATGGTCAGATTCACGATTTTGGCTCCTTAAATGGCCCAATTTTGGTTTTTCACCTCAAAAATCGAGCTTTTGATCTGGAATTCAGAATGCTCTGAAATTTTACCTAGAGTGTCAAAATATATTCAATAATATATGGTAAAAATTTCAGCTCATTTCGACTTTTTTTCGATATACTTTTATCTTTGACGGCTTGTGCAGCCCGTTCGAGATCAGAAATTACAGATTTGCCAGAATTGCTATTTTCTAGTTCCCTGAGCGTCACTACACTATTTATGACATATATTTAAAATATTAAGTCAATCGGAGATCTCTAATATCTCCAAATATTCAGTCAAAATTTCTAGTCGAACCTACGCCGACTCAGGAAATTTTTCTTTATTTGCCCTTTTGAAGGCCTATTTGACCTCAATTTTCACTCAAATTGTACCACCGTACTCCACTTAACATGTACTTTCATATTTTATATTAAATTCATATTGCCCAACGGGTTGCCCATTTTTGGGTTTTCGGCTCGGGCACGATTAACGGTACATTTTTTTTAAATTTCCTGTTCTACTCAACTCTAATTACTCCAAAACTCAACCTAAGTTAACTATTCACACTTTACACATGTCATGCATGGAAATTTCAAATATTTGGGGGCGTTACATATTCTCTTTTAATTATCATTAAGTATATCATTTAAATTTCAAACACATCATAAGAGGCTCAAGCATACCTATAAAAACTATATTCTAGCTTGTATGTTTAAGAATGTGCTAGTATGCAATGATAGTGCAAATAATCCATTTATTCATGTGAAATTCCTTCGACATTCAAAATTTTAAATCATGAGTTTTAACATATAAACACCCATTTCATATACGGTAGGTCATATTTCCTCTATATGTATGTGTTTACAAATTTTCAATGACATTTAAAAAGGTTCAAGTGAGGTTTAGTGACTTTTTGATGAGTAAAACTTATCATTTGGTTAAAACGGTGTAATACATGATTGTTTTGATTTTGAAAAAGCCATGTATAATATCTTAAGATAAAATTTGAGTTTAAAATTCATCATGTACGACTATTTTGAACTCTAAACAACCATGTAAGTGCCCATTTTTTAGATTTCTAAAGACAAATTCTCAAGTCTATTTTGTACAGCTATTAAAATATAGTAAATGAAGTTTTTAGGCAAAATGATCTTTTAAATAGCATCAAAAATAAAGTCATTTGAACTTTTATATCATGAGATATTCATAAAACAACACAAGTTGCTCTAATAATAGGGCAACAATAGGTGATCAAGTTTAAACTATATGCCAAGAACCTTAGAGATAAAATTAGCCTTCAATACAAAGTAAGTCCGGATCTTATCTTGCATCTCCAAGTATAAGTACTCCATTTTGAGGTCTATAGGCCAAAAGCCAAAAAAACCAAAACTGATTAAGGTGAACTTATAATAGAGTTACACCAAATCAACTCAAAAAGGCATAATCAATCGCATACATGCATATTGACACCCAAAAAAATCTTCTAGCATTTTTTCGTAACATAAATACTCCATGAACACATTCATACATGCCATCAACATACAAATGAGCTAAGTATAGTTCCAAACCTCAAAATTGGCCAACATCTCTTTTATTGTACTTCTTTCTCCTTCCCCTTAGCTTTGCTAGATTCTCCAATTAAAAACACCACAAACATATTTCTCAAACTCAAATCCAATTCATAATTCTAGCGCTTGAAAAATTAAGCAATAAAGAATAAAGATGAAGAGGAAAATGATCACTAAATTACCTTGATTTCACTTAAAATTATCTTGAATTCCTTGACATGCAAATTGCTATGGTTGAAGTGATGAAATGAAGAGAGAAATAAGAGAAAATCGGGAAATGGAACCCTATTAGCACCATCCTCTCTCTTTTTTTCATTTCATGCAAACTTCTCGAAGAAAACATGTTGGAACCCTATTGGTCCATGTGTAACCTCATACCAAATTCCACTTTAAGTCCCTAACCTTCTTTAACTTCTCACATTAGCATATACTAATAATCAATTGATACATTCTAATCTATATTTTATGCAATTCTACATGTCCATGCCAAAAATGAACAAATTATAAATTTATCTCCTGTCTATTAATTAATTACCACTATGCCTCTAACTACATTTAAAGGCACTTAAATCAAAATTTTCACTTTCAAATGCACTTTATATGTGTTACATTACTACTAGGATACATGTTGGGACATTACACAGGGCATTGAGAAATGTGACACTAACATATGACAAGCTTGTCATGTCAATACCACATTTTACCAAATTAATAAATCAATTCTTAATATGTAAAACTGGAAAAAAAAAATATTTAAGAAGTGGCATATTTTGTTGTATGTCGGTGCCATTTGAGTGCTATGTTAATGTTGCTAATTCAAAATTGATGAAAGCTACTTATAGGTAGATCAGGACAATAGGTTGGATTTGAGCAACAAAAATACTTAAAATAACCAATAGGCCAAATCAAAACTTGGCCCAAGCTAGGAAAAATCTCAGCCCATGCCCAGGTCTACTTATAGGGACATTTTTGTACCAAATTTCATTAATTCAATAGTATTTTTGCTCCTAAATTACTGATAAAACCATTTTTGTACATTTTCCCTTTAAGTATTATTCTATATCATTAAGGAGAATTATATAATTTAAATATACTAATTTAATGTATTACATAAATTTTAGAGAAAAATAAAAAGAAAATCTTTTAGCGTATACTTTAAAATATTAAACTATTTAAGTTGTAAAGAGAAATAAAAAAATATTTAGGATATAAAAATAAAAATATAATATAAATATTAATTGATTAATTATAAATTAGCGGTTAATCGCACTTAAAAATTGAAACCTAAATCAAAAACTAAAAATGTTAAAAATAAAAATCGAAATCGAATCTATTGAATCAGTTAACTAAAAATATCGATTGGATTTCAAATCGATTTTAAGGTTAAGTAAATTTTTATTTTTTTTCCACTCCTGCCATGTAGCATTACCAAGTATTTTAAAAAATAAAATTAATTAAGCAAGTTATGGTCATAAGTTCCGCTTCCTATATTCTTGGGCAAGTGTTATATTAAAGAAATTAAGGACCTTGTTAAAAAAATCCAATTCATAAATTTGAATGGAAATTCAATGTGCGCGCAACATATAACTACAGATATTGCTAATAGAAATCAAAGATTAAATTTTTGTACATTTTTAGTCAAGTGATAACCATACCAATGTTTCAAATTTATCATTTTTTTAGCCTAAACAAATAAAGGTGTGATATATTACATACTTAAAGCAATGTATTTTAAATCCAAAATTCTAGTGATCAACCTCAGACGATATTCTGTATCAAAAATTTTAGAAAAAAAAATGAATGATGTGGTTGCCAGCAGTGAACATGGCAAACATATTTAAGAAGTTGGGTGGGTATTATTAGGAGTAGGGCAGGCCTAGTATTTAGTTATATCAGACAAATAAGAGGAAACCAAAAATTTTGGATTTGGTTTTGGTGTAGGCCATAGCCATACAATTTGCTTCTACGCAAGGTCATTGTTTCTTATCCACTAATTATTTGCATTTTGCTTTTAGTTGTAATCAAATTCTTTCAAACACTGGACCCAACTTGTTTTCTTTCATCTTGTCTTTTTTTTATAGTCAACAAATTCTTTTTACATAATGGGGAATCCTAAATCCAACATAAAGTACTTTACTGAAACAGTCCAATTTCTTATGATATACGAATGAAACATATTCTTACAAAATATATCATAATAAAATTTCACTATTATGTAGCTATATATTACGAAGAGTTGTAATAAACTACTCTTATGGAATAGGTAAGAATAAAATTAAGTGAAATTCAAAAACCTTTTTTCATTTTATTAATTTTTTTTATAATTTTTAACTTAATTTTCTATCTATAGTCATCATTTCATTAATTTTTTTCCTTGAAAATTGGATTCATGTTAAGGACGGCTAAACATGATCCGTAATATGAAATATATGTGCTATTATTTAACAATTATTTTTTGTATTGTTACTTTATCTTTCTTCTTCCTTGATGCTACGTATATATACTCTATTTCAACTACTCATCATGGTATCAGAGAAAAAATAACCGTTTTTCCTTTTCTCTCATTTTCTCATCCTTTCTCATCTTCCAAACACATTTTTCTTTTCAGATCTATTGAGATCTAGTCATGGCAAAACCAGAGGACACTCCATCACATCCATTTTACCGTCATTCCAACGAAAGTCCATCAGCAATACTGATTTCTCCTTTTTTAGATGCATCTAACTACTACATCTGGTCAAGATCGATGTTGTGAGCATTGAAGTCTAAAAATAAGATGAAATTCATCGATGAAACTTTTTTTGCACCACAAATCAGTGATTCAAACTTTGATGCTTGGGATCAATGTAATACTATTGTGTTAACATGGATCACAAATTCTCTTTCACCTACAATTAAACAAAGTGCTATGTGGATTGAGACAGCTGTCGAGTTTTGGAAAGAACTTCGAGATCGCTTTTCTCAAGGAGATTTTGTGTGTATTTTAGGTTTAGAGCACGAGATTGCTCTTATTGTTCAGGGAGACTTCTCTGTTACTGAGTATTATGCGAATCTTAGAAGTATTTGGGAAGAGTTGCACAACTTTCGACCAATTCCTGATTGTAAGTGTGTTCCTCCTTGCGAATGTAATGCCATTGGTGTTATGCATGACTATAAACAGTCAGACCAAATAATCAAGTTCTTGATAGGATTGAATGATAATTTCTCAAGACTAAAATCACAAATTTTGTTGATGAAACCATTACCTTATTTGAATGAGATTTTCTCTATGGCTGTACAGCAAGAAAAATAGGTTATGAGTCCAAGATTGAACGACTCCCTTGCTTTCACAGTAAGAAGCACCAACCAGAGCACATAGAAACCAAATGTTAAAAATGCGACCAAGTTGCAGAACAAGAAACCTCTTTGCACTTTTTGTAATATGAATGGGCATACTATAAACAGATTCTACAAGAAATATGGTTATCCGACTGGATATGGCAATAAGCAGAGGAGTTATGCTACCAAAAATGTTGTTGTTAATGATAATCAAGTTTAATCTTGGCAATCTGAATTTGAGGATAATGCAGAAGATTCATCATCTTTGTCCAGTATACCAGATTTTCCTTTTACAAAGGAACAATGTCAACAGCTTCTTGCAATGTTACAAACCAATCAAAGTCAGATTTCAAACTCTGTTGCTACTGTGAATATGGTTGTGAGCAAGCAAGGCACTGTCACTGGATGCACAACCAATTCTCCTGCGTCATGCTCAACTAATGTTTTTGGTATTATTCTATCTTCTCACACTCTTAATCATATAAGCAAAATGAAATGGATTATAGATTCAGGAGCTGCAGATCATATCACTTGTGATTTTTGCATTCCAATCTGCTTGTGTAGTCAAGAATTTTATAGTGCATCTTCCAAACAGCCAGCAGTCAGAAGTCACTTTAATTGGGAACATTAAGCTCAATGATTGGTTAATCTTAACTGATGTACTATACGTTCCAGGATTTTCTTACAATCTAATGTCAGTTAGTTGGCTTGCGTTTAATGACATATGTTGCTTATTCGTGCGCAACTATTGCTTTGTACAGGATATAATTCAATAGAAGATGATTGGGTTAGCTAAAATGCAGGAAAGACTTTATCACATGCTTTCTACATGCTCAGTTACATCACACATTCAGAATTCTTGTGATCAATCTGTGTTACCAAATTCTACTGCTTCTATAAATGTTGTTAACAGGGTTGACATATGGCATTTTAGGCTTGGTCATGTTTCTAGAAGTAGAACCAACCTTTTACTCAAAGATATTCCTTTTCTAAATGTAAATAATAACCATTCTTGTGATGTATGTCATTTGGCGAAACAAAAACATTTGATTTTTCCACTCAGTGAATCTAAGTCCATTTCTTGCTTTGATATGTTGCACACGGATGTATGGGGTCCTATTTTGCATTCTATTGATGGATTTTGTTACTTACTATTGTTGATGATTATTCCCGCTTCACTTGGGGACATTTGATGAAATCAAAGTCTGAAGTTAGAACCATAATGATTAATTTTTGCAAGATGATTGAAGTTCAGTTTGGAAGAAAGGTGAAATGCATTCGAAGTGACAATGGTCAAGAGTTTAATAATCCTTCTTTTTATGATGAGAATGGCATTATTCACCCTTTGTATTGTGTGGAAACACTTGAACAAAATGGTATAGTTGAACGAAAATATCAGCACATCTTGAATGTTACTCGTGCTTTGTTGTTTCAGTGTCATTTGCCTAAGAGCTTCTAGTCATTTGCTTTGTCTCATGCCATTTTTCTCATCAACAGGCTTCCATCTCCAGTATTGAATAATTCCACTCCTCATGAGCAGCTTTATGGCCAATGCCCTACTTATTGTCAACTGAGAGTTTTTGAGTGTTTGTGTTATGCATCAACAAACAAATAAAGTCGTGCAAAGCTGGATCCACATGCTCTAAAATGTGTGTTTCTAGGATTTCAGGATGGCATGAAAGGTTACAAGGTTTTTGATTGGAAGTCTAAAAGAATTTTGGTTTCAAGAAATGTTATTTTCTATAAAGACTCTTTTCCTAATTCTTCATTAATTGCACCAGACCCTCCTCCTTTTTTTCTTCTTCATAATGTACCAGGTTTGACCTCTTCTCTTTCTTCTTCTTATTCTTCTTTGTTTTTGTGTCATTTCTTAAGACCAAAAAGAACTCTTACTTACCTCAAGGATTATCATTGCAATCTTCTTCATTCCACCCCTTTTTTGCCGCTTTCTCAGCCTGGTATCCCTCGTCCTATTTCAAAAATATTAAGCTACAACCAGTTATCCTCTTCTTATAAATCATTTGCTTTACATATTATCTGTGAATCTGAGCTAAAATCCTTTATTCAAGCATCGCAAGATCCCAGATGGGTTGCTACTATGGAGGATGAGTTGCAGGCTCTTGAAAATAATCATACCTGGACCCTTACTTCATTAACTCCTGGCAAGCAATCTAAGGTCCTTGCTCCCCTGATGTCATTGGAATGCTGTTAATTATTTGTATAAACTTGTTTGTGTACAAAATGTATATACCATACATAAAAAGTCTAAATTATTTGTATCTAAAATATCCATCCATCAAATACAGTATCTCTTTATTATTATTATTATTATTATTATTATTATTATTATTATTATTATTATTATTATTATTATTATTTGTCAATAATAATTGTAAGGAATCATGTGCAGTTTAAACTTTTGAGAATTTGAAAATTTTTTCGACGGGTTAAAATTTGATCTTCACTCCATCCCTCAAAAATGTAATTATATTTAAAAAATAATAATTTGTAATTAAATGGAAAAACAAAATGGGAGTTCCTAAATTAACATTTTTCTACATTAGATCTATGTGCTTTAAAAAATAGACATTGGATCCACACATTATATCCAATCTAAATGAGACTTATATAATCAAAATACATGCTGTATTAATTTTATTTAAGATCAATTTAAAATTATTGTGAAATCCACTAAAATATAAAAATTTTATGAAAAAACTATTCCATCACCTTTTACATGTTTGAAATGATTGTAAGAAAATTTCGAAAAAAAAAACTTTATTGACTAGATGACATATTATTTGTCACTTTTTTGCCAATTTATTATTATTATTATTATTATTATTATTATTATTATTATTATTTAAAGAAAGAAAAAAGAAAGAGAAATATAGCTTAATTATAACTACAAGAGAAATATAGCTTAACTATAACTACAAATATTATTATTTGTAAAAGAAATTAAAATCAATATTTTTTACATTTTTATTTCAAATTTATATTTTTTAGCCCAAACAAATAAAGATGTGATATAGTAGCTACTTGAAGCAATTTATTTTAAATCCAAAATTCTTCTGATCAACCTCAGACAATATTCTCTTTTAAAAATTTTAGAAAAAAAAAATTACATGAATAATGGTTGCCAGCACTGAACATGGCAAACAAATTTAGCATGTTGGGTGGGTATTTTTAGGAGTAGGACAGGCCTAATTTTAGTTATATCAGACAAAGAAGGGGGGTGTAGGGCTGTAGGCCATAGCCATACAATTTGGCAATTTGCTTCTTCACAAGGCCATTTTTTTCTTATCCACTAATTATTTGCATTTTGCTTTCAGTTGTAATTAACAAGCTCAAATTCCTTTCTACTCTGGACCCAATTTGTTTTCTTTCATCTTGTCTTTTTTTTTATATATAGTCAGCAAACGTTTTTCTTTTTTTTTTTTGAAATTATATATTTATACCTCATCTTTAAAAATATTTTAATTACATAAACTCTTGATTTTAACACTTCTACTTAATATTTCATATTGTTTTAGTTTTGTTTCAAGTTTCAACAATTATACCATATATTAATTAAAGGGAGTTCTAATTTCTTATGGTATACAACTGAAACAAATTCTTACAAAATATATCATAATAAAATTTTACTATTATGTAGATATATATTACGAAGAGTTATAATATACTACTCTTATGGAATAGGTCAGAATAAAATTAAGTGAAATTCAAAAACCTTTTTTCATGTTATTAATTTTTTTTTATATAATTTTTAACTTAATTTTCTATCTATATTCATCATTTACTTAATTTTTTTTCCTTGAAAATTGGATTCATGTTAAGGACGGCTAAACATGATCCGCAATCCATTCAAGATCAAAATGAAATCATTTAGCGCAAAATGTTATCAAGAAAGTTCTTCAAAATATTAAATAAAGAAATTGAAAATTGAAATCAATTCAATACCAAACAAAACTAGCAAATTCTACGTCTAGTTAGTGATTGCTAGTGATTGTTGGATATTTTTAGGGACCGCCGCCAACCCAATTACCTTGTCCCAATATATATATCCCATAATATATAAATTAAACTCATGCCATTGATGTCATTTTACTTATTAAATCTAGAAGAAAAAGAAAAATAAGACTGAAGATCTAAAAGGAAATTCTTTTCGATAAAAATAGCAGGACCCCTTTTATTTTGTTTTCCTAGTGTAAATCGTCTAATGTAAAATAAAAACAATATATTCTTAATGTTACTTTACCGCTATGTATATATTATATATAAAATACAATATTTTACTTCTAATATTTAATGCAAAAATTATATTTTATATATTAAAAGACTATACATTAAAGTTGCCAGATTATTAATCACATATCAAGCATTTCTCCTTTCCAAAACAGTAGTTCTATTATTTTTTTCATTTAAAAAAAAAAAGTTAGATGTTATTATTATAAGATATACCTATAGTTTACCAAATATGTTCTTCGTTTATATCATATATGATTATCGACTAATATTAGTGTAATATTGGAAATGCAAATTGACATGTTAATACGGAATCTTTCATTATATGAATTGAGAGAGAGATGAAAACTATCATGCTGAAAGGAAGAATACAATGCAAACTTGTCAAAATAAAATCTTTAAACGACTTCAAATGGAAAGCCAACTACCTTCAACAGCTAAATTATGTTTAGGACATGAATAGCTACTGACAAACAGGGTAAACCACCCGTTAATGAATTCCCTATGCAAAGTAACACCATCCTCTGCCAATGCGTCCCAGCTCTCATATCATTATTCCAGGGCTAACAAGTACTTTATGTATGGTGCACCAACCATGAGGCCATGCTAAGTAGGAATTTCCAACCTCACCCCACAATAAACCAAACCTATCCCATTAGATAATATACAAAACATCAATGAGAAAACCATACAACAAAATCTGTAGAAAGTTTCATTGGTCCCAATCATCAGAATCTGATGTGACTTCTGAAATTTCTTCATCCCCATCATCGCATTCTTCTATCCTAACCCCTCTATTAGCGGTCATTTTCGACAGAGCTGCAGTCTTGCTTGCCCTCTGTGACCGGCTTCCTGTGGTGCCCACAATCGTCTCACAAACTGTTTTAGGTGACGTTTGTTCTTCATCAGAGACTTCTTCATCTCGCCTCGCACGTCTTCTGCTGCGGCTTGGTTTAGAAGTTCGCACTGGAGCCGGTATTTGCAGGTTTGCAAAAGACTCGCAAGCATCCATGTTCAACTCCAGCTCCAACCTCTCTATAGTTTATATCATACAAAAAAGGAATATATCGTAAATCATTTATTTAAATGCATCATGTAATAAAATTAAAAAGGAAGCATGCCAAATAACTCAAACTACGCGACATGCAAGCCAACCCATGGAGCATTTTCATTATACTAAAATGTTCATTGATTCGATGAAGAAAACATTCATGTACTATAACTTGACATAAGAGTGAGAAAAAAATTGAAAATATGATTAACCGCAATCTAAAATCAAATCAATTCTTATAATTAACCGATTCGATAAATTTGATTACAAATTTTAATTTTTACATTTTTTATTAATGATTACGATTTAAATTTTAAGTAATGATTAACCTTTAATCCATGATTAACCAATTCATATATATATATTTTTTTTATTTCTCTCTAAAATTTATATAAAATAATACTTTAAAATATATTTAAATTATATTTTTATTTTTATATCTTAATTTTTTATATTTTCTTATAAAATTTATATAATATTTTAAACTAAATTTATATTATATTATTTTCTTTAATTATATAATAATATTTATATATAATATCCGATTAACTTTTATATATATTTTTTATCATATATGAGTATTTATATTTTACTTAATAACATTTAATTACATTTTATTATATTTTAAAATTTATATTATAACTTTTAATATTATCCAAAATTTTATTTAACTTAAAATCAAATATATTAATTTTTAATAAATATCAAATTTATTTTATAATATTAGCTATTAATTTATAGAACATGAATTTTGATTAGTAAATTATGTTTATTGCATAATTTTTATATTATATTACTTTACACATTTGAAATTAAATTGAATTTTATCTACGTTTTTTATATAATTTTATATTATAAATTTTAATAGTTAATCAAAAAATATTAATTAACCGAAACTGATGGACTTGTTTACCAAATGTAACAGACTAATTAATAATTAGTGATTTTAAAAAATTGACATTAATAAACCGATTAATTGTTTTGCTCATGAACTGGTTAACCGGTTCAAGTTCACCTCTAACTTGACATTAGGCTAACGACACAACTCTGAAGAATAATGTCCGTAGCATGTACAGATCAGACTATGAGGCAACTAACACTTCCTTCTGACAGATTTAAAATATGTTGAACTCCCCCCCTCCCCAATACTCATTTGTTTGCTTCAAACTAAACCTATAAAATTACCATATAAAGTGGCTAATTATAGCTAGTGATGTTAACCCCCGCAAGCTCCTTTCGGGAAAAAGAAGACTTACCCAAAATAAGGTTGACTTGGTCTTGCAACAGGTGCTCATCTGGTTGGTTATCTAATGACTTGAGACGTTCAGCCATCTGCTTCAACTCCTTCATAAGATCTTTCTCTGCTGATACAGATTCAGCCACACGATTCAAAATCTGCCTCATCAGTTTAATTGCTTCTTGTTCTGATGACCGAAAATGAAGCAAGACAAGTACTCTGCTTAATGCTGAGATGTATGACCTTTCGGCAGGTGTCTTCTTAGCTGTGAAGCTTGCCACCTAAACAGAACACATAATTAACCACATTAGGAAGCCTGAAGCAATATCATGACAGTTTCCTTGGCAAACAATATACCAAAACTAAAGACTTGAAATTTTTATCAGCACACGAATCCAACAGATCTTATATTCCATTCAAAAGGAGAAAGAAGGCTTGGTTCTGGAACTCAAAAAACGTAGAACTCTATCAAGAATCTAAACTCCATTTTACATTTTGGACAAAGAACCTTTGGGAAATAGAATCCGGCAGATTTAGTAGATCATTTTGCATCTACTAGTTAGACAAGAAACTGTCTATTAGAAGAAGGCCAAAACAAAATTAGTGGATTTGGAGAGACACTGTCGATTTGTCCAGAAATATAATTGATCAAACATCAAATATGCTGTGTTAATGCAAGGTATAAAGTCATCTAGAAGCAGATGAACTTTAAACCCATTTGACCATATTTGACATAATTTAGACATTTAAGTATCAAATACAATTATATTTGCTTTTTTATTGTGTCAAAATCTACATATGGATGTATCATCATAAAAATACCACAGTGATGCACAAGCCAAGGGGACTAAACATGTATACTTGAAACTCTCATCTTCTTTCAGGACAAAACAATTCATTGGTATGGCTTAAAGAAGACGCTATAAGTGGGAACTGCAGAACAGCCTGAGAAACTAAAGCATTTAGAAATAGCTTCAGAGCGTGCAAAAATGAGTAAAAATTTACTCGCTAAAGGTTGACCATAGAGTTCTAGGAATAATTTTTATATAGTAATATTAAGTTCTGTTGTGAAAGATCACCTCAGAAGCAATTCGTATTGCAAGTCCCTCCTCTCCACTTTCGAATGAAGGTTGCAGAGAGCTATCTATGGTTTCTGGTAATTCTGCACTATCATTTTCATCTCCTTTTTCAGTTTGTTTAGCAAACAAGGGGGCCTGCATCATTTGCAGCATAAACCGTGATGCCTGAACTGCCCGCTTACGCATATTAGATACCACAGAGGGAGCCCCTCCAGCATTACCAAAGATAACTGGCCACATTGAACGCATGACAGGAACAAAAGCTTTGGACAAACATTTCTGCATTTGGAGAATTGAAATATTAATGATGTTAAAATAGAATGAAGCCAAGATTCATGAACTTATCCCCTTAAAATAAGCAAATATCAGGTGCTCTCATTATTGAACTCTTGCCTTATGATTGGCTGAGAGGGAAGGATAATGCTCAAAGAATACAGACAAACATTGTTTCAACCTGGTGAATCAAGTAACGAGAAGTTAATAATTATCCCTAGATGATCAACAACATAATTGAAAAGGAAAATGACTTTCCACCTCTGCAGTTCTTTCGTTTCACTGCTGAAATACAAAACAATGAGCTTGGCTAAGAGCAAAGGATGTAAAGAAGTTGGTATACTTGGATAGTTCTCACTAAGAAGAAGAATCTTAGCAAATCCTTCCCCAAGAATGCTTTGCAGAGTCTCATTTTCGTCACATTCTACAGATTCTGGCCAATCATTTCCATCAAGGCCAGCATACAAGAGACCAAGTAACTCAGTATTTGAAATGTCATCATCATCAGAAAAGTTCACAGGATTAAATGCCATCTTGCCATTTTTAAACTGAGACACATGTTCATGGCCAAGCACCTTGTCAACTTCTTGGGGGCCGTGCCACATGTCAAGGTCAATTAATGCCTTGCATGCCATTGTGCTAATTAGAGCAGGAGCCTTAGCAAAAGAAAGCTTCAACTGCTTCACCACTTCCTCACTTGGTTTCTTCTCTAACAAGCCAAAAAGACCAAGACACCTGATGGCAACCCTCTGCACATCCAAGTGAACATGCTTTGCCTGCGTTCACAGTTCAGATCACTTGATAGTATCTTCCAGAAAGAGATTTGAGAAATAATACATAGGACAGGTTCGACTAAATGAGTATGCAGAATATTTTCAATTGTTTTACAAATAAATAGAATTGCAAATCCTTCATCTTTGCTCTATTTACTAGTTTGTTCTATTTTCTAAGAGCCTTTTTTATGTTAATACCAGCAAAAAGCACTTTACTGCAGACTTATTACTCAAAAGTAGCCACTATGAACTGTAACCTGATTATGGACGATATATGACACATCGAGCACTCATTTCATTTTCAGTCATTGTAAAATAAAACTCAACTCCATATCAAACAATTATGTCTAAGTCCATTGCCTCAAAGACCTCAGCATCTCTGCAGCCAATAGTTAGCTGAAAATAGGGGGTGGAGAGAGAGAAAAGAAAATGAAAATGAAATTCAATATTCATACCCCAGGAAGCAATAAAGAATGTAGCAGTTCAGCAGGTTCAATGGCCTTCCCTTGAAGCCAATTCCATGATTTTGAATTTTCCAAAAGAAGACCAGTAACAGCAAGGCAGTGCATCCACTGCATGAAGTCTGCTGTTCTCTCCCTGCAAGGCTGGGCCAGGTTTTCTATAACGCCAAGAATGACTTCCTCAAATTCACCTGGCGCAGCATGGACTTTCCTAGCCAAACTGGACACTGCGTCAGCCCAGTCTTTATCACCACCCAGGTTTATGCCGTCTCCTATGATAACCTGGTTTCCTTCATCATCCACTTCATGGTCAAGCGGCTTGTGCAATAGTTCCCGCACAAATGAACCAGCAACTTTCCTGCTTGTAGAATCAGAAAAGTCAAGCATTGCACCAAGCAACAGTAGCTGCCGAGATGCAAAACGATAATTTACTCCTGAAATATCAAAGTCGAATTAGAACATGCATTGGAATATAAAATTCATTAGACCAACAGGATGCCACGCACCAGCATCGATATGAGCTTTGACCAAAACTACATAATCAGAAACTGTTGCAGGAAGTATTCTTTCCAGAAGGTCATTGTTGTCTGAAGCTTCAGCTGCATATACTGCAGCTTCAGTGCCCATTGCAGAGGCAGCATCAGAGCCTTTTTCCTGTTCAACCACATTTGATAAATAGACAGAAATGTATAACAACAGCTTGCTATGCCTATCACCATAGGTCAAATAAAACCAAAAAATCATTAGGGGGCAGTTATACCAAGATATTGAAATGGGAACAAAGTTTTGCTTATCTGAAAAAACCTAGTGATTTAAATCATTCACCATAGGGTGGTAAATAGAGGCGTAAGCAAAAGCGCAACCTCATATACAAACGGAGAAAATGATGAGCTTCAGTTGAATGGATGGAATGAATCCATACACCCCCCCCCCCCAAAAAAATAATAATAATAATAATAATAATAAAACAAACAAACAAAGAAAAAAAAAAGAATAAGAAGATGAAGATGAAAAACAGCCAGTCAGTCATTGATTTATTTCTGTTTGGCCAGACATCAAGCCACAATGACCTTTGTGGTTATACGATAGGAATTAAAAAGACTCATATTATCAGTCGGACTCTCTTCAGCAGTAGCTTTTATGTTTGGTAAGTACAGAGGGTAATGGCAATGAGATAAACTTGTTTGATGTTTCTCAATGCCATTCCCTTACGTACTACCCGAAACATTAAAAAAAAAAAACGAAAGAAAGAAAGAAGGAAAAAAAAAAGCAATAAAGAAAAAACATGAATCCAAAAGGAAAACAGTATACACAAACAAAGCAGAACTTACAACAGACTTACTTGTGCCTCCATCTGCAAGTGCCTACACACGGTCTTCCAATAAAGAGCAAACTCTGGCTCCATCAGCTGCATGCTAGCATTGTTGCTTGCTGATTCTCCTGTCATCAATGAAAGAAACAATTAGGTTGCTAGTTAACAATGCAAGCCATGCAACTATGAATCCTATATGTGCAGATAAAGTAGCTAAAGGAGTCTACTATTTCAAATCGTATGTAAGAATTGATAGTTTAAACTTCCTGTTAAGCAGTAGATTAACAACTTGATCTCACAAGTGACTGTAAGTTTACATTATTTGGAAATTTTCCAAATTAATAGGAATGTAATACAAACTAGGCCTTCTTCAAAAGCATTTCATGATAATTACAAGGGAAAAATAAAAAAGAATTAGAAAATCAATTTCAATATGTCATTAAAATTGAAAAAAAAAATAATACTTCATTCTTCACCATAAGATTTGTCATTAATGACCACATAGAACTCTAAAAAACCCCTCTCACCCTCGAAATGCTATAACTAATTCCACCAGTGAGGAACTGTTTATACATTGGACAAGAGTGCATATTTAATCAAACAAAAGTTCTAGTTTAACATATGGATGGCAGAAGCACCAAAATATGATGAACTGAATCCTCAATAAACTATGCCTTAGTACGCAGTTTGCACATGCACTTAACAGAATACATATCCCTATCATCCCTATCTCAAGAAATTCTACAGTCAAAACTTTTAAGATAGCTATTTTCTATCCTTAAATGCTGTTAAAAACTAATATTTTCAAGTTAAGGATTCTAATGAATTAAACTCCAAAGTTTTCAGAGATGTTTGGCGCGGAAAGACATGTCAAACAGAACTGATTCTGTAAGCTGCATTTGTATCACACATGCTGAATTGAAAAAGGCAATTGATCATCATAGAACAAGAACGAAACAGAAAAGTGTTTTTCGAAATATTTGATTGCCAAAATGAAACTCCACTAACCTTCATTTTCACCATGGATCATTGATGTGTATTGCCGCATACTTTGACCATCACGTAACTTCACAAAGCCATCTTTTAACAGAGCAGCCATGACAGCTTCACCAACTGATTCATAGGTTTCAACATCAAGGTATTTGAGAAGTGCTATGGGGTCATCATTGCAGCACTTAGAAAGCCACTCATTTCTCAATAATTTTAAACATTCTTTTGAAACAGCTGCAGAACGATCATCGAGGCCTCTCTGAAGAATTTCTGTCCTGAGCTTTATGCTATAGGAAAAGGAAGACAAATCCAAATGGCAAAAGTTGAGGATGTGATCAACAAATCACAAGGAGCAAGCTGTGAATTAGGACAGGAGCTAGACTAGAAATTAGATTATTTAAAACCTTGCAATTGAAAAAATACTAAACAGTAGATTAACTGGACAAATCCAAACCCAAATCAAAATTGAAGATGTTCTATAATCAAGAAACATTAGCAGATAGGTTTTGGGAGTAGCTGAAAATATTGACATTTCTGGAACTATATCTATTCACCTGAGACTTTGGAGCGGAAATTTATCAGCTAGAAGGCAATATGCAGCTTTCCTGACAGACTCACTCACATCCATGGTGCAATTAACAATAGCTAGAGAAGTAGCATTTGAAGGCGGCAAAGATAACACAATTGTCTTGCGAACCTCCTGCAGAAGTGCTGCTGTTAGGCTTTCAGCTGATTTATTTTCTGGATGTATGCAGCACAAGTGTAATAAATCATATAAATATTCAACTTATCATGTTGATGGATTAAAAAAAAAGAACTTGAGTATTTACTTAATAAGTTCACAAAAATTTTCCATATTCTCGAAAGTCTATTTGCAGTGAAATATTAAATAGGATCTGAAAAGGACAAAATTTGCATTTGATATGGAATCTAAATATAGGGTCAAACTATTCCAACCAAACTCAAAGCATTGAAACAAGATATATGGTTAATTACTTGTCCACTATTTTAAAAATTGGCCTGTTCATGGGCCCATCTTCGAGAAAGAATCATGATGTTTTTATTGGCCACATCAATGAACTAATTCTTATATCTTACTAATTCTATTTATAAAATGAATGCACCTGTCTCTGTAAGAAAGAAAATCTTAACGAAGAGAGGGATGATGGATTCATCTCTTGTTGAAAATAATTAGATAACAATAGTTAAGAATGTGGAAGCTTAAGGATTCCAATATATATCTGAGAACGAAGTGTGCCCATCAAGTGCCTTCTTCCCCCAGTATTACTTTTATTTCTAGCACAAACGCATTGGAAGAACCACAAGCCTTCTAAATTATCACTCTCTAGATGATCAATGGATATATGATCCTAATCTCCATCTTAAGTTAGCACCATGAGAAGAGAGAGGGGAGGAAATTAAGACTCATTTAAAGCAAGAGTAACACTTACTGCATTTTGCTCTATTGGAAGCACCTCAAGAAATAAATCAAGAATATCGCTGTTCTCAGTATCATTCGCAAATCGTGATAAACCTCTAACAGCAAAGGTACGGATGACAGGAACCTTGTCTCCTACTCGTAATTTCATGCACTCTATCACCTCATCCCAAACATCGTTGCTCACTTCTGCATCATCCGGCAACCGCATTATGATCTACAAAACCAAAAACGCAAACACTAAACAGAAAATTCTACTTAATATAGTTGCAAAAGGATAACAAAATTGAAAGATTTGAACTATAAGGAACTATTGTTAATGTCTAGTAATTGAAATTACAGACTACCTCAGAAATTATCTGGCAAGCCCTAAACCTGGCCGTTTTATTGGCAGCTATAGCAGCAACTAGTAGAAACTTCAAGAACTCCTGGAGAAACTCATCGCAAACGGAGGCATTGTTGGAGTCTCGAGTGGTGGCAAATACTGAGACAAAGCGGATGATGCGCTCAGAGGAGGCGATGCGGCGATGGAAATGAAACACAGGGGTTAGGGTTTTGAAGAAGAGAGCGGCGAATCGGGAACTGGAAGGAAATTTTGATCGGAGGGCCGAGAGGTCTTTAAGCTTTCGAATGTGTGTGGCGTTTGAGGATTTTGAATCTTCGAGAATTTTAGCTATTTTCTGCATCAGTTGGCTTTCTTCTTCGCCCATGGACTCCATCTCTCTCTCTCTCCCTCTCTCTCTCGCTCTCTCTCTCTTGTACGATAGATCCGCCTGTTGCTTCAGCTTCTTGGCGTTGGCTTTTGAATTCGAGCGGGAATTTTAAGAAATTTTTTGATTGGGTCCACTTTGCTATAATAGAAAGATCGAAATGGGCCCAGCCCAATTAAATAAATTCGAAAAGCGAAAGAAAATGGCCCGGCCCAATTTTCTGCATTCGTTCCCGTCATTTAAGTGAAAAGTAATTAATTGTTTTCCATCAAATAAGTTTGACAGTTTTACAAAACTCCCAAAAAAAAAATCATAACTAAAAATATCTCATCTTTTTTTCCCTTTTAATATTACCTTTTTTAAAATTTTTATTTTTAAAAATATCTATTTTTTTAATTTAACATAAACTTTTCGCCTCTGTTTTTCCTTTTTCTTCGCATTTTTACCTTCTTCTTCTTTCTTTCTTCTTCCAGCTGTTAGATAACGTTTGACGATTTTGTCTTCCTGACGGGTCTGCATTTTTGTTGTTGAAAATTTTAATGGTAATTTGTATCCCAGTAGGTTGTCTTCACCTAACAGTAGCCAAGATCATAGCTTTCAGGTCTGCTCAGATATGGGTGATCGGTAGCTTGGGTCAGCCGGGAGTGCTAATCACTGATGCTTAAGAGGTTTATTTTGCCTGTTGCTACAGGGTTAGATTTTTATTAATTCGGTATAATTGTTACCAAATGCAAGAAGCTTTTGAAGCACATTGTTTAGCTAGACATTCTTTTTTGCATGCTAGCTTTGTGAACTGCGACTTTATCCCTCCTTGTCCTACTCCTTTGAAAAAAACAAACCAATAATCGAAAATTTACAGATTATCCAAATTAATTGAGTTCGATTTTCAATTAAAATTCAATCATGCTCACCCCTAGCCCTCACCAAAGTTTGTGTGTCATTAAATGAAACTCAAGAACATAATTTGACAAAGCTTTGGTGGGTAATTCCAGAGACAAGTTATCTACTTTCTCTCTTTATCCTCAGAGAATATTCATAGCAACTTCAGAACCTGGAAAGCTTGGTGCCTTTTCCTGTAAATGCATACCTAAATTTATTGTTTAACGAAACGTTGGCTAATGATTGGCTATCTGCTAAGAAAAGCTGTTCAGTGTCAAGGACCACCTAACTGTGCAACTACCATCTTGAAAATTGTATTTCAACAGTAAAGACTTTAACTAGCATGTGAATTATGAGAAACAATAATGGAGGGATTCATAAAGCAATTACATGAAAGCCTGAAATTTGTGCAGGGAAGGGTCGATACCTGAACAAGGGCTTTAGCTAGCGTTTTTGCCTCGTATACCGTGCTTTCCACATTTTAACTGTCAGTTCATGTTTTAGAAGGAACTATTAGTTGATCAAAAAGTGGAAAGTTACACATACAGGAAAAGACAGTAGTTCTATCAAATAAACTCTCAGCAAATCACATTACATCAATTCCTGATGTGCTAACTTGATTTCCTATCCGGATGACATTTAACGAGCTGAGAACGACTATCCACATCCTCAAAATTCTCCAAGAACAATTTAGAGAGTGGTAACTGCATATGTGCCAACAGATAGTGATTTAGCATATGGAAGACGAATCAACTCGTACAAAATTTAGAGACTTAACACGTTCATTGGGGTACAAAATCTGTAATGCCAAATGCCTGCTAGAACATACTAATTTTAACTTGTATATATGCCAAACTATGTTCTTGAGTTTCATTTAATGACATACATAGTCCTAGTACTATTAAGGCAAGTTTAAATGTGATGATTCACCTGTTAGGAATTGTAACTTGTCTCCATAGTTATTAAAACCGGATAGGACCGGCCGGTTGAACCAGTTTAACCGTGAACCAACAGGCCAGCCTGTAACACCCTTACTGTAACAGTCTTATCGGACAAGTGATTGATCGGAAATTTTTTTTTTTTTCAACACTTAATTCCTTTAACTTAACAACCTTCATGCATATAACTTTCATTAATCATTAGCCTATAACTTGTTCAGAAATTTCTATCCTTTAAATAAAATTTTGGCAATATAACGGCTATATTCTTAACTAGCCCCCTGAAAATTCAGACAATTACACAGCCTCTCAGAGGCACAACAGTTTATATCCACAGATATTATCTAGTAACACATGTATGCCATCCATTTTCTGCAATTCCTCATCCACAAACTACTATAAATAATACACAGAACGATCATTATTACAATATTATCCTTATAAAACAAAACATAATAGGTATATATACATGCCACAAAAAGATTCTTCCTAACTCTTCCGCTTCAATTTTCTGCTGTGTACCCAAGCTCCAAACTATCTGTACCTCCACGCAGTCAATTTTACGTGCTGAGCATTAAACATGCCCAGTGGTGACTAAAAATCATAGTATTTCCCTAAATGATTTATTATCGATTTTTCTTATTTAATGGCAATATTTATTTTATGAACGACTAACTTCTCATTTAACTTATAAACTTTCTTATATTCTCAATTTAGTCATTGAACTTCTCTTTTATTTCAAAATTGTCACTATATACTATTAATTACTAGTTTGCCCTTTTACTCCTTATTTTCTTACCTTACCTTATTAATTTACTTATAATTTACTGATTAATCATTACTTTAACCGTTTTCATGTAAAATTACATTTTAGTCCTTTAACTTTAAATTGTTGACTTTCTACCCAATTAATTGACCAAATTATCATTTTACCCTTATTACTTTTATCAATTAATTTTATTATTTAGCAAAATTACCATTTTACCTCTAAACTTCTAAATCCTTTTCATTTTATTCCTTCTTCATATTAAACTTTCATTTTAGCTTTTCTTTTACACTTTTAACATTTTCTTATCAATATGCCCCTAGTACAGACCCGGCAGAAAATTCTCAGATCGGATATGCGGGACGTGGACCCCACAGGGCCATAACAGAATGAGAAATGACCTCCAGAATCATCCCTCATATAACATATGAACATATAACAGTACGTATAACAGATATACTATGGAGTTCAGCGATCCAACCATAGTAAAGCAAGTCGCCATGACTCGCACCGCGGTATATGTATCCCTATGGCCAGTCAATTATATCCTGAACTAGGTTTTACTGCCTGACTCTTTCTAAGGGCACAAATTTTCTTAATTTTCCTTTTATTAGCTACTTTCTCATTCTTTTTCGTACTTTTCATTCCTTGTCAATACAGTATCAATACTTTATAATTACAGTCAATCTTATTTATACATACTACGAAATATTTCACAGTAGTTCACCATGTAAGCAATAAATTATGCCATAATTCATTCAAATTTCACGTTTTTCAACTAATACCTAATTAATATTTATTCCGAAAATATTCATTTAATTTTCATAAATTCTCTAAAAATTCATAACTATTTATTTACATTAATATTGACATTAGAATGCCTAAAATCACTAAAATCACTTAAAATCACGTTGTTTTCTCTTGAATTACCATTCGGTTTCTACTACAACTATACCATATAAATTACTTTAAATTCATTCAAAGGTTCTAATACACATATTTAAGTCCCTAATACATAAATATAGCATTATATTCAATTTTTCTTTACTATATGAGATTTTCCTTAAGAAACCTAAAGGAAATTCACTTAAATCTTATGGAAATAAAAGGATTAATTAGTCACAAACCTTTTTCTATGGATTAGACTTGCCAAGGCTTCCTTTCCCTTTCCTTTGGCTTGAGAAACTTGCTCCTCTTCTTGGATTCCTTAACCAACCAAAATTCCCATCAATAATAACTCAATTATTTTGGCTTTAAATGCTAAATTTGACAGCAAAAATGAACTCTAGGCACCCAAAACTAGTAGTAGGCACCTAAAAACCAAATTAAAATCAATAATTTCACATACCTAACTTTGACACCTAAACTTTAACCCTTGATTTCTCTTGATTTCCTTCCTTGAATCAAAGAGTAGAGCTTTCTAGGGTTCTCTAGAGAGGCTGAAATCACTTTGGTAGGCTTTGATTTGGTGAGATTTGGTGAGAATTTGAAAGAAAAAGAGAGGAATTTATGAGAGATGGAGTTCGGCCACTTAAAAGAGATGAAGAAAGACCGAGTTGCTGCTGTAAATTTCTGGAGAAAGGCACCTTATATATGGCTTAATAATGGGCTATGGGCTGGGCTTTAATGGGCTTGAACAATTTAATTGTTTAAGCCCGATAATTACCCGATAATTAGCTCTATTTAATTCCTCCCATTTTCCAGCTTTAATTCTCTTCAAATTTGATTCTATTATTCATATCACATTAAAAATAGGCTATACCTAAAATTTTAGCCCAATCGGAGTTCGTTTTGGGTCTGATTCAATTTTATTGGTCCGATTCAAAAATACCGGTATTCCCAAAAAATTTAATTTTTACTACCAAAATATTCTAAATATTATTTTAGGCACATATATAATTTTTGATAATTTTTAGACTTCATTTGATATTTTTAGTAGCTAAAACGATCAAAAATTCAATTAAAAATTCTAAATCTTAATTTTCTCGGTTTTTCGTTCTTTTGGCTTTCGGAGGCCTATTTGACCTCAATTTCACTTCAAATTTCAACCCCGAACTACCCGGTGACTAGTACTTTCCAATAGTCCAATAAAATATTTTTCACTTTCGGATGTCATTTTCAGCCCGGAGAAACTATTCACTGTCGGAAAGTTACTATTCACGATCAGTCCGACATTGAGGCCATTACAATTCTGCCCTACTAAAAATAAATTTCGTCCTCGAAATTTACCTGATTCAAAAAGTAGAGGATACTGTTGTCTCCATGGTCGCTTTCGGTTCCCAAGTAGCTTCTTCCACATTGTGATGGTGCCATAAGACTTTCACTAATGGGACCTGCTTATTTCTTAACTGTTTACTCTCCCTAGCCAGGATCTTTACCTGCCTTTCTTCATAAGTCACATCAGGTTGTACTTGAATATCCATTGGTGTAATAACATGGCTAGGGTCAGATCTATACCTTCTGAGCATTGACACATGGGACACATCATGGATCTTCTTTAACTCTGAAGGTAGCTTCAAACGATAAGCCACTGGACCTACTCACTAAAGTATCTCGTAGGGCCCGATAAACCTTGGACTCAACTTTCCTTTCTTGCCAAATCTCAAGATTTTCTTCCATGGAGATACTTTCAGAAAAACTTTATCTCCGACCTGAAACTCGATGTCTTTTCTCTTTAAATCTGCATAAGATTTCTGTCGGTCCATGGCTTCTTTCAATCGGCCTTTGATAATTCGTACCTTTTCTTTTGAATCACGAATCAAATCCGACCCGATCAACTTTTTTTCATTCAACTCTGTCCAACATAGAGGAGTCTTGCATTTTCTTCCATATAAAGCCTCAAAAGGAGCCATCTTTATACTGGATTGATAACTATTGTTGTAGGCAAATTCTGTAAGAGGCAGATATTTTTTCCAACTGCTACCAAACTCTAGTATACAGCATCGTAGCATATCCTCCAGAGTCTGAATTACCCTCTCTGACTGACCATCTGACTGGGGGTGGAAAGCCTGTACTGAAGTGGAGTCTCGTACCCAAAGCTTATTGTAGACTCTTCTAGAAATGAGAGGTAAACCTGGGATCCCTGTCTAAAATGATAGATGATGGTACTCCATGAAGTCTCACTATCTCATTAATATAGATTTCTGCCAATCTGGTCAAAGGATAATCCATCCGGATTGGCAAGAAATGAGCAGATTTGGTGAGTCGATCAATAATCACCCAAATAGCATCATGTTTCTTTTGAGTGACAGGCAATCCTGTAACGAAATCCATAGTGACTCTGTCCCATTTCCACTCCCGGTATCAAGATAAGATTAAGTAATCCAGAAGGGATCTGGTGCTCAGCCTTTACTTGCTGACATATCAAGCATTTACTCACAAACTCTGTTACATCTCGCTTCATTCCTGGCCACCAGTAATAAGATTTCAAATCCTGGTACATCTTGTTACCTCCAGGATGCATAGCATAACTACTATGATGTGCCTCTGTAAGGATATTCTTCTTCAGTTCTTCCTGATCTGGAACACAGAGTCTTTTCTTGTAATAAAGGCTTCCATCTTCACTTAGAGAATAGTCTCCTTCATTGCCATCCTTTACTTTACTCATAATAATTTTCAGTCGACCATCTTCTTTCTGAGCCATTTTCACTTGGTACATGAAATCTGGTTTCAATTGCATTTCTGCCATCAAAGCTCCGTCTGACGCCATACTCAAACTAACATTTAAAGCTCGAAGAGCTGTAAATAACACTATTAATCAATTACATATATCAATTCATTTGAAACCATTTACATTACCTGTCATAAATTTTCTGCTAAGTGCATCAGCCACCACGTTAGCCTTTTCTGGATGGTAGTCGATAAAACAATCATAGTCTTTTATCAACTCCAACCAGAGTCTCTGTCAAAGGTTAAGTTCTCTTTGAGTGAGCAAATATTTCAGACTTTTGTGATCAGTATAAATATAACATTTTGCGCCATACAGATAGTGTCTCCATATCTCCAATGCAAAGACAATAGCTGCTAGCTCCAAATCATAAGTAGGATAATTTTTTTCATAAGTCTTGAGCTGTCGGGAGGCATAAGCAATCACCTTGCCTTCCTACATCAAAACGCAACCTAGACCATTTCTGGAGGCATCGCTGTAGATCACAAAATCCTTGCCTGGTTCGGGTTGAGTGAGGATAGGAGCTTCAGTCAACATATTTTTGAGTCTCTCAAAACATTCTTGACATCTGTCAGTCCACACAAACTTGGTGTTCTTCTGTAATAATCGAGTAAGAGGGACTGCAATAGTGGAAAAACCTTTTATAAACCTCCTGTAATATCCAGCTAACCCCAGGAAGCTTCTCACTTCGGTCACATTTGTAGGTGGCTTCCACTGGAGAATTGCTTCAATCTTTGATGGGTCCACTTTAATACCTTCTGCAAAGATCACGTGGCCTAAGAAAGATACTTCATTCAACCAGAAGTCACATTTACTGAACTTAGCATATAGCTGCTTTTCTCTCAAAGTCTGTAGGATAATTCGCAAATGCTTATCATGTTCCTCTGGTGTTTTAGAATATACCAGAATGTCATCGATGAAGACCACTACAAACTGATCCAGATAAGGATGAAAAACTCTGTTCATCAAATCCATGAAGGCAGCCGATGCATTTGTAAGTCCAAATGGCATGACTAGAAACTCATAATGGCCATACCGAGTACGGAAAGCAGTCTTAGGCACATCTGCAGCTTTTACTCCCATTTGATAATAGCCTGATCTCAAGTCAATCTTTGAAAATATACCCGCTCCTTTCAGCTGGTCAAACAAGTCTTCAATGCGAGGAAGGGGGTATTTATTCTTTATGGTAACTTCATTCAGCTGTCTGTAGTCGATGCATAGCCTGAGCGTCCCATCCTTCTTTTTAACAAACAGAACTGGTGTTCCCCAGGGAGAAACACTGGGTCTGATAAATCCCTTGTTAAGTAATTCCTGTAACTGAATCTTCAACTCCTTTAACTCTGCTGGAGCCATCCTGTAAGGAGCAATGGATATGGGTGCAATAACTGGAGCCACATCAATAGAAAATTCCACTTCTCTGTCAGGTGGTAAACCTGGTAACTCATCAGGAAACACATCTGGAAAATCTCTGACGATGGGTACTTCTGACACCTTTGAGCTATCTTTCTTTGCCTCCACTGCATAACACATATAGGCTATACATCCTTTCCTGATCAACCTCTTAGCTGCAGTAGCAGATATGACATCAGACAGATAATTATGTCGCACACTAACCACTGTAATTTCTCGATCATCTTTAAGCTTTAACGTGACTCTTTTTCTTTTACAATCAACAGTCGCTTGGTGGGCGGATAGCCAATCCATCCCCAAAATCACATCGAACTCATGGAAGGGCAACTCAATAAGATTTGCCAGGAATATATGTCCCTGGACACTAATAGGACACTTTCATTTTAGCTTTTCTTTTACACTTTTAACATTTTCTTATCAATATGCCCCTAGTACAGACCCGGCAGAAAACTCTCAGATCGGATATGCGGGACGTGGACCCCACAGGGCCATAACAGAATGAGAAATGACCTCCAGAATCATCCCTCATATAACATATGAACATATAACAGTACGTATGACAGATATACTATGGAGATCAGCGATCCAACCATAGTAAAGCAAGTCGCCATGACTCGCACCGCGGTATATGTATTCCTATGGCCAGTCAATTATATCCTGAACTAGGTTTTACTGCCTGACTCTTTCTAAGGGCACAAATTTTCTTAATTTTCCTTTTATTAGCTACTTTCTCATTCTTTTTCGTACTTCTCATTCCTTGTCAATACAGTATCAATACTTTATAATTACAGTCAATCTTATTTATACATACTACGAAATATTTCACAGTAGTTCACCATTTAAGCAACAAATTATGCCATAATTCATTCAAATTTTACATTTTTCAACTAATACCTAATTAATATTTATTCCGAAAATATTCATTTAATTCCCATAAATTCTCTAAAAATTCATAACTACTTATTTACATTAATATTGACATTAGAATGCCTAAAATCACTAAAATCACTTAAAATCACATTGTTTTCTCTTGAATTACCATTCGGTTTCTACTACAACTATACCATATAAATTACTTTAAATTCATTCAAAGGTTCTAATACACATATTTAAGTCCCTAATACATAAATATAGCATTATATTCAATTTTTCTTTACTATATGAGATTTTCCTTAAGAAACCTAAAGGAAATTCACTTAAATCTTATGGAAATAAAAGGATTAATTAGTCACAAACCTTTTTTTATGGATTAGACTTGTCAAGGCTTCCTTTCCCTTTCCTTTGGCTTGAGAAACTTGCTCCTCTTCTTGGATTCCTTAACCAACCTAAATTCCCATCAATAATAACTCAATTATTTTGGCCTTAAATGCTAAATTTGACAGCAAAAATGAACTCTAGGCACCCAAAACTAGTAGTAGGCACCTAAAAACTAAATTAAAATCAATAATTTCACATACCTAACTTTGACACCTAAACTTTAACCCTTGATTTCTCTTGATTTCCTTCCTTGAATCAAAGAGTAGAGCATGCTAGGGTTCTCTAGAGAGGCTGAAATCACTTTGGTAGGCTTTGATTTGGTGAGATTTGGTGAGAATTTGAAAGAAAAAGAGAGGAATTTATGAGAGAGGGAGTTCGGCCACTTAAAAGAGATGAAGAAAGACCGAGTTGCTGCTGGAAATTTCTGGAGAAAGGCACCTTATATATGGCTTAATAATGGGCTATGGGCTGGGCTTTAATGGGCTTGAACAATTTAATTGTTTAAGCCCGATAATTACCCGATAATTAGCCCTATTTAATTCCTCCCATTTTCCAGCTTCAATTCTCTTCAAATTTGATTTTATTATTCATATCACATTAAAAATAGGCTATACCTAAAATTTCAGCCCAATCGGAGTTCGTTTTAGGTCTGATTCAATTTTATCTGTCCGATTCAAAAATACCGATATTCCCAAAAAATTTAATTTTTACTACCAAAATATTATACATATTATTTTAGGCACATATATAATTTTTGATAGTTTTTAGACTTCATTTGATATTTTTAGTAGCTAAAACGATCAAAAATTCAATTAAAAACCCTAAATCTTAATTTTCTCGGTTTTCGTTCTTTTGGCTTTCGGAGGCCTATTTGACCTCGATTTCACTTCAAATTTCAACTCCAAACTACCCGTGACTAGTACTTTCCAATAGTCTAATAAAATATTTTTCACTTTCGGGTGTCATTTTCAGCCCGAAGATACTATTCACTGTCGGAAAGTACTATTTACCTTCAGTCCGACATTGAGGCCATTACACAGCCGGTTGGTTTGACTACTGAAAACCGAATTGACAAAAAACCGAATTGAATCGAAAAAATCGGATTGAACCGAAAAACCGACGAACCGGACAGAACCAGTTTTTTGCTAAAATGTAAAAAATCAATTTTTTTTGAATTTTTTTACCCACCCACCCATATATATATATATATATATATATATATATATATATATATATATATATATATATATATATATATATATATATATATATATATATATATATATTTGAAAAAATTAATATTTTAAATTCTAAATATGTCACTTAATAATTTAATATACTTATTATCTATTTAGATTATTGTAATAGTATATTAAATTATTAAATTATATTTTTAGCATTTAAAATACTAATTTTTTTCAAATAAATAAATAATAAAAATTTAAAATATACATATATATATATTAAATTTTTATTATTTATTTATTGAAAAATTAGTATTTTAAATTCTAAAAATGTCACTTAATAATTTAATATACTTATTATCTATTTGAATTTATTATAATTAAATATAATTATACTCATATATGCAAGGTTAATATTTTTTGTGTTTACTTTATTAGTACTCCATCTAAACATGAAATTGTTTTTTATGATATGATTGTATTTTTATGTTTCTAGCATATGATATTCAATAATTCATAATTAATCACTTGTAATAATAAAATTAAAATTATTTTTGTAACTTATTATTAGAATATTTGTGACATATATTTAAAATTTGATGAATATATTTTTTAATTTTTATACAATAGTACCCAAAAATCCATTAATATTTTAAAAATAGAAAAAAACCTGGTTAAACCCGATCGAACCACGAACTCCCAGCCTTGCCGGTTCTCTATCCGGTCCGGTTTTAATAACATTGTGTCTCTAGTTAAGTAAACATTTAATCTATGCCAGAAAAAAAAAACCCTATTTATCTATATCTTGCAAGAGCTTTCTTATCTTTAAATCATAAATTTCTTTGGACAAACATACACATTCATGAAATAAAAAGAAAAATCCTCTGAATGGAATTAGACATCCAACCAACAAATTCATGATTCCAAGTACTCAGGTGTTCCATAAGCCCGAAAGTAAATTAGAACATGTTTTTTTAGGCACCTAATTATCAAAATGTTTTCTTTTGCATTTGAACATTTTCGAAGTGTTTCCCAAATCATAAAAAAAAAGTCCCTGAAACTGAAAAATCTCATTTAATACACTAGACCACTCCATAGAGCCCTGGTACTAACATTCATGGACATGGACCAAAAGGTTATCTAGGTATGGGCTAGGGTAACTACTTAACTGAATATGAGGACGTCAAGAGAATAACAAGCAGCAAATAGATTGACAATAAGCCAGATAATATATTCCCAACTCACCACCAACGATTTTGATCAAGCAGCAACCCCACAATTCATTTCTTTTTCATAAAATATCATGAAGACAATCAGGATCCAACCATGCAGAGCTTGTACTAACTTGCACATGTATTTGATACTATAGGCTGCATAAAACAGTATCATGCTTTTGGTTTCTCTTACATTCTGATACAAAAAAATATACAAAAAATATAAGATATTTGCATTCTAGAATTTAGTATACCAGTATACCAAAAAATTGAAGATGTTTACACTCTGAAATTCGGTATACCGGATGGTATACCTGGTATACCAAAAAATATAATATATTTGCACTATGCAATATGGTATCTCGGTCGGTACACCTGGTATACCGCTTGGTATATCAAAAAATAAAAGATGTTTACACTCTGAAATTTAGTATACGGGCTGGTATATCTGGTATATCAAAAAATTAAAAAAAAATGTTTACACTCTAAAATTTGGTATACTGGCTGGTATACCGGCTGGTATACCTGATATACCAAAAAATAGAATATATTTTTACTCTGCAATATGGTATACCGGCTAGTGTACCTGATATACCAAAAAATAGAGGATGTTTACACTCCAAAATCTGATATACCAAAAAACAGAAGAGATTTACACTCTGAAATTTTTTAGAATATATTTTTACTCTGCAATATGGTATACCGGCTAGTGTACCTGATATACCAAAAAAATAGAGGATGTTTACACTCCAAAATCTGATATGCCAAAAAACAGAAGATATTTACACTCTAAAATTTGGTATACCAAAAAAATATAACATATTCTTACTATGCAATATAGTACACCACCCGGTATACCTGGTATGTGACACCCTACATTAAAACCTATTTTCCTATATTATTATTATTATTATTATTATTATTATTATTATTATTATTATTATTATTATTATTATTATTATTATTATTATTTAAGCCATTTGATCTTCTAATTTCATTTCCTCTAAATTAATTAATTCCTGCTTCATATTAAATTTTCATTAGGTATTGCTAAATCATTATTTAATTGGTAAAATTTTATGTAGCATAACGGCTTAAAAATCATGTTATCCAAACCTATAATTAATCAAATTAACACTCCCAAATAGTTTTCTCCTCCTCCAGAACTTCATTCACATACATAGAACTTCTAAGGTTCAATTTCCAACACAATCATAAATCACACACACATATATATATTACACACATCAACTACTAAATGTCACTAAATTTTAAAGCCATCATTATATTACATGCCATACATTTATCTATTTTTACATATTCTATTACATAGCCAAAACCCAACAACTTCATATGTACATATCATTCAATCTTCTTTGGCTAGATCCTCAAATATGTCCCTGCACACAGTTAAAATAAAATCACACGCTAAGTACATTGTCGCTTAGTGGTGGATACAGTTACATAAAATCTCATCTAATCATTTTATTTACTTAATTTATTATAATTCTTCTTTTATTCTTAAATTTTCTTTTTCAAATTTAATCTTTTTATATCATAATTTACTTCTAATTATTTTAATAATTACTTTTCTCACTTAATTTTACATATTTACAAAATTAAGTGAAAATTTTCAATTAAGTCCCTAAAGTTTGATTTTTTTTCTCAATTTTAATCAATGACCTCAATTTTGATTTGTTTGACTACCTTTGATTTTTACTTTAGTTTAAGTGCATAAATTACATTCTAGTCCCTCAATTTTTTCTTAGGATGGAAAATTATGGTTTGATCCCTAAACTAAAATTTAATTACGATTTTGCCCTTTTTGGTCTATTTAGCTATTTTCTTCTCGTTATTCACCTTTTTAACCTTAAATTTACCATTTTACCACAAGTTTATCATGTAATTACCTTTTTACCCTTACTTAACTACTTAATCTCATTTTTTATTTTATTTATCATTTATTTATATTTATAATATCTTCAATGCTGTAATTACTCTTTTATCCCTATTTACATGAAAAATTATGATTTTATCCCTAGTTGTTATCAGTGAAAATTCTCGAACCAGATAAGCGGGATAAGAACTTCAATCATCATAATGTACTGTACAACACGGGTTCGATACAATTCTCCAATATCCCATAATTTCAATGTACATGTACTGGAGTGACCGCACAATATGAGGTACGATACAGTTCTCCAGTATACCATATAATGAGCCGGCCTAAGCAATATAATTACATTTTTTAGTATAATTTTAGTAAATTTACAGTAATATCGTGGTGTATATGCCCTAATGGCTAGCCATTCTATCCTGAGATCCTGGATTACCCATTATACACTAAGGGCAATAATAATGTTCACATTATACCATATTTTTACATTATTATTTCTTATAATTACTTTGTATTAACATCATTAGAACTTAATTTGCATCCGTACAAGTTTGTCAATTATGAATTTCATACACATAGATCTAATACCATGAGAACATAATTAAATTATACCTTTAACCACACATGGACCATTCAGCCATTTAGTGAATTCATACATTTACTATGTTTCATCTTCCAATTTCATACCACACATAGTTTTATATTCATTTTGATCATGAATATAATGAATTATACCATATTTATATTAAAATTCTTAAGTTTCACTAAATTTCATCATTATGTAACTATTATATAATTAGGTACATTTCTTATTTTTCATTATAATCAACATTATTACATTCCTTATACCTCAATTTATCCAATTATTGTTAAATGCTCAACTAATCATCCAATTACATTTAGGTTACTTAAGGTATCCAATTCGGTCAGCATAGTTTCTCTCTCTTTTATTTTAATTTCTTTTGCCTTAATTTATCATTATATCTTGTTATCTTAAGTTATTTCACCATTTCATGCAAGTAAAGATAGTTACATAATGCAAGATTTGTAAGAAATTCAACTAAAATAGTGAAATTGAATGTAAATTGCATCCACTAACCTCTATGTGGCTTGAAATACTCTTATTCCTCCTTTTTCTTTCCTTTGCTCTTCTTGGTTTTTTCTTCCTCTTGTTTTCCTTCTTTTGGCTGAAAATGGAAGATAGATGTTCATGAGTTTAAGTTATGATTTTAAGCAATTAAAAGTTATTACAATACTTTTTTAATCATGCTCTACATGCTCATATAAATTTTTCCAGTTAATTACACCTAAAACTCATAAAACCACTAAATTAAGTAAAGTTTCTCTCACCTTAATTCCTTAATTTCTTGACTCCTTCTTGATACAAACTCTTTTTAGGTTAAAGAAAAGGTCATTAAGTGTCTAAATACAGAATTTGAGCCTTGGATTTGGAGAGAGAAAGCTTTTATGAAACAAAAATGGATGAGAGGGGAAACTAAGCTAGGTTCAGATTTTGCAAGGGAATAAGGGGAAAAATATATAATTTTTGAGAGGTTTGCAGATTTTTCTACACCCTTCCATGTTGTCTTTTAGTGTGTAAAAGGAATGACCAAGATTAATTCTCTAACTATTGAATCTAATGACTTGAAATTAAGCCACTTGTCACTCAATCCTCCATTCCTACACATTCATTCATCATAAGCTTACATACATGTGATTAT
Organism: Excoecaria agallocha; assembly: GCA_037975025.1. Classification (NCBI taxonomy): domain Eukaryota; kingdom Viridiplantae; phylum Streptophyta; class Magnoliopsida; order Malpighiales; family Euphorbiaceae; genus Excoecaria; species Excoecaria agallocha. Next base: position 31,516,741 of record CM075819.1, read on the forward strand.
AACTTCCTTTTAATGATTTTTGTATCCTAATACGCTTAAAATACCCAAAAATACTCCTCAATTAACTCAGTTTTAATTTTTGCACCATTAATATAGAATTTTCATTTCACATATCATAATGTCCTAAAATTATTTTTTGCATGTCCTAGCTTGATCAAGAATATATGGTTAAAATTTCAATCCATTTTGATACAGTTTTGGTATACTTCTGGCTTTGATGGCCCAGGCAGCAAGATTGAAACCTGAGATTCGTGGTTCGATCGGGTTTAACCAGGTTTTTTCATCAACCTCTCTACCATTTAAAGTTTCACTCATAGCATTTCTCTTGCCTTTTATTTCTTCATTTTGCCATCAAACTCCCAATCTTCTATTCACTTTACTCCCATTAATTATTCGAAATGTTGGGACTACTGGTAATTTTGCTTCAAATCAAAAACTACATTTTCAATTTGACTTCATATCAGAGGATTGAAAATCTCGCCAAACACTTTACTTTTGTCTACTCTGTTCTTAAAATTTTGAACAAATGGATTATTCCTTACCTCCTAAAGAAGTGGAAAGAAAAATTTATTGATTATATTTACGCTGGCATCCAACGATGCTTTTAGGATCATTTCGATCATTTCGACTGCGACAGCAATATCAGGAAACTCGAGCAGCGAACTGAGAATTTAAAGTCTAAGAAAGAACGATTAAAGTTATCTATTTTATAGCTAAGGTTACCAAATGGCCGAGCAATGCAAACGATGAAATTAAAAAAGCAGAGGAACTCACTAAACTCAAAGAAAAAGTCAAAAAGAAGAAGTACTTCTTTGGGTTATGTCCCAATCTGTGGAGCCACCATCAGCTCAGCATGGAAACCCGCAATAAAGCTTTAGCTTTTGAAAAGCTGAATAATGATATACCTGATCTAACTCCCTTCCCTGACCCTTCACTACCAATAGATGAGCCATCAATGTATGATGATGAAAAATTTTAATCAAGGGTGTTGATCTTATAGCAAATAATGGATGCGCTCAAAGATCTAAATGTTAACATGATTTTGGTTCATGGTGCTGCAGGTGTGGGTAAGTCCATACTCACAAAGGAGGTCCAAATGAAAAAAGTGTATCTCAAACACCAGACCTCATAAGAATTCAGCAAGAGATTGTTGGTTTCTTAGGCCTCAAAATTGATGCACAGAGATATATACAGAAAAAGAAAGGAAAACACACCAATTCACGAAGAAGAGAAGAAATGGGACATGGGTAATATTATTTAGGGCTTAAAATATAAAGGGATATTTTTAAAAATAAAAAATTGAAAAATGGTAATCTTAAACTTTAAAAATGAATGGCTGTATTTTTAAAAAATAGGTTAGAAAATGGGGTATTTGATGTAAATTTCTCAAAAAGTTTTAAACTTTGACAATTTAAATTTTAAAAGATTTTAAAAATTATTGTGATAATTATGAAGTATTTGGATAACTATCAAACTCATCCTTCTTCCAATTTTAATAGAAATCTACCTCTATATTTTGTACCTATAAATATTCTACTGTAGTTATTCAGTAGAGACAATCAATAAGAAAAAATTTCTCATTCATACTATATCTATCTTTGCTAAAATTAATTTTATAACACGTTATTAGTATGATAGCTTCTATTGATTATTGAAAGTTGATGGTTTACGATAACCCAATTCAAAAAAATCAAGAATTATAATTTACAACATTAAACGATAAGTAAATTTAATTCATAAACTTTAAATTATTTTAATTTTTATGAGTTAATGAGATTAATTAAGGGTTGAATAATTGCACCCTAAAATAAATTTTTAAAACTTCAATATAGGAAATTATTAAGAAAAAAAAATAAGAAGTTTTTCCTTGGACATTAAAATGATGTTAGTGATTTATTTTGCATAATTATAAATTGATCCTTGTTTAATTATATTTTGATCCTTATATTATATATATGATGAATATATTTTATATAAAATCATATTTTGATTTTTAATTTATTATATGTATATTTTTGTTATGTGTAAGACAATTATTTGAAGGTTCCTGAAGAGTTATAATGCAATTACTCACATACAATTTGTTACGAAATATATTATTTCTCCAATATGTCTAGCAGAAATTTATTTTTAAAAGATATTCGTTGAAATGAATATCATTTTGAGACTGAGAGAGAAATACTAGAGATCCATTTTGTATAAGATAAGTAATATATATTTTAAAGATTATTTGATTTGATTTTGATGAAAATATTAGTAAACATAAAGGTTACTAACTGTTATACAAATATTAGTAACCTACAATTAACTAATTATTCAATTGTTAATAAACTAGAAGTTTATTGATTATAATAAACTTGAAAATTGATACAAATACTAATAAATATGTAGTTTATTGACTGTCACAAATATTAGTAAACCTGAAGTTTATTATGTTAGTGTAAGCCCTAGCCCCAATGCATTGTAACGAAACACTTGAAATTAATAAAATGAGGCATTAGTTTTATCTTTTGTATTCCTGTGCATATCAATTGATAAAACTATCCAAGAATGTCGTTTCGGTTTAAGTTATCATGTGTGAGGCACATGGATTGTAAGACCTTGAAACAAATGAGACATCATTCTAAATATCCCTAGTCAGTCATTGTTATGGGAATAACAAATGAATTAAGACTAGTATGCTCTCTCTGATCTTATGAGTTCTGTCTTACGAATCATTAGGACAAGAGTGTCAATCAGAGATCATAGATACATGTTAAAGAACATGGTATCTGGATTCGATCCGCTCATGAGAACACTACATGGTACAAGTCATAAGTGTTTCTCATATGCAAGTTTTGTATCGGAGTTCTTAGACCTGAAATCTCTATGAAACTCTTTATGAATTACTGTGTACTTTGACATACACCTAACGTGCTCGTAACAGAGTGACAAGTACGGGTATGATTGGGTATGCACTGATTCATGTTAGAGAGCATGAGAGAAGTGAAGGGATTACCCCTCTCGATAAGAGAGAAAAATATCACCGGCCACTTGATCAGTGAACTGAGAAGTGTATGGCCATACCGAGATGAAATAATGAGTAATCATTATTTATCTGAGAGTTCAGTGTCACTGGAATATCAAGAAATGAATTAATGTATATAAGGATGACTAGTTCCATGCCTTATATTAATTCTGATATTTATGGGTAAGGGACTATGCGAAATTGCATTAGGTCACCAAATGCCATATGCATTTTCATTTAATTTGGAATGCTATAATATCTTGCTAGAGAATATATATAGCCTTTGAATTAATTTATTAATTCATTGCCAACATTAAATGGACCTATAGGATCGCACATAAAGCACTGGGCTTAAAATTGTATTGGAAATTAATTTAGACTTTTATTTAAAGTCAAATTAATGCATGCAATGGGTGAACAGATTTTTTACTGTTAACAATTGGTCACGAGAGAAATTTACTGGCATGTGTTAGGTTTAATTTCAATTGATTAATTATCTATGTATAATTAAGTTAATTGAGTATTAAATCCTAAATTATGTTTAATCAAAATATAATACTTGAGAGGGAATTAAAGTAACCAAAGTTTAAACTAGGAATCCTAGTTAAATTTGGCAACTAATTACCTTAGTTAAGTAAGTTTGTTTTGATTAACTAAATGATGCCATTTGAATTTAAATTCTAATAGAATTTAAATTAAAATATATATCTCTTAATTATTAAGTGTTAGTGGCTGAAATTGCTACCTAATTTAAGGCACTCACACATGACTAAAGTAAGTGATATATATTAAATGAATTAAAGGAATAATGGTGGGTGCCACTTTTATTCTTCTTCTCTCTTTTGGCCATGAGACTATTAGTGGGATTGGTAGAGATTCCTTTTGCTCTTAATTCTCTCATGGAAGGTGACTAAGATAGAAAGAAAAGAAGAAAGAACAAGAATAGTTCTTGTGTCTTTCAAACAATTCCATTGCCTAATACACAAATATAGAGCTAGCACTCTTGATTTTAAGCTATCTTTGCAAGTGTGTGTGAACATAGAGAGGAGTGGCATAAAGGCTGTTCCTTTGGCATTGGTGGTGAAGATCTAAGGTAAATAAATTCATCTTAGTTGCTGGTCATCATCAAAATCAAGTCTTGAAGAGCATCTAAAGTTGTAAGTTTCAAAACTCTAAAATTGCATGTTTTCGTTCCTAGTTTTGGATATGTATGGTATGCATGATAAAAATTTTGTTTTTCCGCTGTGCTATCATGATTATCATACCATGTCAAATTCCATCAGTGGTATCAGAGCCTAGACATGCTTATTTTAGTGCTTTAGATGCATGAAAAAATTAATTAAAAATCGTTATTTTGAAAACATGCAAATCTGAAATTTTCTGTTTTGAGTTTTTTGCATTGTTTTGGTGTAAAAACGATTTTAATTGATTAGATAGGTATTATAATTAATATGACATGTTAATATACTGTCCTAAGATGTTATTAGGGCTGGTAATGGTCGGATTTAATTATTTATACCTGATGGTACATGTTAATCATGAAACTAGGTGCTAGTTGGCATGTAAATTGTTAGTTTAACAACTAGTTTTCAAAATTAAATGTAAAATTGATTTTGGCATGTTTGTAAGTGATTTTTAAAGATTAAATATCAGGTCTGGACATATTTTAAATTTGGTTTTAATTCTGGTCCATGACAATTTAATTGATTAATTTTAAAATCACTTAAAACAATGACTAGTTTGTGTTTGTTACATGTTTAATCAACATTGTTTGCTTTGTTTTGATTAAAATGGTAAAAAACACATTTAGATTTAAATGGTACAGAATATTAAATCAATGTTTATGGACTTATTTAGTTTTTTAAATGACTCATAAAATTGATTTAAATGTTTGTGCATTTCATGGCATTACATAAGCATTAAACAACTAGTTTTTGTTGTTTGTTTGTTTTGCATGAATGCCGGGTATTATATATATATGTTCTTCATGATTTTATGTTTAATTCATGTTGGTACATATTATATGTATTTTTAATGTTTATGGGCTGTATGACATAAAATTAAAAATGGCAAAATTGGAAATTATACTAGAGTTGATTTATGGCACAAATCTAACTAGTTTGTGTTTTGGGCTTTTAAGAGAACTTATTCAATAAGAGGATTTAGTCCATTGGGCTTCGGCCCAGGCCCATCACGGGGTCTTCTCTTAAAGGTTCAAGTACACAATTTCCATTAATGGGCTTGGCTAAATTGATTAAAATTGGACTTTGTCTGATCCATGAATGCTATGTATATTTATTTGCTTGTTTGGTGTGATGAATGGATATGCATGGTGCATTCATGGGCCCTGGGTTTTTGTAATTAAATATGGCCTGCGTGCCATTATATTTTATTGTAAAAGTTTCATTTATTTCTTAGAATAGAATTTATTTGAAGACTTTGTAAATCAAGACGAAGCCCACCGAAGTGGAGAAGCCCAACTCGAAGATTCTTATGTAATAGTATAGAATCTTAGTTGTAGGTTTTTGGGCCCATGTTTGTCACGCTTTACTTTATGCAATTATATATATATGCATGCTATGTATGGATGACAAATCGTATGCCATGTAAGCCGTAATAAAATGAATCCCTAAAAATAGTAAGTCACAAAGTTGCCTTCCTAATTCGAAACATGTCAAGGCATCGATCATCGGTCACGTAGACTAGGAGTCCTAGATGCGCCCGATTATCTTTGTGAGGCATGGGTTGTGAATGTAGGTTGGACTTAACATGGAATGGGATGCTCGGACCTAGGCAACTTATAAATGGGTTTGTGCTATAACATTGTTTGATGTTAGCCCATTTGATCCAAGAGTCATGTACGAGACATGATTGGAGTTTTTCCTACCTAAGTAACTTAACTTATTAGGTGTACAGGCTCAGCTTGACTAATAAGTTGTTGTGAAAAGTGGATCTTGGCCCACATTAAATCACTAACGCGAATTATTTATGGGGATATTAATTCGGTTTGTGGGATCATTAATAAGACCTCATTTAATCTTGCTAAATTTTATTGTAGATTGAAAATGGCATCTTCAAATAACAATTTCTCATTGCGATCGGTCCTTGAAAAGGACAAATTAAATGGCACCAATTTCATAGACTGGTCTCGAAACTTAAGAATAGTTCTTAAGCAAGAGAAGAAGTCGTATGTTTTGGATGCACCCTTGCCTGAAGAACCAGGAAGGAACGCCTCTGCGGTTCAAAAGGAAACTTTTGAGACCAAGAAGAGCGACTCCAATGATGTGACCTGTCTGATGCTGGCCACTATGGTGCCTGAATTGCAAAAGCAATTTATGGACCAAGAGGCCTATGCGATCATGGTGCACCTCAAGGAGATGTTCCAAGAACAAGCTCGTCACGAGAGGTTCGTGACAACAAAGGCTTTAATTTCTTACAAGATGGCTGAGGGTACTTCTGTTAGTACCCATGTACTCAAGATGAAAGGGTATCTTGATACTCTTGAGAAGCTTGAGGTACTAGTGCCAAAGGAATTGGCCACTGACTTGATCTTAGGATCATTGTCTGCTGCTTATGATCCATTTGTGATGAATTATAACATGCATGCAATGAACAAGTCAGTTACTGAGCTTCATGGGATGCTTAAGAATGCTGAGGAGAACATTCGAAAGACCAATCCCGTACTAATGGTTCAAAAGGGAATTAAGAAGGGACAAGCTAAGGGAAAGGGAAAGGGAAAGGGAAAACCCAAGTCAGTTGGGAGTGCACCTCAGGCCCAATCCAAGCCCAAGGCACCAAAACTCAAAGAGAGTGAGAGCACTTGCTTCCATTGCAACAAGATAGGGCATTGGAGGAAGAATTGCGCTCTCTTTAAGGAAGAACAAAAGAAGAATGGAGCCAAGGCGTCCAGTTCTGGTATTTTTGTTGTTGAAGTTGACCTTTCTATTTCTACCACTTGGGTATTGGATACCGGTTGTGGTTCTCACATTTGTTCAAATGTGCAGGGGTTAAGAAATAGGCGGTTACTTGGGAAGAATGAAGTGGACCTCCGTGTGGGGAATGGAGCACGAGTTGCTGCCATGGAGATAGGCGACTATCACCTCACTTTACCTTCCGGACTTTGTATTATTTTAAATAATTGTTATTATGTGCCTGCTATGAGCAGAAACATTATTTCAGTTTCATGTTTGGATAATGATGAATTTGATTTTGTTATTAAAAAGGGCAATGCTCATATTCGTCGCGAAGGCATTTCTTATGGCAATGCCATGTTGCAAAATGGCCTTTATATCCTTGATTTACAAAACAAAGAGTCTATATACAACATTAATACAAAGAGGGTTAAATCAAACGAATTAAACCCTACTTACTTCTGGCATTGTCGTTTAGGATATGCAAACGAAAAACGCATTTCAAGACTCCACAAAACTGGAGTGCTTGGGTCATTTGACTTAGAATCTTATGACACATGCGAGCCATGTTTGTATGGAAAAATGACAAAGAGTCCTTTTAACAAGAAAGGTGAAAGGACTAATGGCTTATTGAAACTAATACATACCGATGTATGTGGACCATTAAGTACACAAGCTAGAAGTGGTTTTAGCTACTTCGTGACTTTCACAGACGACTTCAGTAGATATGGCTATGTCTATCTAATGAAGTACAAGTCTGAAACTTTTGAGAAATTCAAAGAGTTTAAGAACGAAGTAGAAAACCAACTTGGCAAAAGTATAAAAGCCATTCGATCAGATCGAGGTGGCGAATACTTAAGCCAAGAGTTTGATGATCATCTAAAAGAGTGTGGAATTATTTCACAGCTCACTCCTCCTGGAACACCGCAATGGAATGGTGTGTCCGAAAGGAGAAATCGAACTCTGTTGGACATGGTTCGATCTATGATGAGTCAAGCTAATCTTCCTATCTCTTTTTGGGGTTATGCATTAGAAACTGCTGCGTTTCTATTGAACCGTACTCCAACTAAAGCAGTTGAGAAGACACCATACGAGGTATGGACTGGGAAAGAACCCAATATGTCTTTTCTCAAGATTTGGGGCTGTGAAGCACATGTTAAGAAATTAACATCTGACAAACTAGAGTCCAAATCGATTGTCTGCTTGTTTGTGGGTTATCCCAAAGAAACAAAGGGATACTACTTTTACTCAAAAGCCGAGAACAAAGTATTTGTTGCTCGCAAGGCTGTTTTCTTGGAAAAGGAGTTCCTTCTCAAGAAAGACAGTGGGAGTAAAGTAGAATTTGGAGAAATTCAAGTGCCACAAACTCCTATAGAGGATGAGTTGGAAATGGGATCAAGTTCACAACCAGTTGTGGAACAAGAACCCATTACACAAGTACCTAGAAGGTCTGGTAGGGTACGTCAGGAGATTGAGAGATATGGATTTCTAATCACTGACAATGACACTATTGAGTTAGTAGATCGTGAGGATCCTACTACCTACCGAGAAGCTATTGAAAGCCCAAACTCGGATAATTGGCTTGAAGCCATGAAATCCGAGATGCAATCAATGTACGATAACCAGGTTTGGACCTTGGTTGATCCACCGGAAGGTGCTAAGGTAATTGAATGCAAGTGGTTATTCAAACTAAAAGCTGATAAGACCTACAAAGGTAGACTAGTAGCAAAAGGTTTTCGACAAACTCATGGTATAGACTATGACGAGACCTTTTCGCCTGTAGTCATGCTCAAGTCCATTAGGATCTTGCTTGCCATAGCTGCATATCATGATTATGAGATATGGCAAATGGATGTCAAAACTGCTTTCCTCAACGGAAATTTACTTGAGGATGTGTATATGACACAGCCTGAAGGTTTTGTCAATCCCAAACATCCTAAGAAGGTTTGCAAGCTTCAAAAATCCATTTATGGATTAAAGCAAGCATCCCGAAGTTGGAATCTTCGTTTTGATGAAGCAGTCAAAGATTTTGACTTCATCAAGAACGAAGATGAGCCTTGTGTGTACAAGAAGGTTAGTGGGAGCATAGTAGTGTTTCTAGTCCTATATGTGGACGACATCCTTCTTATTGGAAATGACATTCCAACATTGCAAAAGGTTAAGCAATGGTTGGGAAAATGTTTCTCAATGAAAGACTTAGGTGAAGCCGAGACAATACTTGGTATTCGAATCTATAGAGATAGATCGAATCGGCTTTTGGGACTAAGTCAAGAAAAGTACATAGACAAAGTACTAAAGCGTTTTAGTATGGGAGAATCAAAGAAAGGATACATACCTTTGGCTTTGGGAGTTCCTTTGACTAAAGAACAGTGCCCTAAAACCAAAGAGGAAAGGGACAACATGAGTAGAATCCCATATGCATCTGCTATTGGATCTATCATGTACGTTATGTTATGTACTAGGTTGGATGTTGCTCATGCACTGAGTATAACCAGTAGGTTTCAGCAAGACCCTGGTGAGAAGCACTGGTCTGCTGTAAAAGGGATCCTGAAGTACCTGCGAAGGACTAAGGATCACTTCTTGGTGTATGGTGGTCAAGAAGAGCTCGTCATACAAGGTTATGCCGATGCTGCTTTTCAGACCAGCACTCAGGATTCTAGATCGCAATCTGGGTTTGTTTTTGTTTTGAACGGTGGTGCTGTCAGCTAGAGAAGCTCGAAGCAAGAAACCGTTGCCGACTCAACTACAGAATCTGAGTATATTGCAGCAAGTGAGGCTGCAATAGAGGCTGTTTGGATTAAAAATTTCATTAATGGATTAGGAGTGGTCCCAAGCATCCTAGATCCATTAGAAATTTTCTGTGACAATAACGGGGCCATTGCACAGGCCAAGGAGCCCCGGTCACACCAGAAATCCAAACACATACTCAGAAGGTACCACTTGATCAGAGAAATCATTGATCGTGGGGACGTCGAGGTTAGCAAGATATCAAGTGAAGACAATGTAGCAGATCCTTTGACGAAACAGTTACGTCCAAATCTGCACGAAGCTCATTTGAGAGCGTTCGGTCTTAGGGCTATGCCCAATTGGGACTAGTGCTAGTGGGAGATTGTTAGTGTAAGCCCTAGCCCCAATGCATTGTAACGAAACACTTGAAATTAATAAAATGAGGCATTAGTTTTATCTTTTGTATTCCTGTGCATATCAATTGATAAAACTATCCAAGAATGTCGTTTCGGTTTAAGTTATCATGTGTGAGGCACATGGATTGTAAGACCTTGAAACAAATGAGACATCATTCTAAATATCCCTAGTCAGTCATTGTTATGGGAATAACAAATGAATTAAGACTAGTATGCTCTCTCTGATCTTATGAGTTCTGTCTTACGAATCATTAGGACAAGAGTGTCAATCAGAGATCATAGATACATGTTAAAGAACATGGTATCTGGATTCGATCCGCTCATGAGAACACTACATGGTACAAGTCATAAGTGTTTCTCATATGCAAGTTTTGTATCGGAGTTCTTAGACCTGAAATCTCTATGAAACTCTTTATGAATTACTGTGTACTTTGACATACACCTAACGTGCTCGTAACAGAGTGACAAGTACGGGTATGATTGGGTATGCACTGATTCATGTTAGAGAGCATGAGAGAAGTGAAGGGATTACCCCTCTCGATAAGAGAGAAAAATATCACCGGCCACTTGATCAGTGAACTGAGAAGTGTATGGCCATACCGAGATGAAATAATGAGTAATCATTATTTATCTGAGAGTTCAGTGTCACTGGAATATCAAGAAATGAATTAATGTATATAAGGATGACTAGTTCCATGCCTTATATTAATTCTGATATTTATGGGTAAGGGACTATGCGAAATTGCATTAGGTCACCAAATGCCATATGCATTTTCATTTAATTTGGAATGCTATAATATCTTGCTAGAGAATATATATAGCCTTTGAATTAATTTATTAATTCATTGCCAACATTAAATGGACCTATAGGATCGCACATAAAGCACTGGGCTTAAAATTGTATTGGAAATTAATTTAGACTTTTATTTAAAGTCAAATTAATGCATGCAATGGGTGAACAGATTTTTACTGTTAACAATTGGTCACGAGAGAAATTTACTGGCATGTGTTAGGTTTAATTTCAATTGATTAATTATCTATGTATAATTAAGTTAATTGAGTATTAAATCCTAAATTATGTTTAATCAAAATATAATACTTGAGAGGGAATTAAAGTAACCAAAGTTTAAACTAGGAATCCTAGTTAAATTTGGCAACTAATTACCTTAGTTAAGTAAGTTTGTTTTGATTAACTAAATGATACCATTTGAATTTAAATTCTAATAGAATTTAAATTAAAATATATATCTCTTAATTATTAAGTGTTAGTGGCTGAAATTGCTACCTAATTTAAGGCACTCACACATGACTAAAGTAAGTGATATATATTAAATGAATTAAAGGAATAATGGTGGGTGCCACTTTTATTCTTCTTCTCTCTTTTGGCCATGAGACTATTAGTGGGATTGGTAGAGATTCCTTTTGCTCTGAATTCTCTCATGGAAGGTGACTAAGATAGAAAGAAAAGAAGAAAGAACAAGAAGAGTTCTTGTGTCTTTCAAACAATTCCATTGCCTAATACACAAATATAGAGCTAGCACTCTTGATTTTAAGCTATCTTTGCAAGTGTGTGTGAATATAGAGAGGAGTGGCATAAAGGCTGTTCCTTTGGCATTGGTGGTGAAGATCTAAGGTAAATAAATTCATCTTAGTTGCTGGTCATCATCAAAATCAAGTCTTGAAGAGCATCTAAAGTTGTAAGTTTCAAAACTCTAAAATTGCATGTTTTCGTTCCTAGTTTTGGATATGTATGGTATGCATGATAAAAAATTTTTGTTTTTCCGCTGTGCTATCATGATTATCATACCATGTCAAATTCCATCAGTAAGGAGCAAAACAATACAATTGACTTCTTGTCGAAGTCGCAAACCTAAATGGTATAACATGCACGTCTAACTTCCCAAATTTACATTCAATAACTATATATATATATATATATATATATATATATATATATATATATATATATATATACCTTGAAAACACTTCTATACGCACATCCATTCTCGACAATAATTACTCGCATTAACTAATACATCAAGACTATCATTAATTACTATCGCGTTATTAATAAACACATTTACATTACAATAGGTCACTAATTTATTTACACTATTAACAATAAAATACCTATCACTAAAATGCAACTATTACACTTTAGTCGCATGAATTCCCCATATATTATTGATAATGGAATAATCACTAGATACTAACAAGCAGTATCAAACACTAGAGACATAACTCTCAAAGCCTTAGATACTAAGAGGTATCCACATTAGATACCATTCGGTGCTAACACTAGTAGCTGCAATCAGTGACCCTTATAGG
>CM075819.1:32167529-32205029 GCA_037975025.1 Excoecaria agallocha
AATTATAATACCTAATAAAATATTTAAAATAATTTTTACACTAAAACAATGCAAAAAACTCAAAACAGAAAATTTCAGCATTGTATGTTTTTAAACGAACGATTTTTAATCAAGATATCATGCATCCAAAGCACTACAATAAGCATGTTTAGGATCTGATAACACTAATGGGATATAACATGGCATATCAATGATGATCACACGGCTAAAAAATAAAAATAATTATCATACATACCACACAATCCACAATAAGAATTGATAACATGCAATTTTAGGGTTTTAAAACTTGCAATCTTAGATGCATTTCAAAGATTTTGATGATGACCAACAAATAGGATGAACTTACATGATTTAGATCTTGATCACCAATGCCAAAGAAATAGCCTTTACGCCACTCCTCTCTATGCTCACACACACAATTGCAAGGAAGGCTTAAAAGTTTAGAGTGCTAGCTCTAATCTTTGTGTATTTGGCAATGACTATTAAACTAAAAGACACAAGACCTGATCTTGTTCTTTCTAAGGTTCACCAATGGCTGCCCAAAATCCAAGAGAAGGAAGAGTCCCTTTTCCCTAAAGAGTGGCGGCTTAGAGAAAGAAAAAACCTAACTTGAAAAAATCATTTCATTAATTTATATCACTAGGTTTAGGAAATATTGTGGATACCGAAATCCCCTTGAATTAGGTAGTATTTTCAGCCTTCATCACTTCCCAATTAAGTGATTCAAATTAATTTAAATTTCTTTTAGGCTTTAAATTCAAATTAATTTAAAATGGCATAAGATATTTAATAAAAAAATCCATCACTTATTTAGGATATACATGTGCCGAAATTCAATATGATTTTATCTTTGAATTTCGTACACTCTCTCTCATATTTAAGTTTTTTATTTTGATTCAAATGCTATTAGGATTTAATACTTAATTAACTTAATTATTCCAAGATAATTAATTAATTGAAATTAAACCTTGTGGGCTGAATTTCTCTCTCTCATGGATCAAGGTCCAATTAGCAATTTTAATACCCATTACATACATTAATTTGAATTTAATTAAAAGCCCAAATTAATGCTTACTTTATTTAAATATTTTAAGCCCAATGCTTTGTCTGCGATCCTACAGGTCCATTTAATATTGGTAATGAATTAATAAATTAATCCAAAGGCTATATATATTCTCTAGCAAGATATTATAGCATTCCAAATTAAATGACAATACAAATGGCATTTAGTGACCTAATGCAATTTTGCATAGTCCCTTATCCTTAAGTATCAGAATTAATATAAAGCATAGAACTAGTCATCCTTATATATACTAATTCCTTTCTTGATATTCTAGTGATACTGAACTCTTAGATAAATAATGATTACTCATTATTTCATCTCCGTATGGCCATACACTTCTCTATTCACTGATCAAGTGGCCGATTATATTTTCTCTCTTTTTGAAAGGGGTAATCCCTTTACTTCTCTCATGCTATCTAACATGAATTAGTGCATAACCAAGCATACCCATACTTGTCACCCTGTTGCGAGTACGTTAGGTGTATGTCAAAGTACACAGTAATTCATAAAGAGTTTCATAGAGATTTTAGGTCTAAGAACACCGATGCAAAATTTGCACATGAGAAACACTTATGACTAGTACCATACAGTGTTCTCATGAGCGGATCGAATCCAGATACCATGTTCTAAACATGTATCTATGATCTCTAATTGACACTCTTGTCCTTATGATCCGTAAGACAGAACTCATCTTATTAGAGAGAGCATACTAGTCTTAATTCATTTGTTATTCCCATAATAATGACTGACTAGGGATATTTAGAATGAATTCTCTATTGTTTCAAGGTCTTACAACCATGTGCCTCACACTAGATAACTTAAATTAAGACTACATTCTTGGATTGTTCTATTGATTGATATGCACAAGAATAAAATAGATAAAATAGATAAAATAAATTCCTCATTTATTAATTTAAGAGTTTTATAACAATGCATTGGGGCTAGGACTTACACTAACAATGTGGTAAGTCAGAGGGAAATAAAAGTAGACCCTAATAAGGTTAGTGTTATTATACTGATGCCAATACCACATAAGGAAAAGGAAGTTAGAGTGTTCTTGGGCAATCTTCAATATATTAGCAAAATTTATAGCTAAGTTCACTTCAATATGTGAACCAATCTTTAAGCATCTTAAGAAGAACCACCTGGTGAAGTGGAATGATGATTGTCAAAAGGCCTTTGACACCATTAGAGAGTATCTTTTACATCTTATAGTTTAAGACAACCATAGTTGATGAAGCCTTTGATTTTATACTTAGCGATAGAATAAAGTTTTGTAGGTGCCATGATGACTAAAGAGGATGAGTTTGGGATTAAGTATAAAGTCTAATACCTTAGCAAGAAATTTCTACCTTACAAAGCCAAGTATATGGAGGTTGAGAAGATTTGCCTAACAGTAATTTTGGCTTCAAAGAAACTAAGACGTTATTTTCACTCTTATACAGTGCAAGCAGTTGCCAAGTGGAACCATCTTAGGTATCTTAAGGAAGCACCCTCTATAACACCCTAATCTCTAATCTGTAACAGTTGTACTATATTACAAGTTCACTTATAAATTAATATGTCATCCATGTATGATGTTGTTTTTGAACACGTTTTTCATCAATACATTACTACTAAATTCATCTTTAGGTTCCACCATATGACAATTGATATTTCAATTCATGTTCTGAATTACTTATAGATCAATACCATAAAATTATACTACCATTTTCCAAATTTAGAATACATTACATAACTATAATTTTATATTTTAGATAACATAATTTCATATTAGCACTTTAACACTATTATAAAACTTTAACCTTTAGATTCCAAATTTCCTCCTCTTGTGTTAACCTTCAATACTATCGATAATCCCTGAGGTTAACTCACTTGACCTGAACCTACATAGATTAAAAACTCATGCTAAGCTTACTAGCTTATTGGGGGAACAAAAACTATAGGGACGACCCCTTATAGATATCATCAATAACATATACACATATGAGCATGCCATTAAGTCTACAATAAAATAGTAATAATAATAGGTAGTATGTTCATAGCATTACATGGCATTATGCGATCTCCTCCATCATGCTTATTCATTATATTATCTTATAAACCTCAACCCATCGGTTAATAACATACATACTAAGTTAAATCACTTATTAATATAGGTATTCGTTCATACAAGATTACATAGACTATATAGTTGCGTGCATCAACATATTTCTTTAGCATTATTATAGTAGATACTTACAATAAAATCTCATTACTTATTGCAAATGCACTTATTTATTTAACCCTTACTACTTTCGAAACATTCACGTAACTATTAAGTATACCTATAATGATTTAACTTATTTGCCTCACATTTATTATTTTTAGTTAATCCTAAACACTCATATGACACTTTTGTCCATATGCAAAGCTAAATTCATAACAAAATCCTGATAACCATTCACATGTGATTAAGCTATCTAAACATATCTACATGCATATATAATAATCTAATAGATCTCTTATCATACAAATACTTATATTATAATCCTATTTATTTAATGCAATTTATTAATGGTCTTCATTTGTTATCATCATTATGTCATTTCCTCATTTCATACATACGATTCTAGCTCATTAACACCTCAAAATCATAGCTTGCATTTAGACGGTATGGGGAATTACACCAAATATGCATACATGAGTTATAGGTTCATATACTCAATGTCCTTACGTGCAATAGGTAACCCAATTTTCAAATTAAACGTGATATACAATATCAATTACTAACGTCAAGTATACAATATATGATTGTAAAAAATGCACATTTGTAAACATGAGTAATGGCGACCTTCTCATATTACATAGGTAATTTATGGTCTTAAATACAAAGCGCATCATGTAATTACAATTACAGTCACACACAAGTGATGCCATAATAATATAAAACTACATGTCTAAATATATCACTATCCAATTTTGTATTTTCCATTTCTAATACATGAATTCATATAAAAGTAATATTTTGATAAAATCATTAAATTTCATATCATCACTATCATAGTGCTTATAATAATACTTCAATTATTTCTTATAGTAAGCTTGCACCACCTTAATAGTATCCCAAAGGTACAATTAGAGATACCTCGATATTGATTAGATCATATAGACCTAAATAGGGCCAAACATGTGAATAGGTCTTGCAGATCCAAATAGGGTCAGTTAAGTGATGCAAACAGAGTTAAGACTATGGCAGCTGCAATAAACCTTTATAGGTATGCCTATTTATCCAAAACCTAGACATAAACACAAGTAGTTGTGACCGTTTACTTTTATCATTTCGATAATTTCAATCGTGTAAATCTTTAACTTCACCTTTCATAATATAATTATATAAATATATAATTATGATGATAGGATTATAATACATATTCATGTATTCATAACATGTTGTTGCCAATTTATACAAAGACCTAAGACTAAAGTATATATATATAAATACTAAAGTATATATATAAATACTTTATAATTATACTTTATCTATTATGTGATACACCATCCAAGTAATATATTTGTACATATATATTCACACTTGTAAATTGCATATACATGTTTAATGCATTCTTGTATTTCAATATGACATCAACCAATCCAATCTCATCCTCATATTAGCATGTTACGTTCTAACTGAAACTGAATAACTCCAATAAAATAAATAACATATTAAAATACACTCATTAAGGCCATATAGCAAGTGTGCACACTTATATATACTTAGACTATATGCTCATAACCATTGCATAGGTAGATTCATTGATTCCATGTACAATCATTTAATATTTATTTTACTTATGCTAAATACTAATATGTGTCTACTATTACATGAACTTATTGAAGGAATATCACATGGCATGTATATAAAGATAACACAGCGGAAAAATAAAAAATATAGATCATTCATGCCGCGCAATAAATGACATAGAATCAAAACATGCAATTTTAGGGTTTTGAAACTTACAATCTTAGATGCACTTTAAATCTTGATTTTGATGATGACCAGCAAATAGGATAAACTTATATGCTTCAGGTCTTGAACACTAATGCCAAAGAAACAGCCATTATGCCACTCCTCTCTATGTTTACACACATAGTTGCAATAAAGGCTTAAAATGGAGAGTGCTAGCTCTATGTGTAAATAATTGGCCATGGTAATGGATTGAAGCTACAAGATCTGATCTTGTTCTCCCTTTAGGTTACTATTGCTGCCTAAGAGCACAAGCGAACAAGAAAGAATCCTTTCCCCCAGTGTATTTTAGCCAAGAGTGTGTGAGAGAGAAAATCACGCCTAGGGTTTTATTTCTTTAGTTCACAAATATATATCATTTGTTTTGGTAAGTGTTAATTCCGAAATTTACTACCTAATGATAGTAAATTCAGCCTCCATCACTTCCTAAAATCAAGTGACATATATTAATTCAAACTCTTTTAAATTTTAAATTCAGATTAATTTGAAATAAACATAAGACATTTAATCAAAACCATCACTTAATTAGGATATATAGATGTGCCGAAATTCAAATTGAATTTGTCTTTGAATTTCGGGCAATCTCTCTCCTATTTAAGTGTTTTATTTTGATTCAAATGCTATTAGGCTTTAATACTCAATTAACTTAATTAATCCAAGATAATTAATTAATTGAAATTAATCCTTGTGGGCCGAATTTATCTCTCTCATGGACCAAAGGTCTAATAGCAATTTTAATACCCATTACATACATTAATTGACTTTAATTAAAAGCCCAAATTAATACCCAATACTTTAATTAAATATTTTAAGCCCTATGCTTTTTGTATGATCCTATAGGTCCATTTAATATTGGCAATAAATTAATCCAAAGGCTATATATACTGTCTAGCAAGATATTATAGCATTCCAAATTAAATGAAAATGCAAATGGCATTTAGTGACCTAATGCAATTTTGTATAGCCCATTACCCATAAATATCAGAATTAATATAAGGCATGGAACTAGTCATCCTTATATATATTAATTCCTTTCTTGATATTCTAGTGACACCAAACTCTCAAATAAATAATGATTATTCATTATTTCATCTCGGTATGGCCATACACTTCTCAGTTTACTAATTAAGTGGCCGATGATATTTTCTCTCTTATTGAGAGGGGTAATCCCTTTACTTCTCTCATTCTCTCTAACATGAATCAATGAATACCCAAGCATACCTATACTTGTCACTCTGTTACAAGCACGTTAGGTGTATGTTAAAATACACAACAATTCATAAAGAGTTTCATAGAGATTTTAGGTTTAAGAACTCTAATGCAAAACTTGCATATGAGAAACACTTATGACTTGTACCATGTAGTATTCCCATGAACGGATCGAATCCAGATACCATGTTCTAAACATGTATCTATGATCTCTGATTGACACTCTTATCCTTATGATCCGTAAGACAAAACTCATCTTATCAGAGAGAGCATACTAGTCTTAATTCATTTGTTATTCCCATAATAATGACTGACTAGGGATATTTAGAATGAATTCTCATTTGTTTCAAGGTCTTACAACCATGTGCCTCACATATGATAACTTAAACTGAAACAATATTCCTGGATAGTTCTATCAATTGATATGCACAGGAATACAGTAGATAAAACAAATGCTTCATTTATTAAATTAAATGCTTTATAACAATGTATTGGGGCTAGGGCTTACACTAAAAATCTCCCAATAACACTAGTCCCAATTAGGCATAGCCTTAAGATCGAATGCTCTCAAATGAGCTTCGTGCAAATTTGGACGCAACTATTTCATCAAAGGATCTGCTACATTGTCTTCACTTGCTATCTTGCTAACCTTGACGTCCTCATAATCAATGATTTCTCTGATCAGGTGGTACCTCCTGAGTGTGTGTTTGGATTTCTAGTGTGATCGGGGCTCCTTGGCCTGTGGATGGCACCGTTGTTGTCACAGAAAATTTCTAATGGACCTAGGATGCTTGGGACCACTCCTAATCTGAAAATGAAATTTCTAATCCAAACAACCTCTTTTACAGCCTCGCTCGCTATAATATACTCAGATTCTGGAGTTGAGTCGACAATGGTCTCTTGCTTCGAGCTTCTTTAGCTGACAGCACAACCGTTCAAAATAAAAATAAACCCAGATTGCGATGTTGAATCCTGAGTGCTGGTCTGAAAAGCAGCATTGGCATAACCTTGTATGACGAGCTCTTATTGACCACCATACACCAAGAAGTGAACCTTAGTCCTTTGTAGGTACTTTAGAATCCTCTTTACAACAGACCAGCGCTTCTCACCTGGGTCTTACTGAAACCTACTAGTTATACTCAATGCATGAGCAACATCCAACCTAGTACATAATATAGCATACATGATAGATCCAGTAGCAGATGCATATGGGATTTTACTCATGTTGTCCCTTTTCTCTTTGGTTTTAAGGCACTTTTCTTTAGTTAAAGGAACTCCCAAAGCTAAAGGTATGTACCCTTTCTTTGAGTCTCCCATACTAAAATGCTTTAGTACTTTGTCTATGTACTTTTCTTAACTTAGTCCCAAAAGCTAATTCGATCTATCTCTATAGATCCAAATACCAAGTATTGTCTCGGCTTCACCTAAGTCTTTCATTGAGAAACACTTCCCCAACCATTGCTTAGCCTTTTCCAATGTTGGAATGTCATTCCTAATGAGAAGGATGTCATCCACATATAGAACTAGAAATACTATTATGCTCCCACTAACTTTCTTGTACACACAAGGCTCATATTCTTTCTTGACAAAGTCAAATTCTTTGACTGCCTCATCAAAATGAAGATTCCAAGTTCGGGATGCTTGCTTTAATCCATAAATTGATTTTTGAAGCTTGCATACCTTCTTAGGATGCTTGGGATTGACAAAACCCTCAGGCTATGTCATATACACATCCTCAAGTAAATTTTCGTTGAGGAAAGCAGTTTTGACATCCATTTGTCATATCTCATAATCATGATTTATAGCTATGGCAAGCAAGATCCTAATGGACTTGAGTATGACTATAGGAGAAAAGGTCTCATCATAGTCTACACCATGAGTTTGTCAAAAACCTTTTGCTACTAGTCAACCATTGTAGGTCTTATCAACTTTGAGTTTAAATAGCCACTTACATTCAATTACCTTAGCACCTTCCAGTGGATTAACCAAGGTCCAAACCTGGTTATCGTACATTAATTGCATCTCGAATTTCATGGCTTCAAGCCAATTTTTTGAGTCTAGGCTCTCAATAGCTTCTCGATAGGTAGTAGGATCCTCACGATCTACTAACTTAATAGTGTCACTATCGGTGATTAGAAATTCATATCTCTAAATCTCCCGACGTACACTACCGGACCTTCTAGGTTCTTGTGTAATGGGTTCTTGTTCCACTATTGGTTGCGAACTTGATCCCATTTCCAACTCATCCTCTATAAGAGTTTGTAGAGCTTGAATTTCTCCAAGTTCTACTTTACTCCCACTGTCTTTCTTGAGAAGGAACTCCTTTTTCAAGAAAACAACCTTGCAATCAACAAATACTTTGTTCTTTGCTTGTGATTAAAAGTAGTATCCCTTTGTTTCTTTGGGATAACCCACAAACAAGCAGAAAAATGATTTGGACTCTAGTTTATCAGATGTTAATTTTTTAATGTGCTTCACAGCCCCAAATCCTGAGAAATGACATATTGGGTTCCTTCCTAGTCCATACTTCATATGGTGTCTTCTTAACTGCTTTAGTTGGAGTACTGTTTAGTAGAAACATAGCAGTTTCTAATGCATAACCCCAAAAAGAGATAGGAAGATTTGTTTGACTCATCATTGATTGAACCATGTCTAATAG
Source organism: Excoecaria agallocha (assembly GCA_037975025.1). Classification (NCBI taxonomy): domain Eukaryota; kingdom Viridiplantae; phylum Streptophyta; class Magnoliopsida; order Malpighiales; family Euphorbiaceae; genus Excoecaria; species Excoecaria agallocha. The sequence continues at coordinate 32,176,467 of CM075819.1, forward strand.
AGTTCGATTTCTCCTTTAAGATACACCATTCCATTGTGGTGTTCCAGGAGGAGTGAGCTGTGAGATAATACCACACTCCTTCAGATGACTGTCAAACTTTTGACTTAAGTATTCGCCACCTCGATATGATCGAATGGCTTTTATACTTTTGCCAAGTTGGTTTTCTACTTCGTTCTTAAACTCTTTGAATTTCTCAAAAGTTTCAGACTTATACTTTATTAGATAGACATAGCCATATCTACTGAAGTCATCTGTGAACATCACGAAGTAGCTAAAACCTCCTCTAGCTTGTGTACTTAATGGTCTACATACATCGGTATGCATTACTTCCAATAAGTCATTAGTTCTCTCACTGATGGGGATTTATTTGAACCCTTAGTCTCACTAGACTGCATATAGAGTGAATAGGGTATCATTCCAAAGGGAACGGGGTAAATTTTGTATTAAAATAACAACAAGTAGATGGATAGGTAACAATTTCAATTGGAATCATGCAATTAACGTAATAACTAAACTACTTAAAATATATTAAGTTAATTTTGGATAATAGATTACTTAAAAGTTGGGATGAACATACATTATAGCCAAGTAAAACAATTTCGTCTTTGAATCATTTAATAATTGTATGAATGATATGATTGGAGAATTTAGCCAAGTTTCTTTAAAGCAATTCTCATTGTCATTAAAGGTGTTTTTACTTAGAGTCTATAAGCATTCTCATGACATTATAGAGATAAATAAAAACTATGAAGTTCTATGACAATTCTTTAGCCCCTTAAAATGAATTCCTTATCTCTAAGTGAATTCAATGCTTCAAGTAAATTTTACTTGTCTTTCCATCAAAGAATTCCAATTCTCATTGTGAATTAAATGACTAACATGCTAATTATGGTGATCAAGCATAATAAGCAAATTAAAGTACCCAAATAAATTTAAATCACACCACATAACTCTATTAGGCAATGAAGGCGTCCACCTTGTGCTCAAGGTGGCGTTGACGGCGAACCAATTGGGAGGTAACTTTCTCCAAGGAAGTGAGTTGATGTTGGATGGTGGACTGGTTTTGTAGCAATTGATTGAACATGGAATGGGTAACATTTGAAGAAGATCCAGCAGTAGGTGAAAAAGCAGGTGCATGACTAGGGGTATCCTCCATAGGATCATCACTTTGCCCTTGCTCCATTGGCGTTGACTCATCCGAAGTACTTTCCAAACCAGCCACTTGTGGAGTAGAGGTACTTGGAAGTTCCTTCCAACAAGAACGATATATTGGTGGTATGTATTGAAAGGAATGATTAATCACTTCTCCTCTTACAAACAGATGTTTGGAAAAATATAAGCATGGAAGTACAGTGTCATAAGTGCGCAAATCAATATCAAGACCCCTAGCAATAGTAGCAATGACATGTCCATGTATGACAGGGGACTCCGGTCGACCAACACAATTTAATAATTGTTTGAAAATCCAAAAAGACCAACAAACATACTTTCGATTATGCACACACCACATCAAAAATAACTCATGACTAGAGACTTGATTAAATTCAGGCTTGTTAAAGACAACAGAGGCAAGGATCTAATGCAAAACCCAATATTTCAAATCTGAAATAAACATTGATTTAGCCTTTCTAGCCCTATATGGTGTAGTTAAGCTAGCGAGAAAATTCCAAAAAGCATTAGGCCGGTAACACTTAGGAGGATTACATAATCTAGATGGTTTAAAGCCAAAAATGCGATGCATCATGAAATATGTAAGCGTATGATCAATGCCATTCAAATGAAAGTCCACTAGCCTAGGATTGTCAGCATTTTCTTTCAAATTGGTGTAAAATTCCAAGACTAAATTAGTGTAGAATTGTTCATGCATATTAACAAAACACAATAAGCCATATTGAGATAACATTTAATTCACTTCATCAAGCAAACCCACTTGTTCAAGTAAAGAGTTTGGGAAATACTAACATTGAGAAATTGCTCTATCCTTAAGAACAAGGAATCTATTACCTTTATGGATAGAGGAAATGGGAAAGGGTGCACCAAAATCTGTCTGTAAACTCTATAGTCGTGCTTCATCTCCCCCTTACTGACCCCTTAAAGTTGAGACATTCTTGGTTCTCACCATGATGGTTAAAGAGAAAGAGGCAGAGAAAGAAATGCAGAAATAGTAATGTAGGAAGAGAAAGGTAAGAAAAGAAACACACAAAGATGGAGGAGTAGAAGAGAAAAACAAGAAAATGAAAAGAGAATGCAAATAGAGTGTGGATAGAGGGAAATGCACGAGTGAAATAAGAGAAAATAACTGTGTAAAGAAAGAAAGAAATAACTGTAATATTTATAGAGAAATGAGGGAGAAAGTGAAACAGTGTTTTGGTTCAGTAACCCAAGGTTTTGAATTTATAACCATTCCCCCTCATTTAATTGAACCTAATTAAAGGCAGTTAATCTAAATTAAAACCATAAAGATGACTAATTAAAATAAATAAGAGTTAAAGAAAGAAATAAAAATGAATTAAAAATAAGAACATGAAATAAAAATCACGACTAGTAAATTTGGAACAGTGCATCACGAGTCGAAGGAAGCATCATGACTCGTAAAGGAATGAAGTACTTGTAGCACCAAAAGGGAAATGTTCACGAGTCGGCATAAGATCACGACTCATGAAAAATGGAATGCAGACAATGAAGGAAAATGGTCACGAGTCGGACAGACTTCACGACTCGTGAGCAGGTCCTCTCTGTGCTACTCGTGAATCACTTCACGACTCGATATACCCTTCTCGACTCGATAGACTGCTGCCTCTGGAACACTCTTGAACATGCTCACAAGTCGAACAACCTTTCACGACTCGATAGACTGCTGCCTCTGGAACACTCTTGAACATGCTCACAAGTCGAACAACCTTTCACGACTCGTGAACATGTTACAGTGCTACAATTATTTGCTGCAAAACATGCCAACCTCTATCCAAAAGTAAAAATTACAGAAGAAAATAAATCAATAAGAATATAAACTATAAAATACTTAAAACATAACCAAAAACAAACCATAAAACAAATAAATCCAAACTAAAAGAGCTAATTATAAATAAAAATATTATTATTGTGCAAAAGAAAAATTCAACAAAGAAACTTTTTGAGTAGGAACTAATGCATCACCAATGAAATAAGGCTTCAATCTATGTCCATTAACTTTAAAAACCTCCCCTTTATCATTAGAAATATCAACAGCCCCATAAGGAAATACTTGCACTACTTTGAAAGGTCCCGACCATTTTGACTTTAATTTTCCAGGAAACAGCTTCAATCTAGAGTTATACAACAAAACCATGTCACCAACTTTAAATTCTTTCTTTAATACATGCTTATCATGCCATGACTTTGTTCTTTCCTTATATAGCTTAGCATTTTCATATGCATTCATACGAAGCTCCTCTGATTCTTGTAATTGAAGCAATCTCTTCCTACCAACTTGTTGCATATCAAAATTCAACACTCTAGTTGCCCAATAAGCTTCATGTTCAATCTCAACAGGCAAATGACAAGACTTACTATAAACCAATTGATAAGGAGTAAGACCTATAGGAGTTTTAAAAGCTGTTCTATACGCCCAAAGAGCATCATCTAGCTTAAGTGCCCAATCTTTTCTTAATCTAGAGATAGTTTTCTCCAATATCCACTTAAGCTCTCTATTGCTAATTTCAACTTGTCCACTAGTTTGGGGATGATAAGGTGTAGCAATTTTATGAGTTATATTATATTTTTTCAATAATTGCTCTATAATTTTATTACAAAAATGAGACCCACCATCACTAATAATTGCCCTAGGTGTTCCAAATCTAGGTAATATAACCTTTTTAAACATCTTCTTAACCACCTTGGCATCATTAGTAATGGTTGGAATTGCTTCCACCCATTTAGATACATAATCAACCATGACCAAAATTTACCTATTTCCCAAAGAACTAGGAAATGGCCCTATAAAGTCCATACCCCAAACATCAATTAATTCAACTTCTAAAATGCCATGTAAAGGCATTTCATTCCTCCTAGACAAAGTTCCCATTCTTTGGCACTTATCACAACTAAGTACAAAGTCCTTGACATCCTTAAACAATGTAGGCCACCAAAAATCAGCTTGTAAAACCTTAGAAGCTGTCTTAGAAACCCCAAAGTGACCCCCTACAAAATAGGAATGACAATGAACCAATACCCCACCAACTTCTTCATGAGGAATACACCTCAGAATCAGCCCATCAGCACATCTCCTATATAATAAGGGCTCTTCCCAATAGTAAAACTTTACATCATGAAGGAATTTCTTCCTTTGCCTATAATCTAGACCATATGGAAGCATACCACTTACTAAATAGTTTGCTATATCAGCAAACCGTGGAACTTCCTTGGAAACTACACTAAAAAGGTGTTCCCCATGAAAAGCTTCATTAATAGGCACTCCATCATCATTATCTTTCAAAACACATTGGGTTAACCTAGATAAATGGTCAGCAACTAAGTTCTCCTTTCCCTTTTTATCCCTTATTTCCCAATCAAACTCTTGTAACATTAAAATCCATCTTAACAACCTAGGCTTAGCATATTTCTTACTCAAGAGGTACTTAAGGGCAGCATGATCAGAATAAACAATGACTTTTTGCCCTACAAGATAAGCCCTAAATTTATCAAATGCATATACAATGGCTAAGAGTTCTTTTTCAGTTGTGGAGTAGTTAATTTGGGCATCATCTAGTAATTTGCTAGCATAATAAATAACAGAAGGCTTTCCATCAATTCTTTATCCTAAAATAGCCCCAACCGCATAATTACTAGCATCACACATCAATTCAAATGGTTGCTCCCAATTTGGTGGTTGCAGCACCAGTGAAGTAACAAGAGCATGTTTAAGAGTTTCAAAAGATTTAAGACATGCCTCATTAAAATGAAAATCAACATCTTTGCCTAGTAATGTGCGTAAGGGTTTAGCTATCTTAGAAAAATCTTTTATGAACCTTCTATAAAATCCAATATGACCTAGAAAGCTTCTAACATCTCAAACATTCTTAAGAGGAGGCAAATTTTTATAATTTCAAGTTTAGCTCTATCAACCTCAATCCCCCTATTCGAGACTAAATGTCCTAAGACAATACCCTCTAGTGCCATGAAATGACACTTCTCCCAATTTAAAACCAAACCATGCTTCATACATCTATCAAGCACCTTAAAAAGATTAGATAAAAAACTCTCATATGTAGTGCCATAAACACTAAAGTCATCCATGAAAACTTCCACACATTGATCAATAATATCACTAAAAATAGAAAACATGCATCTTTGAAAAGTGGCTGGTGCATTACACAAACCAAAAGGCATTCACCTAAATGCAAAAGTTCCATATGGGCATGTAAAAGTTGTCTTAGATTGGTCATGTGGATGTATAGGTATTTGATAGAAATCACTTAGACCATCTAAGTAACAAAAATAAGAAAAATTAGCCAATCTTTCTATAACTTGGTCAATAAAAGGCAAAGGGAAATGGTCATTTCTTGTAGCCTTATTTAATTTCCTATAGTCCACACACATACACCAACCCATGATAGTCCTAGTAGGAATTAAATCACTGTTATCATTATGAATTATAGTTAAGCCACCCTTCTTAGGGACAACTTGAATTGGACTCACCCACTTACTATCACTTATGGAATAAACTATGCCATTATCAAGCAATTTAATTATTTCTTTCCTCACAACCTCTTTAAGTGTTGGATTAAGCCTTCTTTGACCTTCAATGGAGGGCTTAGAATCCTTCTCTAACAAAATTCAATGCATACAAACTTTAGGTGCAATCCCTTTTAAATCACTAATAGAATATCCCATGGCATTTTGATGAGCAAGTAAAATATCTCGTAAAACACTCACATTATGCTTATCAATTGAAGAATTAACAATGAAAGGTAATTGAAATTTTGAATCTAAGAATTCATACCTTAAGCTTGTTGGTAATGGCTTGAGTTCAAGGTTAACTTCCTCCTTAGAAGTCTTTGTTGACATATCCTCATCCTTTCTCAAAGACTCAAATATTGAGAATTTTCCATGGGAAGGATATGAGGTAATTTTACAAAACCTCATCACAACTTCATTTAAACAATAAGGTGCAATAGGGTTTTGACTCACACAATCATTCACAACACTATTAATACACTCATCAAGAATATCATAAGAATAAATTCCATTTACTACTTCTATTGGTGAAGATTTAACCATCCCAAAAACATTAAACTCAATTGTTTCACCATTAACTTAAAGAGAAATTTTACCATTTTTCATATCAAAAATAGCCCCAGCAGTAATTAAGAAAGGCCTACCAAACAAAATGGAAATTTCAGGATCTTCATCCATTTCTAGCATAACAAAATCAGCAAGAATCACAAATTTACCCACTTTGGTAGGAACATTTTCTAGTATGCCTATAGGGTGTGAAATAGACTTATTTGCCATTGATAAGCACATATTGGTAGGCTTTAAGTCACCTAAATCAAGCTTTTTATAAATTGAGTAAGGCATAAGACTAACACTTGCACCCATATCACATAAGGCTTTATCAAAATGTGTGCCACCTATAACACAAGGAACCATTAAACAACCCGGATCCTTTAGCTTAGGTGGATATTTAGAATACATAGCCTTAGACTCTTCTACCAAAGAAATATATCCATGTTCTTCAAGTTTACCCTTGTGACTCACAATTTCTTTTAAAAATTTTGCCCGTGAAGGCATATCCTTAATTGCATCCATAAAGGGTATAGTTATAGTAAGTTCCTTCAAATAATTCAAAAACTTCCCAAATTGCTTATCAAGATTTCTTCTAATGAGTCTTTGAGGGAATGGCAAAACATTCAAATTAACTTTAAGGTCATCTTCCCTAGATAAGATTATCTTTTCCTTAGGTTCATTAGACTTATTCATCACCTCATCATTTTTACTTGCATTAAAAATATAGTCACCATTCATAATAAGATCCTCATTACCTCTAATATTACTCTCAATCTTTTTCCCATTCCTTAACATAATGGATTGAACCAATTTATGAGGCAAAAATTCAGGTTGACGCGGGAGCTTGCCTAAAGGTTTAGCACTAGAAGTGGCTTGTTGAGCCAATTAGGTTTCAAGCATCTTATTGTGGGTGACAAGTTGGTCAATCTTAGTGTTTATTTGCTTAAATTGTTCCTCATTTTGCTTGTTAGTGGTCATTTGATGGTTAACAAATTGCTCCATCAAACTCTCTAGATGGGATTTAGGTTATTGGGGGTTAAAAGGTGGTTTATTTGGAAAAGTTGAAGGGTTAAGTAATTTGTTCATAAGGTTACTATTTGAAGGGTTCAACTGGGCATTTTGGTTAGACCAAGAAAAATCGGGATGGTTTCTCCATTGAGGGTTATAATAATTTGAATTTTGGCCCATCCTTTGAGTATAATTCCTTTGAACAAAACTTACATCCTCACTAGAACCCTCACTACAATTAGCATACATATGAGGTCTACCACATTTCTCACAAACATGATTCACATTTTCAATATTAGAGTGAGAATTACTTACCATCTTAGTCAAAGCTTCAATTTTAGCCGTCAAGAGATTAATGGAATCCAATTCCAAAAATCCCTTTGCCTTTGCCATAGTGGGTTCTTCTCCCATGTAGCCTTGTGAGGCTAATTCCTCCAACAAAGTTTCAGCTTCCTTTGCAGTTTTCTCTAACCATTTTCCACTTGAAGCAGCATTAACAATATTTCTATTTTCCACCATTAACCCATTGTAAAAGATTTAAGGTATCATCCAATCCGACAAGCCATGGTGAGGACATTGCCGTTGGAGTTCCTTAAATCTTTCCCAAGAGGTATAAATGGTTTCATTAGGCATTTGTTTAAAAGTAGAGATTTGATTTCTAAATTTTGTTGTTTTATGTGGTGGAAAATACTTATGAAGAAAAGCTTGTTTTAATTGGTCCCAAGTAGTGATTGTCTCACTAGGTATACTAGCGAGCCAAATTTGGGGCTTTTCTTTTAAAGAAAATGGAAATAACCTAAGTCTAATTGCATCATTACTCACTCCATTAATTTTAAATGTAGCACACACATTAAGAAAAGCAAGGATATGAGCATAAGGGTCTTCCCCTTGCAATCCTCCAAATTGGTTATTTTGCACCATTTGAATGACCGCCGGTTTGATCTCAAAATTGTTATTGGCAATAGTCGGCGCCACTATTCCTCCAAAACTTTCCAAAATATTGGGCATTGCAAAATCACCAAGCTTTCTCCTTTCTTCTCCCGCCATAATTGAAATATTATGACTCTCCTCCAACTTAGTACTTTTTTCTCTTTATAATTGCAATCTAAGTTCCTCTTGTTGCTTCCTTTTAAGTTCCCTACAAGAATTAAAAATACTTTTAGTCTAAAATCATTACAAAAACTCTAATACTATCATAAAGAATAAACAAAACACAATATAAAAGTCCATACATCTAAATAAATAATTTTATATCATACAATCCTAAATCATCTACGCTTTTGTATCAATCAATAAAAATTATTTCAAGCCGTTCCCTGACAACGATGCCAAAATCTGATGGGGATTTATTTGAACCCTTAGTCTCACTAGACTGCATATAGAGTGAATAGGGTATCGTTCCAAAGGGAACGGGGTAAATTTTGTATTGAAATAATAACAAGTTGATGGATAGGTAACAATTTCAATTGGAATCATGCAATTAATGTAATAACTAAACTACTTAAAATATATTGAGTTAATTTTGGATAATAGATTACTTAAAATTTGGGATGAACATACAATATAGCCAAGTAAAACAATTTCATCTTTGAATCATTTAATAATTGTATGAATGATATGATTGGAGAATTTAGCCAAGTTTCTTTAAAGCAATTCTCATTGTCATTAAAGGTGTTTTTACTTAGAGTCTATAAGCATTCTCATGACATTATAGAGATAAATAAAAACTATGAAGTTCTATGCCAATTCTTTAGCCCTTTAAAGTGAATTCCTTATCTCTAAATGAATTCAATGCTTCAAGTAAATTTTATTTCTCTTTCCATCAAAGAATTCCAATTCTCATTGTGAATTAAATGACTAACATGCTAATTATGGTGATCAAGCATAATAAGCAAATTAAAGTACCCAAATAAATTTAAATCACACTTCAAACATAAAGAAAATAAACATTCATAAAGCAAAGATAAGTAGATGAAAAACAAATTGAATTAAGTAGTTATAATGTACCAAAAGAACTTAGCCAAATACAAATTTACAATAGAAATGAAATAAGAGAAAAGAAAATCATCACTCCCCTATGTTTACTTTCTATTTTGACCTTCTGATATATCTCTTATTCCTTTGGCTTTGTTATTTGGTCATCCTCTAAAAACTAGTAAAAAGCCAATGTCCAAAAGCAACTAAAATGTTCTTAAGTAAATAATGAAAATTTCTTTTGATTTTTTTTTTCGATCCTTATCCAGAGTTTTTCTCCCATATATATAGAGTCTAACTCTATAGATATGTCCTCTCAGAAACCATGAAAGGCTGCTCTGAAAAGACTTGATGTTTGGCTGAAAGATCGGGTGTAAAAAGGTGTAACGTTTGGAAGTAGTATCTTGTCCGACTCGTGAACACCCTCACGAGTCGTGAACGCCACCTAGATTAATGAACTCATGAGCTTTCTTCCGAGTTGTGATCCACTTCACGACTCGTGAACATGTTAACGAGTCGTGAGCATTTTTTCTCTGCCTCACTCGTGAACTTCAGTCCGTCTCGTGAATTCCTGTCTGAGTCGTGATCCACTTCCTTGAATCTTCACCATTTCTTCATTCTTCACCAGTTTTAGCCTAAAAACACACATAAACACATAAACTAAACATAAACACTCAAAATACACATAATATTACATACTTAAGCTACTTAAACATAAGAATATCCATATTAAAAAGTAGACATTTTACAAGGCATCACTCACCTTTCTTGCTAAAATGACTTTTTGTCATTTTTCCATGCAAACATGGCTCGCATATGTTATAAGATTCCAAGTCGAATGACACAAGCACTCCAGATTTGTGGAGTTTTGAAAAGTGTTTTTCGTTTGCATGCCATAAATGACAATGCTAGAAGTAAGTAGGGTTCAATTTATTTGATTTAACCCTCTTTGTATTAATGTTGTATATGGACTCTTTGTAAGGACCCAAAATAGGCCCTAGTAGAATTCAAGGGCAATTACACGTTATTAAAGTCTAATTGAGCATTATTTGATGAATTATTAAGAGTTAAGTTATTAATTGGGCCAAAAATATTATTAAGTTATCAATAATTATGTGATAAATGTGTAAATTATATGGTATGAATTTTATAAGATCATAATTAAATTATTATTGTTGGTTTAATAATATTCAAGGGTGTAATTGAAGTAAAAAGTATTAATTTGGGGTAAATTTATAATTACGGCATCTTTAGGGGCAAATGTGACTAAATGAATAATTGAGAGGCCAATTTAAGGAAAGGAATAAATGGTGGGGTTAATTTATAGAATAGATTAAATGGTGGGGACAAATTAACATGCAAAGAAGTGTGGGCTTATTGTGTAACATGCAAATAGTTGGAGGATTAAAAGGGATATTTGTGTGGGACATGCTGATGTCATTTTCCACTTAACTCACCATGCAAGCAATGTATTTAGGAGTATTTATAGAGGTTTGGTCGGCCATTTGAGAAGAAAAAACCAGAAATTCTTTATCCCTTATTCTCTCATTTCCTTTGTATCCTCTCAAGCAAACCAAGTTAAATTCATGATGGTTAATCAAGAAGTATTTGTGTAACAACTTTAAGGTAATTAATCTAATGAATTCCATCTTCTTCTTCTTCTTCTTTTCATTCTCATTTTATTGAGGTAATGGTTGAGTATGGTGCTGGAGTTTTTGATTAAAAGATGATGTTGGTTATAAAGGAGAAAAGGAGGGTAGAAACAAGGAAAAGTAGTTACAAAGAGTAGAGAGCAAGGAGAATTTACAGAAGATTTGAGTTGCATTTCCAGGTTTGGGAACTATTATTTCTTGCATGCATTAATATTGTGTTCATTATGGATTTTATAAGTATATTGACTTGAATTAAGATATTAGACATTAATGTGAAAGTGCTGTCCAGAAATTCGGATTGACCTCCAATGACTAATTTGATCATAAGTTGAGTTTTTGAACTCCGAATTTGATGTTACTAGTTGGGTTAGAACCGGGACTTCTGTGCCTACAAATGTTATTGAAATAACAATAATGAAATTGTAACACCCCTCATGCAAATACCCTATTTTCACATGTATCATGAATACTATTAATCATGCTCATACTGTTTCATATACTAATATTTGTGCCACCTGTCTGTTCCTATTTTTCATTTCATGCTTAGTATCATGCATACTAACTATATGGATATTACTTCATGCATATCACATGCACACATGTTCTTTCGTAGCTTTACTACTAGTGAGTTACATTATCCCACATAGGTTATATACATATCAAAATATGACTGGCCATTATACAAAACATATGATAGCTGTATTACAAAAAAATATCCTACATCAAGGTTATAAGTCGATGGTTGGCCCTTCCTGATGCAGAGAACGTCCCTGAGCAAAAGTCTTTCTAGAAGGTACCTACACGAATAAATAACCCGTGCTAAGCTATAAAGCTTAGTGGGGAATATCTACAGATGGATGGCCATACACAAGGCCATCAAAACATACATATACAATATGTTCATATACTATAATCAACATGTCCAACATAACATGGCAACAATAACATATACTTTAAAGCATAAGCATATTCTCATGTACATAAGCATTGTACCCAAGAGAGAGAAACACATATTTCTTTTCAATAATTCATATAGATGGCAATATTCCATGTGAACATATTCAATTGAAGCATAATTCCTGTGGTAAACCAACAATATAAGCCACATATCAATCTTTAGTCAAATAACTTTAACTGTTTACTTTTGATCATTACTATGAATAACGTTTAGCCTGCCTTAGCTTTATCAGTGGATGCGGGAACTATGGATACACAATGGTATCAAATGAGGGATATTCGAAGATATCGAATCTATAGACCCAAACGGGGCCAACTGTACTATGGACCGGTCAAGCATACCCAAACGGGGTAGCCTATCAACCCAAACGGGGCTGATCATGATCCAAACGGGATCATATACTATGGACCCAAATGGGCCAACTATGGCAGCTGCAATTTCCCTATAGGCGCCTATCTATCCACATCTAAAACTCTATCGCAGGCGGAACTATATTCGTGTTCAATTCACATTTTAATACTGTATTCGTAGTATACCGTTTGCACATATGCATAGTCTTATCAACCTGTGAATTCTCTGGTGCATAATCAGATACATGCACATTTCATATGCCAAGATATATATATCTGGCTCATCTATATCTGTATGACTATATCATTTGCATCATATCATATAAGCATGACATATAATCATCATATCATAGACTTGATCATGCCCTCATTAAGCATTTCACATGTTCATAGTCATGCTAATTCATCTTCTATCTCATAGGCAATTACATGCTCATATACTCATATACATAATCATAAATGTACATACCTGTGGGTACATTCGCATATAGTCGATTTATTCTTATGAGCATGTTTCCAACACATATATATATATACCTTTATCATCATTCAAGTCATGTGCTATACAAAATATCAACACGTTTTCATATGGCATATACACATGCCAAGGTCATGCTATTATTCTCTTTTTCATATCACAAGTGCATATAAAAAGGTGCACTTACATGTCATAAGATTTACATGTATGGGTTCGATAATTCCTTTCTAGTCTTTATTCATATTCACAAATGAACGCATGTGTATGCATACAATTCCTTCATTGACAGTCATATTACATGCATTATTCATTTAATTTTCTATCACATAAGCAAATAGCTGTCTCAATCAATTAAAGAATCATATTATCAAGTGTAGCAACAATCTGTTCATACTAGCCATTTCTGTTACATAGAGTAGTCTAGAAAACTAGTCCGGATTCAACTATAGATTACATGTATCTAGAGACAGATTTAAGCTTAGGTTTCTTCATATGAAATATAGGTATGGAAGTCTATTTTTCATTGCAAAAAGAATCACTCAATTTGCTGTTCTATAGCTCAACTTATGAGCAAAACATTCAAGATAGGTCATTCAATCGTGAAGAGGAGTTCGACTCGTGAAGGGATTCACGAGTGAAGCAAATAAGGTGATTCTCACGACTCGTGAAGAGGTTCACGAGTGGAGAAGGAACTATACTTCACGACTCGTGAAGTGGCTCACGAGTGAGGAAGAAAAGCTGAACTTCACGACTCGTGAAGAAGCTCACGAGTGAAGAAGAAAGACTCGACTTCACGACTCGTGAAGAGCTTCACGAGTCGGACTGATGTTCATGACTCGTGAAGTCATTCACGACTCGGCAAGTCTGTCTTCTTCAACCTTTCAACGATAAACTTCCAGAAAAATGTAAATTCAATTCTGTAAATTCTATTCACTTCCAGTAATCCATTTTTACATGCAATATGAATGGCCTAAATTCCCATACCTTAGCTGATAAACCCAAGGTCTTCAACCTCTATCAATTCCTTTTCCTTTGTTCCTTCTTCCTTCCTCTTCTCCTTCACAATTCCATCACCATTATCATTTAAATTTCTAGCAAATACACTGTTCTAAGTTAACTTGATAAAGAAGAAGAAGATGAAGATGATGGAGGGTTAAATTAAGAGTTTGATTACCTTAATTTACTGCATTTTACTCTTGCTTAACCAACAAACATCATCCTCAATGCATTTAAGATAAAACATTGGAAATCAAAAGGAAGAAGAAGGTGATCTATTTTCTGGTTTTCTCCACTCTTCACTGCCGATTTTCACTAACACAAGACACTTACAAATTCCACTAACTCAAGCCTTTTATACTAACTTAACAATCCCCTCTTTAGTCCTTTGTAAAATTGCATGTCAAACAAAAGGCACAAACCTTTATGCATGTTATAGTAAGACCCCTCCCCTAACTGTTTTTCTTAATTCAAGCTACCAATTAATTCAATCTTCCAAATTAACCTTGAATTAAATGCTTTTATTTACAATTGGCCACCAAAATGCCATAATTAGAAATTAACCCCAAATTAACACCTATTTACTTCAATTACATCCTCCAATACTATTAAACCATATTCTTTTATTTATTTTCATGCAATTAATATAATAGCATGCTAATTTATCCCTTTAACTTAATCATACAAATATGCAAATTAAATTAGGGTCATGTTAGGGGCCTTACAGAAATTTTGCCTCTAAGGTCCTCAAAAATTCCCAAAACAGTAGCTTTTGAAAGAAGAAAAGTTAATGAATTTGAAATTCTGAGTTAAGTTTCTATGAACCAGTTTGGGAATTTTGTGGATATCTTGAATTTTAAAACTCTGATTTGAGTAAAATCAGTTGGTACTTACTCTTAGGATTTGGACCTAAAATTTTGTAGAAGAAACCTATATTTAATTCTGCTTCTAAGTGCTCCTAAAATTAATTTAAAATTCGGACTGAGCTGCTACCTAGTTGTTAAGAACATGTTACAGTATTTTTGCTATAAATATTTGTTGAGAAGTCTAAATCCATTGAAACAAAATTCTGGTTAAAATAGACTCATAGGAGCATCATCTTCATGAAGGAAGGTTGTTTAAATTCTGTACCTATTTTATTATATGAATTTATTAATTGGTGATAAAAACTGAATTAGGTGCAGTAAAGTGCTGCCTAGGAAACGAGAATGGACTGTAGTAATTTGAGTGTATCTCTTGTTATAGAGGTTGAAATGAGATGATTCCAAATTCTGATGAAATTAGACTTATTTATCTACAACATTTGTGAAGAAATCATAATTTGATTCCGTTTATAAATATGTCAAAAAGTGACTCGAATTTGGAACTGTTGACAGCATTTTTTCAGTGGACAGTTTGCAGTATTTTGTGCATAATTAATTTTGTAGAGGTCAAAATGCTATGGAAAAAAATTCCAGTTAAAATAGACTTATGGGAGTACAACTCTTATGAATAAATATTAGTTCAATTCTGTGCTTATTTTGTTCCACGAATTTTTCAACGTGGTCACATAAACTGTTTTCAATGACATTGCTGGTTGTATAATTATAGGTAATAATAGTGGTATTGTAAATTTATACATGACTATGGTGTTAGATGATATATGTATACGACAAAAAGGTATGATAATATTATTAAACTAAAGCTATAAGTGTATAAAAGTTTAGGAAATATAGTTTGCAACAAGACCATGAACCAGCATATGGATAATTACTTATTTTAATGAATATGATTATGCCTATATGCTTATGTCTACTGAATAATATGTTAAGGTAAATGATTACAATATTATATAATTACAATTGCTTGATTTGATACCTGAGTGTGATTGTGTGTATCTATATATATATATATATAGTCATACATGTATGTACGCATATAGGTTAACCTGTTGTGAACATGATCATACACATCATTGATTAAAGGAACTCAACAGAGTATGATGTTATCTATCATCATATTACATATGTAAAATAGTTACTTGATTTGAAGGGATTACAAGTACAAAATAGTAATACTTAATTGTGCTCAAGATAACATGTTTATAGAAAACTTATACGTTTATATCTATGACACCATGCTCGTATATATATACATGAATATATATGTATGAACATCAATATGTATATGATGAGAAAAGAGCAAAGTACAGAATAGCAATACCGAATTGTGCATATGATCACATGTTTACAGAAAGTTATACGTGAGCATGTATATGATTACCTTGTACATAGTTATATAAGAGTATACATGTATATGAATGAATAAAGAAAAGATAACGCAAAGAGATTTTACTGCCTGCATTGAGTCTAGGAAGTGGATAGATAGGCATGCCTATAAGGGTACTTTGCAGCTGCTTCTGAACATTTAGACCTGTTTAGGTCCACTTGAATTTAAAAGTATAGTGAACCTATTTGGGTTTAAAAGTTAAAGTTAATTTAACAACCCTCGTGTGGGTTGTAACCGACCCCGTTTGGGTCCGCTTGACTGGTCCATGTTATTTGATTGACCCCGTTTGGGTCCATGTTATTTGATTGACCCCGTTTGGGTCCATATTATTTGATTGACCCCGTTTGGGTCCATGTTGTTTGGTTGACCCCATTTGGGTCCATGTTATTTGTTTGACCTTGTTTGGGTCCACCGATTTATCATACAGTTTTATGCCTACAAGGGATCATCATTTAATACCTTCGGGTATCTTATTTGTACCTTCGGGTACCACCGTATATCCCGATATCCACTTCTTTAGAATAGTGCAGCCTTTATTATCAAGGTTAAGAAAAGTTTAATACGGCATGCAAATTCTTAGTTGACTTTATACTATTTTACATATGAAATTCCTTTTGTTGCATAGAAAACACATGTCTAAAAGAATGCTCAATAGTATATGTATCTTTACTGCTAGCATAAAAAAAAGCATGTTAATTGCTAAATTCTCTCTATATATATGTCCTTTATTTTTATATGTATTATATTGTATGAGTTATGCTATAACACCCATTGTTTTTTAAATATGTGTTTTCCTATGCTTATATATATGTGTTCACATTATTGCATGTACACATTCTTTAACGTGTATTTGTTATGTTTGGTTGATAGGCTTATTCTTATGATACATATGCTATAACATGTATAACTTATGGAATATAAAGTAAGCCTATAGTAATATTATAATCTCACGTTAATTGAAAGTGTTGAATTGTTGTATAATTCTAATGTGTTTATATCATGGACATACAAGAATAAAAGTAAGTTAATTTCAACACTTGTGAAGATTGTTTATGGAACATTAATAATAGATAACTATACTTTTATGATTAAGCATTGATTAATAGAATAATCATATGTTAAATTCGTTCAATTTAAGTTTAAAGGAAGTTGGAACTTGTATGATCTTATATGATAATTGAAACGTTAATACAAATTCTTACGGTTAAACTTTATGATTTCTATAAGTGAATGTAAATATTCAATTTCTTTCATTTCATGAAATAAATCATTGTTTTACTTGAGGCATGTTGTGTGCTTGTTGACGATCACTGTGAGTGGTCGTTTATCATGATTTAGTTCCCCACTAAGCTTTATAGCTTAGCACGGGTGTTTCATCCGTGTAGGTTGCAAGGCTAGGACTTTCTTACAGGAATGATATCTGTAGCTGGTTGGCCAACACAAGTCTTTGAAGATTATAAAGTATATAGTCTTCTTTTTGGTTCCTTTTTGTATTTCAAAGGTTTTATGTTGTGTTGGAAATCTTGTAAAAGTACAACTATTTTGTAAGATGTTATCAATGGTTATATTTTGTAAAGAGACTCTAATGTATATTGTGAAGTCTTAATAGTATAGCACTCTTATGGATTAAGTATGAATATCAATTCTCTATATAGTTGATATATGTTTATGTTGCACAGTAAAACATGTGTGTTGAGAGGGATGAAGTGATATGTATAGATTATAGAATTATGGTGCTACAATTAGTGGTATTAGAGCAAAGGTTTAGCCGTTCCTAGGCTATAAGTGTTTACAGTTGTTGTCATATGAAGTTTTTTGTGTTGGCCTAATGCAGATATCACTGTTTTGTTTTGTATAGATTGAAGGATGGATAAGTCAAAAGAAACTGGAGATGAGATAGTCAAAGACAATAGTACTGGGGCTTTAAACACTTATATTCCTGAATCATCGAAAGTGAACTGTGTCGAAATACCAGTTTCCTTGCTTGAAAGGTTAAAAGAGGTGATCCATGATTTAACTCAGATTCTACAAGAGTTATCTAAATTAAGAATGATGACAGAAGTTGAGAATAACTGTGAGTCTAAAGGTAATTATAATAAGAACCCAAAACATGATAAATTAAATAAAAGAAAATGGATGATGGAAGAAGGTTCCTCTAGCAAAATAGCACATCTTAAGCAAGATTTAATCAAGGTAGGCGGAGGTCCACGAGCCCCTTAGTGCAATCATTGCTCTAAGAATCATTGGGATACCTGTAGGGTTGCAAATCAGGCTTGTTTTAGATATGGAAGTACCGGCCATTTTCTGGCAAATTGCCCAAGACCCCAAAAGATTAAGAGAACAAGATCCAAGAGTGAAAAAGAAGCTTAAAGGTTCTAAAAGAGTTTGAAGCTGCTGAACAAGTTTTTGGTAAATATATCTTTTACCTTAGTATTTATTTATTTGGAATGATAAATCTTAAACTTAGAAATAGAAATTATATGCTTTTGACATATTTTATATGATGGAAGTTTGTCAATGGTATATGAATATGATTAGTATATGCGATTATGGTACAGGTGTGTTAGTAGAATGCATAGTGATTATTTAATTATGATACATGAGATGGAGTTTTGTTTAGTTGATAAAAGTATCTATAGTTGAAGGTTCTGAGATATCAAATTGAGGTGTAATTATGATGCTCTATATACCTGTCAATATTTCCTTATCGAGTATGGGCAATTGATGAAGCATTATACATGGGATGGGGCTAAAACATATACAGAACATGAGAAAATGCATTTGCATCTTATTGCATACACGAAAGCATTATTCACACATAACATAGAATCAAGCATCATATTACATGTACAGGCCCCAACTGATAAAGAAAACTGACAGGATATATGTTGAGTATAGTACTGATGCAATTTTATGATAATATCGCTCCTTATGGAGATTGAGTTATAAGAGAAGCAAATTAAGTCAAAGTGGGCATCAAGGAAAGTTGGCAGAGATAGTATGGAATGGAAGTTTACAGTGATAAACATAGAAGTCTAAGAATTGATAGTGGTACTTTTGAACAAAGGACACATGTATGAATTTCGAGGACGAAATTCCATAAGGGGGAGAGAATTGTAAGGACCCAAAATAGGCCCTAGTAGAATTCAAGGGCAATTACATGTTATTAAAGTCTAATTGAGCATTATTTGATGAATTATTAAGAGTTAAGTTATTAATTGGGCCAAAAATATTATTAAGTTATCAATAATTATGTGATAAATGTGTAAATTATATGGTATGAATTTTATAAGATCATAATTAAATTATTATTGTTGATTTAATAATATTCAAGGGTGTAATTGAAGTAAAAAGTATTAATTTGGAGTAAATTTATAATTACGGCATCTTTAGGGGCAAATGTGACTAAATGAATAATTGAGAGGCCAATTTAAGGAAAGGAATAAATGGTGGGGTTAATTTATAGAATAGATTAAATGGTGGGGACAAATTAACATGCAAAGAAGTGTGGGCTTATTGTGTAACATGCAAATAGTTGGAGGATTAAAAGGGATATTTGTGTGGGACATGCTGATGTCATTTTCCACTTAACTCACCATGCAAGCAATGTATTTAGGAGTATTTATAGAGGTTTGGTCGGCCATTTGAGAAGAAAAAACCAGAAATTCTTTATCCCTTATTCTCTCATTTCCTTTGTATCCTCTCAAGCAAACCAAGTTAAATTCATGATGGTTAATCAAGAAGTATTTGTGTAACAACTTTAAGGTAATTAATCTAATGAATTCCATCTTCTTCTTCTTCTTCTTCTTTTCATTCTCATTTTATTGAGGTAATGGTTGAGTATGGTGCTGGAGTTTTTGATTAAAAGATGATGTTGGTTATAAAGGAGAAGAGGAGGGTAGAAACAAGGAAAAGTAGTTACAAAGAGTAGAGAGCAAGGAGAATTTACAGAAGATTTGAGTTGGATTTCCAGGTTTGGGAACTATTATTTCTTCCATGCATTAATATTGTGTTCATTATGGATTTTATAAGTATATTGACTTGAATTAAGATATTAGACATTAATGTGAAAGTACTGTCCAGAAATTCGGATTGACCTCCAATGACTAATTTGATCATAAGTTGAGTTTTTGAACTCCGAATTTGATGTTACTAGTTGGGTTAGAACCGGGACTTCTGTGCCTACAAATGTTATTGAAATAACAATAATGAAATTTTGCCTCTAAGGTCCTCAAAAATGCCCAAAACAGTAGCTTTTGAAAGTAGAAAAGTTAATGAATTTGAAATTCTGAGTTAAGTTTCTATGAACCAGTTTGGGAATTTTGTGGATATCTTGAATTTTAAAACTCTGATTTGAGTAAAATCAGTTGGTAATTACTCTTAGGATTTGGACCTAAAATATTGTAGAAGAAACCTATATTTAATTCTGCTTCTAAGTGCTCCTAAAATTAATTTAAAATTCGGACTGAGCTGCTACCTAGTTGTTAAGAACATGTTACAGTATTTTTGCTATAAATATTTGTTGAGAAGTCTAAATCCATTGAAACAAAATTCTGGTTAAAATAGACTCATAGGATCATCATCTTCATGAAGGAAGGTTGTTTAAATTCTGTACCTATTTTATTATATGAATTTATTAATTGGTGATAAAAACTGAATTAGGTGCAGTAAAGTGCTGCCTAGGAAACGAGAATGGACTGTAGTAATTTGAGTGTATCTCTTGTTATAGAGGTTGAAATGAGATGATTCCAAATTCTGATGAAATTAGACTTATTGATCTACAACTTTTGTGAAGAAATCATAATTTGATTCCGTTTATAAATATGTCAAAAAGTGACTCGAATTTGGAACTGTTGACAGCACTTTTTCAGTGGACAGTTTGCAGTATTTTGTGCATAATTAATTTTGTAGAGGTCAAAATGCTATGGAAAAAAATTCCAGTTAAAATAGACTTATAGGAGTACAAATCTTATGAATAAATGTTAGTTCAATTCTGTGCTTATTTTGTTCCACGAATTTTTCAACGTGGTCACACAAACTGTTTTCAATGACATTGCTGGTTGTATAATTATAGGTAATAATAGTGGTATTGTAAATTTATACATGACTATGGTGTTAGATGATATATGTATACGACAAAAAGGTATGATAATATTATTAAACTAAAGCTATAAGTGTATAAAAATTTAGGAAATATAGTTTGCAACAAGACCATGAACCAGCATATGGATAATTACTTATTTTAATGAATATGATTATGCCTATATGCTTATGTCTACTGAATAATATGTTAAGGTAAATGATTACAGTATTATATGATTACAGTTGCTTGATTTGATACCTGAGTGTGATTGTGTGTATCTATATATATATATATATATATATATATAGTCATACATGTATGTACGCATATAGGTTAACCTGTTGTGAACATGATCATACACATCATTGATTAAAGGAACTCAACAGAGCATGATGTTATCTATCATCATATTACATATGTAAAATAGTTACTTGATTTGAAGGGATTACAAGTACAAAATAGTAATACTTAATTGTGCTCAAGATAACATGTTTATAGAAAACTTATACGTTTATATCTATGACACCATGCTCGTATATATATACATGAATATATATGTATGAACATCAATATGTATATGATGAGAAAAGAGCAAAGTACAGAATAGCAATACCGAATTGTGCATATGATCACATATTTACAGAAAGTTATACGTGAGCATGTATAAGATTACCTTATACATAATTATATAAGAGTATACATGTATATGAATGAATAAAGAAAAGATAATGCAAAGAGATTTTACTGCCTGCATTGAGTCTAGGAAGTGGATAGATAGGCATGCCTATAAGGGTACTTTGCAGCTGCTTCTGAACATTTAGACCTGTTTAGGTCCACTTGAATTTAAAAGTATAGTGACCCTGTTTGAGTTTAAAAGTTAAAGTTAATTTAACAACCCTCGTGTGGGTTGTAGCCGACCCCGTTTGGGTCCTCTTGACCGGTCCATATTATTTGATTGACCCCGTTTGGGTCCATGTTATTTGATTGACCCCGTTTGGGTCCATGTTATTTGATTGACCCCATTTGGGTCCATGCTATTTGTTCGACCTTGTTTGGGTCCACCGATTTATCATACAGTTTTATGCCTACAAGGGATCATCATTTAATACCTTCGGGTATCTTATTTGTACCTTCGGGTACCACCGTATATCCCGATATCCACTTCTTTAGAATAGTGCATCCTTTATTATCAAGGTTAAGAAAAGTTTAATCCGGCATGCAAATTCTTAGTTGACTTTATACTATTCTACATATGAAATTCCTTTTGTTGCATACAAAACACATGTCTAAAAGAATGCTCAATAGTATATGTATCTTTACTGCTAGCATAAAAAAAAAGCATGTTAATTGCTAAATTCTCTCTATATATATGTCCTTTATTTTTATATGTATTATATTGTATGAGTTATGCTATAACACCCATTGTTTTTGAAATATGTGTTTTCCTATGCTTATACATATGTGTTCACATTATTGCATGTACACATTCTTTAACGTGTATTTGTTATGTTTGGTTGATAGGCTTATTCTTATGATACATATGCTATAACATGTATAACTTATGGAATATAAAGTAAGCCTATAGTAATATTATAATCTCACGTTAATTGAAAGTGTTGAATTGTTGTATAATTCTAATGTGTGTATATCATGGACATACAAGAATAAAAGTAAGTTAATTTCAACACTTGTGAAGATTGTTTATGGAACATTAATAATAGATAACTATACTTTTATGATTAAGCATTGATTAATAGAATAATCATATGTTAAATTCGTTCAATTTAAGTTCAAAGGAAGTTGGAACTTGTATGATCTTATATGATAATTGAAACGTTAATACAAATTCTTACTGTTAAACTTTATGATTTCTATAAGTGAATGTAAATATTCTAATTCTTTCATTTCATGAAATAAATCATTGTTGTACTTGAGGCATGTTGTGTGCTTGTTGACGATCACTGTGAGTGGTCGTTTATCATGATTTAGTTCCCCACTAAGCTTTATAGCTTAGCACAGGTGTTTCATCCGTGTAGGTTGCAAGGCTAGGACTTTCTTACAGGAATGATATCTGTAGCTGGTTGGCCAACACAAGTCTTTGAAGATTATAAAGTATATAGTCTTCTTTTTGGTTCCTTTTTGTATTTCAAAGGTTTTATGTTGTGTTGGAAATCTTGTAAAAGTACAACTATTTTGTAAGATGTTATCAATGGTTATATTTTGTAAAGAGACTCTAATGTATATTGTGAAGTCTTAATAGTATAGCACTCTTATGGATTAAGTATGAATATCAATTCTCTATATAGTTGATATATGTTTATGTTGCACAGTAAAACATGTGTGTTGAGAGGGATGAAGTGATATGTATAGATTATAGAATTAGGGTGCTACACTCTTTGTTTTGTAGATCAAGGATATAAAGGCCATATTGTAACATGGAATTGCCATATGAAATGCCTTTGGTGATGAATATGAGCATTACCATTATTAATAACAAAATCAAATCCATCCAAATCCAAATAAGAAATTGAAATAATATTTCTGCTCATAGGAGGCACATAATAACAATTTTTCAAAACTAAACAAAGTTCGAAAGGTAAAGTGAGTTGATAGTCACCTATCTCCATGGCAGCAACTCGTACTCCATTCCCCACATGGAGGTCCACTTCATTCTTACCAAGTAACTACCTATTTCTTAGCCCCTGCACATTTGAACAAATGTGAGAACCACAACCGATATCCAATACCCAAGTGGTAGAAATAGAAAGGTTAATTTTAATACCAAAAATACCAGAACTGGATGCCTTGGCTTCATTCTTATTTTGTTCTTCCTTGAAGAGAGCACAATTCTTCCTCCAATGCCCTATTTTGTTGTAGTGGAAGCATGTGCTCTCGCTCTCCTTGAGCTTTTGCGCCTTGGGCTTGGTTTGGGCCTGAGGTGCACTCCCATTTGACTTGAGTCGAGCCAGGTCATTCTTGGATTTTGCCTTTCGCTTTCCCTTTCCCTTGGCAGGTGCCTTCTTAATGCCCCCTTGAACCATAAGTACAGGATTGGTCTTTTGAATGTTCTATTTAGCATTGTTAAGCATCCCATGAAGCTCGATGACTGTCTTGTTCATTGCATGCATGTTATAATTCATAATAAATGGATCGTAATCATCATTCAATGAACCTAAGATCAAGTCAGTGGCGAATTCCTTCGGGACTAGTACCTCAAGCTTTTCAAGAGTATCAAGATACCCTTTCATTTTGAGTACATGGGTACTAACAGGAGTTCCCGCAGCCATCTTACAAGATATTAAGGCCTTTGTTGTCACGAACCTCTAATGACGAGCTTGCTCTTGGAACATCTCCTTGAGGTGCACCATGATTGCATAAGCCTCTTGGTCCATGAATTTCTTTTTCAAGTCAGGCACCATAGTGGCCAGCATCAAACAGGTCACATCATTGGAGTCGCTCTTCTTGGTCTCAAAAGTTTCCTTTTGAACTACAGAGGCATTCCTACTAGGTTCTTCAAGCAAGGGTGCATCCAAAACATACGACTTTGCCTCTTGCTTAAGAACTATTCTTAAGTTTTGAGATCAGTCTATTAAATTGGTGCCATTTAGTTTGTCCTTTTCCAAGATTGACCGCAATGAGAAGTTGTTGTTTGCAGAAGCCATTTTTAATCTACAATAGAAACTTAGCAACATTAAATGAGGTCTTATTTATAATCCCACAAACCAAATTAATATCCCTTTAAATAATTCGCGTTAGTGATTTTAATATGGGCCAAGATCCATTTTTTACAACAACTTATTAGTCAAGCTGAGCTTGTACGCCTAACAAGTTAAGTTACTTAGGTAGGAAAACTCTAATCATGTCTCGTACATGACTCTTGGATCAAATGGGCTAACATCTTAAGATATTATAGCACAAACCCATTTATTAGCTGCTTAGGTCCGGGCATCCCTTTCCATGTTAAGTCCTACCAACATTCACAACCCATGCCTCGCAAAGATAATCGGGCACATCTAGGACTCCTAGTCTACGTGATTGATGATCGATGCCTTGACATGTTTCGAATTAGGAAGGAAACTTTGTGACTTACTATTTTAGGGATTCATTTTATTATTGCTTACATGGCATACATTTTGTCATCCATTCATAGCATGCATATATATATAATTGCATAAAGTAAAGCGTGACAAACGTGGGCCCAAAAATCTATAACTAACATTCTATACTATTACATAAGAATCTTCGATTTGGGCTTTTCCACTCCGGTGTGCTTTGTCTTGATTTACAAAGTCTCCACATAAATTCTATTCTAAGAAATAAATGAAATTTTAAAATAATACATAATGGCACGCAGGCCATATTTAATTACAAAAACCTAGGGCCCATGAATGCCCCATGCATATCCATTCATCACACAAAACAAGCAAATAAATATACATAAAATTCATGTATAAAACAAAGTCCAATTTTAATTAATTTAGCCAAGCCCATTAATGAAAATTGTGTACTTGAACTTTTAAGAGAAGACCCCATGATGGGCCTGGGCCAAAGCCTAATGGACTAAATCTTCTTATTGAATAAGTTCTCTTAAAAACCCAAAACACAAACTAGTTAGATTTGTGCCATAAATGAACTCTAGTATAATTTCCAATTTTGCCATTTTTAATTTTTTACATATAATATGTACCAACATGAATTAAAAAATAAAATCATGAAGAACATATATCATACATGGCATTCATACTAAAACAAACAAACAACAATAAAACTAGTTGTTTAATGCTCATATAATGCCACAAAAATGCACAAACACTTAAAACAATTTTATGAGCTATTTAATTATTTAAATAAGGTCATAAATATTGAGTTAGTGTTCTATACCAATCTAATCCAAATGTGCTTTTGCCATTTTAATCAAAACAAAACAAACAATGTCGATTAAACATGCAACAAACACAAACTAGTCATAGTTTTAAGTGATTTTAAAATTAATCAATTAAATTGTCATGGACCAGAATTAAAACCAATTTTAAAATATGTCCAGACCTGATATTAATCTTTAAAAATCACTTACAAACATGCCAAAATTGTTTTTACATTTAATTTTGAAAACTAGTTGTTAAACAAACACTTGTCATGCCAACTAGCACCCAGTTTTAAGATTAACATATACCATCAGGTATTTATAATTAAATCCGACCATGAAAAGCTCTAAGAACATATTAGGACATTATATTAACATTTTATAATAATTATAATACCTATCTAGTCATTTAAAATCGTTTTTACACCAAAACAATGCAAAAAACTCAAAACAGAAAATTTCAGAATTGCATGTTTTTAAACAAACGATTTTTAATCAAGATTTCATGCATCCAAAGCACTAAAATAAGCATGAACCAGCTCTAATACCACTAAAGGAATATCACATGGCATGTATATGAAGATCACGCAGTGGAAAAATAAAAAATATAGATCCTTCATGCCACGCAATAAATGACATAGAATCGAAACATGCAATTTTAGGGTTTTGAAACTTACAATCTTAGATGCACTTTAAATCTTGATTTTGATGATGACCAGTAAATAGGATAAACTTATATGCTTCAGGTCTTGATCACCAAATCCAAAGAAATAGCCTTTACGCCACTCCTCTCTATGTTCACACACACAATTGCAATGAAGGCTTAAAATTGAGAGTGCTAGCTCTATGTGTAAATAATTGGCAATGGTAATGGATTAAATCTACAATATCTGATCTTTTTCTTCCTTTAGGTTGCTATTGCTGCCCAAGAACACAAGAGAAAAAGAAAGATTCCTTTCCCCTTGTGTAATTCGGCCAAGAGTGTGAGAGAGAGAAAATCACGCCTAGGGTTTTATTTCTTTAGTTCACAAATATATATCATTTGTTTTGGTAAGTGTTAATTCCGAAATTTACTACCTAAAGATAGTAAATTCAGCCTCCATCACTTCCTAAAATCAAGTGACATATATTAATTCAAACTCTTTTAAATTTTAAATTCAAATTAATTTGAAATAAACATAAGACATTTAATCAAAACAATCACTTAATTAGGATATGTACATGTGCCAAATTTCACATTGAATTTGTCTTTGAATTTCGGCCAATCTCTCTCCTATTTAAGTGTTTTATTTTGATTCAAATGCTATTAGGCTTTAATACTCAATTAACTTAATTAATCAAAGATAATTAATTAATTGAAATTAATCCTTATGGGCCAAATTTATCTCTCTCATGGACCAAAGGTCCAATAGCAATTTTAATACCCATTACATACATTAATTTGACTTTAATTAAAAGCCAAAATTAATGCCCAATACTTTAATTAAATATTTTAAGCCCCATGCTTTATGTGCGATCCTATATGTCCATTTAATATTGGCAATGAATTAATAAATTAATCCAAAGGCTATATATACTCTCTAGCAAGATATTATAGCATTCCAAATTAAATGGAAATGCAAATAGCTTTTAATGACCTAATGTAATTTTGCATAATCCCTTACCCATAAATATCAGAATTAATATAAGGCATAGAAGTAGTCATCCTTATATATATTAATTCCTTTCTTGATATTCCAGTGACACTGAACTCTCAGATAAATAATCATTACTCATTATTTCATCTCGGTATGGCCATACACTTCTCAGTTCACTGATCAAATGGCCGATGATATTTTCTCTCTTATTGAGAGGGGTAATTCCTTTACTTCTCTCATGCTCTCTAACATGAATCAATGCATACCCAAGCATACCCATACTTATCACTCTGTTATAAGCACGTTAGGTGTATGTCAAAGTACACAGTAATTCGTTAAGAGTTTCATAGAGATTTTAGGTCTAAGAACTCCGATGCAAAACTTGCATATGAGAAACACTTATGACTTGTACCATGTAGTATTCTCATGAACGGATCGAATCCAGATACCATGTTCTAAACATGTATCTTTGATCTCTGATTGACACTCTTGTCCTTATGATCCATGAGATAGAACTCATCTTATCAGAGAGAGCATACTAGTCTTAATTCATTTGTTGTTCCCATAACAATGACTGACTAGGGATATTTAGAATGAAGTCTCATTTGTTTCAAGGTCTTACAACCATGTGCCTCACACATGATAACTTAAACTGAAACAACATTTTTGGATAGTTCTATCAATTGATTTGCACAGGAATACAATAGATAAAATAAATGCCTCATTTATTAAATTAAATGCTTTATAATAATGTATTGGGGCTAGGACTTACACTAACACTTATTATCATAACATGATATATTTACAATCACTTTTGTTTATATAGTTCGTGTATGTGTTCATACATGCATTTGATTAGTCTTTTTTATTGTTTGCACTAAATCATTTTAAGCACATAACATACTTTTATAGTGTAATTACATTGTCATATGTGCATAGAATTAATGTTTAGATTTAGTAAATAAATAAATTATATCATATACATATGATTTCTTATGTTTAGGATAAATTTATGTTCATATCTCAAT
>CM075819.1:32210029-32262029 GCA_037975025.1 Excoecaria agallocha
GGCAACATGGTATGTCCATGAGACAATCCATAGTACCTTGAATATTGCACAATACTTAAGAAGATCATCTGGTGCACTTGGGTTGAATAAGTAGTAAACTTAACACATGCATCTTTTATCTGAAATGGAGCTACCTCTGGTATCAATCCAAAATAACTAAAACATCTGATGAACCAATTGGGAAGAACACTACCAAACTTGTGCAAAAAGTAAAAGAACCAAGAATGTTGAAAATTCTTTAAGTAAAATGCTTTGTACCAAGCTTCTTGATAATCATAGTAGTTGTATACCAACTTGAGAGGATATCCTAATAAATTCTTCATATTTTAGGGCCTGGATACCCATTCTAATTGAGTAATCACATGAACAATTTTAACTTTACTATAACTAATCTTATCTTTATCTATTTGATAATAATTATGTTCTATTTCTACTGATCTAGTATCTACTAATATTGCTTCATAAAATTCTCCATTCTCACTCTAATCTTCCTCATGATAATGCCAACTATTAGGAAATACATAATCTATCAATCTATAAAAACTTTGGGCCTTTGATATGTTAAGCTCTTCTGGTTCTAATATATTGATAAATAATCTCTTTTGGTTTAAGAAATAAGGAGAGGGATTTTTGGGTTTAGACATGGAAGAAGAGGGTATAATAGGAGAAGAGGGAGAGGAAGGAGAACCTAAGGCTGATGAATATGGTCGAGGAGTTGCAGAAGGTGAAAAGGTTTGAGATCTTTAAAGTGGAGGAAAAGATTGTGATGGAGAATGAAAAGGTCTAGGTAAAGTTCTAATAGGAGGAGGTGTGACTAAAGAATTCTGTTGATAATTTCCTAATGATAAGAAAGTTTCTGATGATAATATGGCTGTTGTCAAAAATTTTTTGTTAGAACTCATTTTCCCTGTAGAAATTTGCAAGAAAGAATATCAGGTAAACTATTATTTTTGCCTTTGATGAACTCAATGTCAAAATCAAAGTTGCTTAGTAAAGCTTGCCACCTTGCAAAAATCTGTTTTGAAATTAAATTTTTAACATGCTTTTCTAAAATATATTTTGCTGATAAACAATCAATGCGTAATAAATTTTTTTCATATATTAATCATCTCTAAATTTTTTAATGCATAAAACAATGCTTAAAATTTCTTTCTTAATAGTAGAATAATTCTTTTGAGTTTGATTGCAGCTTCCTGAGTAAAATCTTACTAACTTTTCCTTATTTGACTCTTTTTTTTAAATACCTTCATAGCCTATGTCATTAGCATCTATTTCTATATCAAAAAAGCTTATAGATGTGGAATATTTAAACATGGGAGACTTTTAATTTTTTCTTCGATTTCTTTTACTATACCAGTATGTTTTTCTGTCTAAGGTTCAAGTTTATTTTTTCATCTATTATACAAAGATTTACATAATTTTCCTAAATCTTTGAAAAAATCATGAACATAATTTAAACATCCTAAAAATCTTTATAATTGATTATTATCTTTTATCTCATATAAAAATCTATTAGTAAATTCTAAACTTCTAGTTATTGGTTTTATAGTTCCTTAATCTATATCATGTCCTAGAAATCTAACTTTTGTTTGGAAAAGTTACATCTTTGGTGCAAAGACAACTAATCCATTTTGATGAATTAAATTGAAAAATCTTTTCAAATGTTTTATATGTTGACTTATAGAATTAGAAAAATTAATTACATCATTTATGTATACTATGGAAAATTCATGTATTGGTCTTAATATATCATTCATAATATTTTGAAATTTTGAAGGAGTATTTTTTAATCCAAAAGGCATAACATTCCACTCATAATGTCCAAAGGGTACATTAAATCCCGTCTTATATCTTTCTTCTTTATCTACTTGTATTTTTCAAAATCCTGATTTCATATCGAATTTAGAAAAAATATTTGCATCATATAACTTTTTTAATAAATCTCTTTTATAAGGTATAAGGTATCTTATTGTAAGGACCATACTAGATTATCCGGATTAATGTTACTTATCTTAATATTTTAATAAGCAATATATATAATACTAATAATATGTTCATATGTCATACAATTGGTTATACTTTGAATTTATAATTCATTCATTAGAAAAAGTTACATAAACATATACTTTGCTACATCATAATCATATTTTGAGTTAATAATTACAAAACATGTTCATTACATTATTTTTATAGAATTTACACAAATCAAAAAGATAAAAATCGTACATTTTAGACATCCTAACTCCTTTTCCTAGCTGATGTTGGCCTTGTCCCTGAAGCAACGACCTACCTTGAACCTACACAGATAAACATCCGTGCTAAGCTATAAAGATTAGTGGGGAACATAAACTATATGAACAACAACTCACAGTGATTGTTTTCAAGAACACAACAAACATTATTAATATTATAATCAACATGCAAGGGATACAATATACCTCACATAGCATAATTAATCTTATAACATTACTGCATAAGGATAGAACATAATAGACTAATCAATTCTTTATCAATATAACACATATACTATTCATTCCATACTTTGAAATGCCTACTAAAGTCCTGTGGGTGTGGATAACGGGTGTTACTGTACTGTACTGTAGTACCTATAGGTACGAAAGGATACTTAAATGTATCAATCATGGGGACTCAAATGGGCCAACTCATGGGGACTTATATAAGGCCAAATCATGGGGACCTACAAGCGTCCAAATCATGGGGACCTATATAAGGTCGAATCATGGGGATCCAAATAGGGTCGAATATATAATAGCTGTAATTGTAACCCTATAGGCATGCCTATCTATCCACAACCAAGTTCTATGTGTAGCCAAATAATCATATCTCATATGTCATTGGTTCTTATTAATGCATTCCACTATAAAGTAAAACAATGAAAAATAATTTAATGTACTATAGTTGTCAACTATCATAATATATACAACAATCACTGCCGTATAATTGTACTATATTCATACATTCACATTCGAGTAAACATATACAAGTATCATATACTATAACATAAAAATTGCCTTTGCATTTCTTATACAATTAGTATAGCAAATGTTGTACATTATCTTATCATATCAATATGTTCAATATAATTTATAAGGCTTAGGAAGAGTTAAAGTAGCTTTAGGCCTCATAATACATCTTATAGTTTCAAGTTTTGAACAATGAAGGGTCACGGTTACTCCCAATTCATTGTAACCGTGGCCTAAGACATGATATAGGGGTCACGGTTACTACCAAATTCATGGTAACCGTGACCTAGGTTACTTTTTTGGGTCTGGACTACACCAGACTACCTCACGGTCATTACCGAATGAGTAATAACCGTGGTCTATACTTTTTAAAGGGGTCACAGTTTCTATGAAAAGCTTAGTAACCGTGAGATAGGTCATCTTTAGGGTACCTCACGATTACTATGAAAAACCTAGTAACTGTAAGGCCCAAACCGCCCAAAGATAGATTTTCTGTCTCGACGTCTATGCCATTTTTAACCTACAAAAAATCATTTTAATGGAAAACGTCCTTCTACAAAGTTGTAAATAGTTTTTCCTATCTTTAACAAAAACTTCCTATTTTTAGTTTTCGATCAAGTATAACCTCAATTTTTCATGTTAATCACTTACTATAACATCACATATTACTATTATTGCATTATATACACATCAAATACATGCACAAGAAAGGAGAAGTTCCCATACCTTTTTAAGCTTTAACTTTCCAAGCTTTGCCTTTCTCTCTTTTCCCTTCATCTCTTCTTACTCCTAGCCCTAAGTTGCTGTAAAAATAATCTCTCTTTCTCTACCATCTGCAGCTTTACCTACTTGAAGTATAAACATCGTAGGCTTGAGGAAAAGAGAAGAAGTAAAAGAGAAAAGAAAAGAAAAGAAAAGAAAAGAGAACAAATGCTCTTAGGCCAAGAATGGCCGGCTAGCACAAAAAGTAAACCATCTTTGTCTTTCTCTTTCTTAGCCTTCCATTTGCCTTAATCCCATTGGTTGCTCATAAAAATCTTGGCAAAGTTCCACTTTGGTCCCTCTCTCAATTTATGTTTCTTACTTTAATCTCTAACCTTTCGCTTATTACATTTCTGCCACAAAACTATTACTTTTACCTTTCAATTAATGTTGTGCTATGAGTGAATGATGCTTCATGTATGCAATGAAGTGCAAATATGAAATGCATATGTTTTGCCCCATTCCCACTATAACATATTTCATCAACTGCCTATGACTGTTAAGGAAACACTGATAGGTTTACAGAGCATAGCAACTAACCTAAATTTCCCTACAGCAACTCAAAATATATTTGCATATATACTATCATATCTTAGCTTAATAATTTGTTCTATATACCTATACTTTACTTTTCATTCCAAACCTAGAATCTCATTTCTATACCATCATATACATATACATATTCCATTATCCAAAATCTATCAATATTCGATTGGCATATTCATTATCATTTAATAAATACTTATCATCATCATATTCACTGCTAACTTAATTCATCCTTATCATAAAGTTTTTTTAATAAACTTGTAAACTCATAATATTTGGTTCATGATTTAACAGTGTTCTAGTGTTTTAGTGGATAGGTACACATAAAGGGAAAGGAACATATAATTGTCTCTATTAAGACCCTCTATCATCACTGTTGAAATTTTTATTTTGAGATACTATAAAAGGATTGGAGTCACTTAGACTCGAATTTCTAGGGTCACTGATTCCTTTAATCTCTCTTCCTAATTCCTTTTAAACAATACATCTTTAAGATATACTGGAACAAAATAGGGACAATCTGCATTAAGCCAACACCCCTGACACAAATCTTCTATAACTACTTATTTCTATATTCTTATTGGCCAGAACCGCCTAAACCAAGGCGCTCTAATACTAAAAATGTAAGGACAATACTAGATTATCCAGATTATTGTTACTTATCTTAATATTTTAATAAGAAATGCATATAATACTAGTAATATGTTCTTCTATCATACAAATGGTTATACTTTGAATTTATAATTCATACATTAGAAAAAGTTACATAAACATATACTTTGCTACATCATAATCATATTTTGAGTTAATAATTACAAAACATGTTCATTACATTATTTTTATAGAATTTACACAAATCAAAAAGATAAAAACAATATATTTTAGACATCCCTAGCTGGTGTTGGCCTTGTCCCTGAAGCAACGACCTACCTTGAACCTACACGGATAAACACCCATGCTAAGCTATAAAGCTTAGTGGGGAACATAAACTATATGAACAACCACTCACAGTGATTGTTTCCAAGCACACAATAAATATTATTAATATTATAATCAACACGCAAGGGTTACAATATAACTTACACAACATATTTAATCTTATAACATTACTATATAAAGATAGAACATAATAGACTAATCAATTCTTTATCAATATAACATATATACTATTCATTCCATACTGTAAAATGCCTGCTAAAGTCTTATGAATGTGGATAACGGGTGTTACTGTACTGTACTATAGTACTCGTAGGTATGAAAGGATACCCAAAGGTATCAATCATGGGGACCCAAATGGGCTAAATCACGAGGACCTACAAGAGGCTGAATCATGGGGACCTACAAGAGGTTGATTCATAGGGGCCTACAAGAGGCCGAATCATGGGGACTTATATAAGGTCGAATCATGGGGACCTTCAAGAGGCCAAATCATGGGGACCTAGATAAGGTTGAATCATGGGGACCTAAACGGGGTCGAACATATAGTAGCTGCAATTGTAACCCTATAGACATGCCTATCTATCCACAACCAAGTTCTATGTGTAGGCAAATAATCATATCTCATATGTCATTGGTTTTTATTAATGCATTCCACTATAAAGTAAAATAATTCAAAATAATTTAATGTACTATAGTTCTCAACTATCATAATATATACAACAATCACTACCATATAATTGTACTATATTCGTACATTCACATTCGAGTAAACACATACAAGTATCATATACTATAACATAAACATTACCTTTGCATTTCTTATACAATTAGTATAGTGAATGTTGTACATTATCTTATCATATCTATATGTTCAATATAATTTATAAGGCTTAGGAAGAGTTAAAGCAGCTTTAGGCCTCATAATACATCTTATAGTTTCAAATTTTGAACTATGAAGGAAGGTCATGGTTACTACCAATTTATGTTAACCATGGACCAAGATATGATATAGGGGTCACGGTTACTACCAAATTCATGGTAACCGTGACCTAGGTTACTTTTTGGGCTTGGACTACACCAGACTACCTCATGGTCATTACCAGATAAGTAATAATCATGGTCTATACTTTTTAAAGGGATCATGGTTACTATAAAAACCTTAGTAACCGTGAGATAGGTCATCTTGAGGGTCAGGACTAGAAACTGGGGTACCTCACGATTACTATGAAAAACTTAGTAACCGTGAGGCCCAAACCACCCAAAGATAGATTTTCTATCTCGAATACTATGCCCTTTTTAAAATTAAGATATATGAGTATATTTTCATATAAAACTAGAATTTTTCAATTTCACTAACTGTAGCTCAAGATATAGTTAAAATAATATTGATTGGTCATTTGAACTCTAAAACAATTTTTCCTATCTTTAACTAAACTTTCTATTTTCGGTTTTCAGTCAAGTATAACCTCAATTTTTCATGGTACTCACTATAACATCACATATTACTATTATTGCATCATATACACATCAAACACACACAAGAAAGGAGAAGTTCCCATACCTCTTTGAGCTTTAACTTTCCAAGCTTTGCATTTCTCTCTCTTTTCCCTTCATATCTTCTTGCTCCTAGTGTTAAGTTGCTATAAAAATCATCTCTTTTTCTCTAACATCTATAGCTCTACCCACTTGAAGCATAAACATCGTAGGCTTATGGAGAAAAGAAGAAGCAAAAGAGAAAAGAAAAGAAAAGAAAAGAAAAGAGGACAAATGCTCTTAGCCCAAGAATGGCCGGCCAACATAAGAAGAAAACCATCTTTGTCTCTCTCTTTCCTAGCCTTCCATTTGCCTTAATCCCATTGGTTGCTGATAAAAATCTTGGCAAAGTCCCACTTTGGTCCTTTTCTCAATTTATGTTTCTTACTTTAATCTCTAACCTTTCACTTATTACATTTCTACCATAAAAATTTTACTTTTAACTTTCAATTAAGTCCCTAATTTGTAATTTCCCCTTAATTAGTCACATAATCAACCTCTATCTCATGCAAAATAACCATCTACCCCTCTTAGGGTACGATTAGGGGCATTACACTTATCCATTGTAAAATTGCATTTAATGGTTTATAATTTATTACTAACCTAGGTGTCCCTCCTTCTATTTCTGTAGCATTCATAACATAAAAGGCTGAACATGATCAAGGTGGTTTTGAATCTCTAATTAATCCTTTATCTTTTAAATCTTGATTTTTTTTTCTACAAAATTTTTCTAAGTCTGGTGTCATTTTAATAGCTTGTAATTTTGTTGAAATATTCTTTTCATCAAAGTCTTTAATATAAGGTAACTTTACTACATGCTATTTCCTATTCCAAAAAGCATTGGGAATTGACAAATTACCTTTGAAAATGTGTTTTCAAATTCTTTGATTTTTTCTTTTATTTCTGGACTTTCTAATTGTTCTTTTATTCGTTTACTTTCTATTTCTTTGATAAGAAATTTAATCTATTTTTGTTTATTTTTTAACATATTGATTTCTTGAATATTTTTCCTTACATGGCTTATTTCTCTAGATATTATAGGAAATGCAAATTCAAAAAGAATTTATTTGTCTAATATTGTCATTTTAATTCCATTATCACATACTTGAAAAGGATATAACATGGTAATAAAAGGCATTCCTAATATAACTCCAGAATTTAGATTTTTGACTAAAACTAATTGAGTTTTAAAGCAATATCCCTTATTACAAATTTTTACTCTTGATAATTTGTAATTAATTATTAACTCAAATCCACTAGCAGTTCTAATCTTTTAGAAGTTTTTTCATAATATTTAGTTGCAATTAAACCTTTCAAAATACAATTTTGATTTGCTCCACTATCTATTAAAGCTAAAGTAGTTAAATGAAAATCGTCATTAATAACTATGTCTAATTTTACATACCATTTTTGGTAATTTATTTGAGATATACTATTAATATATTCATCTTGTGTTTCCTTAATAATTATGCCTTTCAATTTTTTATCTTCTTGTACTAAATTACTAAAATTAACCTTTAAGTTTTCTTTTTCTAAATTTTGAACTTTTCCTTTTAAAATATTTACTTTTTGTTTTAATATTCTAATTTCCTCTTAAAGATCTTGCATAGTTGATTCTTTCTTGGTTTCAAATCTTTTATATACTTATGCTAGATTATAAGATTTAAAATCTATTTTTTCTTTTTAACTTATTATCTCTCTTAATGTCAGTAAATAATTCTTTTTTTATCTCCGGATTATCTATTTTATCTATAATGTCTAATAAGAATTCTTTTTCATTACTTAACATATTTATATTGTTACATTGACATGATCCTATACAACTACAAGATTTTATTTCAGAATCACTTTCCAAACTATTAGCCTCAGATTTTTCATCTATTGTATTTAAATCATTTTATGAATAATTAGTAATTTATTCATCACTACTAGAGGTTTCATTAATCATTATTTTAGCTATTTCATTTTTCAATTCTTTTTGAGATATCTAAATTATTGATTCCTTTTCTTATTTTACAATTTCTTAAATAATGTCTTTGTTTTCCACACTTATAAAATAAATTACCAAGTCTTTTCTATTTGTCTTAGGTCTAAATTTTTTATATCTTGGTTTTCTCTTAACAGGTCTTTCTTGATAATTTTGTTTCGGTTTATATTTTCTTTTCTTATATATATATATATATATATATATATTTCTTTTAGGTTTTATTTTCCTTTTAGTAGCTGAAGGAGCCCTAATCTATTGATAACCATACTGTTCACAAAATTATCCTAATTCTTTTCTTCTTATAATACTATCTCTTTTTAATTTTGCTTTTTGCTTTAAATCAGTGCAAATTGATAATCCTTCTAATGAACAATATTTATTAATTGTCCATATGTTAAATCATTATAGGGTATTGTACCATTATTTTCTCCTTTTATTCCATTCCTTACTCTTTCTACAAATAACTTCGGTAATCCTACTAAGAATCTTTCTTTCCAATAAGTATTATTACTATCTGATCTACTCATTAGTTTGGTTGAAAATAAATCTTTATACCATCTAAAGTCTTGTAATTTAGGACATATTAAATTTTTAAGAATTTTTGAACTTTTTTCTTGATATAATCGAGGATCTCCCACAAAGTTTTTAGTAATAGCAAATATTAAAGTATTTATTATATCATCATGTTCAGTCTCTATTTGCATATTGTTTTCTATTTTAATAATCCTTTTTCTAGCTGATAATATATGAGCTTTATCTACATCTACTACATAATGATCCCACCAACCTTTTAATTGGCCAGTAAATCCTGATAATAACATTTGAGCTACAGCTGCTTCATTATTTCTTTCGATTTATAAGCACTAGCTGTTAGGGTCATTTCTTGTAATAAATTTAATATTTGATATTCTGAAAAGCCATCTATGTTCCATTCATATAAAGAAGTATCATCGTATCCTAATTGATATCTAGTTTCTTCATATTATGTATCTGGAGGTGTAGGTCTTGGATAATAATTTCGAGTTTTTGGTCTAGGTGTATAGGTATTAAAATGTAATTTTTTATTTGAATATTCTTATTCATTATTTGATTTAAACTGTTTTTCTACGTTTTCTATTTTTGATGTAGTTTCTAATTCTGATGTAACTTTTTCGTCTATAGTCATAATTTGTTTATCTTTAATGCTTAACTTTGCTAATCTTTCTTCTATTTTTCTTAGTACGGGATTTTCATCTTTTAGATTTATGGTTGTTTTTTGGGAAAATTTGAAAGTTTTAAACAAAGGTGTTTCTAATTTAATAGTTGTTTTTTTGTTACCGATTTTGATGTTTGGCCTATTTCTGATTGTGGTTTAGCTATTTGTACTATTTCTTTTACTCTATTTAGCTGACTTGCTATAGTATTTAATATTTGATTTGAAAAATTATTTTGTAATATTACATGTTGTAAATCTTTTCCTACATCTTTATTTTCTGCTTTTATTTCTTTAAACGGTTCAGCAAAATTGGTTTTGACATAGTTAATAATTTGCATGTTCTTGGATTAACTCTTTAATGTTTATGCATGATTATTATCCGAAATATGAGATGATTATGTGTTAATTTTATTGGTTAATACTAAGAGAGGAGGAACTAAGAATAAATTGGAGTTGAATAGTTTGAGAAAGGCTTCAATGAATATTTAGGAAGTTAAAACTAGATTTTCAAGCTAAGTATTAGATTTGTCTATGAGTTTAATACTAAGAATGATATACTTGAATAAAGATATCTTGCTTTATTACTAGTTTTTCCATAATCACTGGTGTTTATATTGAATTTAAGTCATTACAATGAAAGTTAAGGTGGATAGTTTCTTTAGCAAAAGAATTCCAGTTATTGTTTTATTTTTAATTCATGTTTTAGTTTTTTTTGTTTAATTGTTTATTTTGTTTAATTTTTGCTTTTAAATCAAAAACATTTGGCAAGCAATCTCAGGTTAATTTAATTCATACATAGATATTATCCTTAGCAATCCATGTTCCCTTGGGTACGATATTTTGGGGTCTTAAGCTATATTTCCCTGTATTACTAGCCGATCTAGTACACTTGCCAGATATCGGTCATGGAGTATCTAATCCTAGTCTAAATAAAGGCTTTATTGCTATCTGTACTGATCCTATATGCAAAAGTTTGTATTTTTTTCTCATGTTCATTTATCACTTTTTCTAATAACAATTGAATAGTTTCATGTTCTTGATTAATAGCTATTGTCTGTTCAGTTTGTTTTATAGAATAATCATGAAAAATTTCAAAAGTACCTATTGAATATATTATTTGAATATCTTATTTAGGTATAGTCAAATCAAATAAATCATTATCTACCTTTTCTATGTTTACTTCTAAAGAATTTATTTCATCCATTTCTCTAATATTATTTTTGCTAGTTAAACAAATCTAGAGTCTTTAATAAAAAATATTTTATTTAATCTACATCTAAGTATGCATAATTAAGATAACTTTAAAAATAAGTTTAAGAATGAAACCTGTGCGAATATCGGGACCACCCAACCAAACGGGACCACCAACACGCCATTATCGACTACCAAAGGGCTGACCAATGATAGGCTTTCAGGGTTGACCAACGTTTAATTGCTCCAAGCACAGTCTCAAATTCTTTCTAAATTTATCTCAAATAAATATACTCACATGGATATCTTAAACAAAATATTTATCTAATAAAGATATGGTTTAATTCAAGTTCGCTAAGATAAATTTCTAATAAAGTATGTATGTATATATGTATGTATGTATGTATGTATGTATGTATGTATGTATGTATGTATGTTTGTATGTATGCATATGCATAGACCACTACAAGAAAAATGCAATTTAGCAACAAAAAATAGCAACCAAAAATACCAATTTTCCGTTGCTAAAAACAAATAGCAATGGAAATTAGCAATGGAAAATTCCATTGCTAATTCGGCGATTGCTATTATTAGCAATGAAATTTTATTTCCATTGCTAAATTTAGCAACGAAAATCATATTCCGTTGCTAAATTCAACCAACTCATTTTTGCTTATTTGGTAAATTTTAACAACGGAAAAATAAATTCCGTTGCTAAATTTAGCAACGAAAAGTTCAATTTCGTTGCTAATTTTAGCAATGGATTTTATTTTTTCGTTGCTAAAATTAGCAACGGAAAGGGAATTGAACTTTTTTTTGCTAATTTTAGCAACGGAAATAACAATTATGTTGTGA
The DNA here is from genome assembly GCA_037975025.1 of Excoecaria agallocha. Taxonomy (NCBI): domain Eukaryota; kingdom Viridiplantae; phylum Streptophyta; class Magnoliopsida; order Malpighiales; family Euphorbiaceae; genus Excoecaria; species Excoecaria agallocha. Next base: position 32,222,022 of record CM075819.1, read on the forward strand.
ATTTTAGCAACGAAATTTATTTTTCTTCCGTTGCAAATTTTAGGAAAGGAAATGTTATATTTTTCGCTAATTTTAGCAATCAAAATTCATACATAAATTCCCATCGGTAATTGTCGTTACTAAATGTAGCCATTGAAATCATCAAAATTTTGAGGATCTGAATAAAATTTTAATTTCAATCTAAATTGATTAGTCATTAAAAAAATATAATGCAATTAACTTAATTTTAACAATTACCGACACCTAAATAATATAGTAAAATCTATAAAAACCAATATATAGAAATACAACTCAAAATCAGTACTAATATGTAAATATTACAAATATAAACTATGTAGTTGGTGAAGGCAGACGATTTGGCTGTTGAGAGGTGTCCTTGGTTTTCAACTCTTTCACCTAATTTTCAGTTGGATTATAGTATCGAGCAACATACTAATAGTATTCTCAAGCTGATTGACTCTCTCAGAAGGTTCAGAACGCCTACTACAAGCAGCTGTGGTTGATGTAGAGGAATGTGAATGGGATGTATTTGCAATTGATCCTAAGCCAAAAATCCTTCCTCGGTTATTCTTACCACCAACTACATCAAGAAATATCTGACTCTCATCCACATTTTCAGAGATTTGTCGCTATTGAGTGAGAGTATCTTGTAATTTCTCCTATAATTACAATAGTTACAATTAATTAACTATATTTCAGTAAGGAATTAATATACAAATATAAATTTAACGTACATTGAGTTGTCTGCAATGGGCATTAACAAATGTCTGACTATCATGCTTTTTTGTATGGGTGTACATAAAAACTTCAGGATATGTTGGCCTCTTACCCAAGGACTTTTCCTCCATAACCAAATAAAATAACGTTTATAAAAAATTCAGCAGAATTTCCTTTAAATTTATGACATTTACCTCCTATGAAATGAAAAACTTATCTAAAAAAATGCATCATTATCAAACATTATCATTACCCAACAATTATCAAACATTATCATTATCAAACATCATCATTATTCACCAGTATCATTACCTCCCATGATATAGAAATTTACATATATTAAAACATCATTATCCAACAGTATCAACCATTATTCTAAATTAATACATTGAAACATTATTCTAAATTTCCTAAAATTCAAATACTTACCAATTTATCTACATGCTCATGATGGCTCAAAGTTCCTCCAGTGTGTACTGCTAAACTCTCTCCATCTAAACATCCTTATCTATTTGAAGAATTTCTCTCTGAAATGGCAATTGCTTCAGGTGATGCCCAGTATTCTTGCCAACGACCCCATATTTCTTCAGAAATAAAAGAAGGTCATTCACCACTCTTGTGTAATTAAGCAACAAATTCTTTATATCGTTGACGAGCACGTTTTTCCCAAACTTGATAAATGACACCATTAAATTTTGCATCCTAAAAAAATTCTTTCTAAAAAAGAACATAATTTAATTAATGTAAAATATAATAGATATGCCATTAATCTATGAAATAAGCTATTTCATCACAAATAATATAATTTGTTTTTTACCTCAAACTCTTGATAGTAAAAATCTCTTGTCTATAGAGAGAGATTCTTCGATACATAACCCTCAATTTCTATCCTCTCTTTGAATTTGGATCTAATTTTTCTTTAGCAAATACCTGATGGTATAAACCTATTAATATGAAAAAAATTAGATCTATTTTAAATTAGATATCCATAGCAACATATATAAACTAATGTTATCTTCTAATACAAAATTAGATCAATACTCATATATCATTGATAATCTTAATGTAAATTCTTCAATCAACTCCCTTTGCACCAGGTTGAAAGCCTTCTTCTTCAGCCTCGGCATCTGCCGTCGGTTCATTTATCGGTATAAATCCAAAGTTTGATGTAGGAGTAGCTGATATATTTGGATTGTTGGATTCTGAATCACTTAGTAGATTAGGAGAGCCATTGGGGCTTGTAGTATGTGAAGGTGATGCATGATATGGCTGTTGAGAACCTGAATACGGACCTAAACCTATAGACCCTACAGGTTGAGATGGGGACACTTGTGCACCGTCATCTTTATCCGATGTTAATCTGAGCCTGGGCAGCAACACATTGTTCTTTCTTTTGGGTGGTATATGTCGTACCTGAAACTCAAATAAATATATAATTCTTCTTGTAATAGAATAATATAATTAAATCATATATAATAATAATTAATTGATGCAATAATAACATATTTGGATTATGATATAACTATAAAATAAAACATACTCAAATTAATCACTTTCATCACTTAATTACGCATCAAAATCATCCTCAGTTTCAAAATATTCAAAATTAAAGTTTGGCTCATCTTCAGAATTTGGTCCATCTATGGATTCGTCATCATCTCCAGATAAAATTTACACAAATTTATTATTTGGATCATTTAAATGTTCATTCTCAAAACATGCATTTATTTCATAGGCACCCGGTTATTCTTCACTTTCATTTGTCTTGCTTTCTCCTTTTGACTGTCCTTCAAAAATACCTCTTGGTTTTACTTTGCAGACTGCCAACCAATCTGACTTATCCTGTCTTAAACTAGGATAAGGGACATAATACACATGCGTTACTTGCATTGCCAAAGCGAATGGTTCAAATTGTTCAAATCTTCTCCGTTGGTTGATTTCAATGAGATTATATTGGTTATGTACTTTTCCAACATTAGGAGTAGGATCAAACCATTCACACATAAAAACTCATAACAACATTTTCCCCACCATTATCATCACATTTAACAGGACTCACTTAAAATTGATGCTTATTGACTTTAGTAGATTCTTCTTGAAAATCAATATCTTCCACATCTTCAAAAAGATGAGGACTATTGACCTAGAAGAAAAAGATGGCTTTGCCTTATCAAACTACTAGGAGCATAGAAAAATAATAATCCATAAATCTGCATTTTCCTTAACTATTAGCTTTAATATGGTATGGATGAAGACATAAAACATTTTATTTTTATAGTTTAATCAATGGTATGGGCTGTTTAATGGCTTAAATTTAAGAACACAAGATTTTGACACAAAATACAAGGGAAATGTTGACAAAAAGCGCCTTTTTTGTGCCCTGGTCTGACCTAAGGTGCACGGCTCAGTGCCCATGGAAAGAGCCTACTTTTGAAAGTTGAGCCACATAGACTAGAGCCTGATGAACCTTGTGCTCTAGACATCAATAGATATAGGAGCATTCCTCAAAAGTTCCCTCATGTAAGATTTATATAGCTTAAGAAATTTTCTTCAAACCCACCTTAAGCCATTTGCAACTGAAGTCGAACACCCTCATGAAAGACTTTTCAGCAAATGCCACTAAAGAGGCTTTGCCAAAGATATAAAACCTATTTACTTTGAACAACACTGATAAAGTATGCATTTAACTCTTAGAATCGAACCCAAACAATCAAAATTAAAATGTCCACTTTACAAATTGTTGCATTTGTCAAAAATAGCAGGCAACTGAAATTTTTTCTATGAGCATCCAATGGCCATTAACTACAAAACATGCAGATCAAATGACTTACCTCGGCAGTATGATCCTTCAAGATGTGCTTGCAATCATAATTTCCATCTCTAGATGCTTGCCATGCACGAACAATCTGTAATATGCAAAAAGAGTTTTGAAAGCTTAAAATAAAATACAAGTGCTAAATAGTAAATACTTAGCAAGACTTGGACATTTTTGAAGACACTAGACATTCGTGATAAGTCAAAGTCAATCCCAAAACAAAGAAGTACCAAAGATATTAAAACTTGAAATAAAAACAAATGCAACTATATTGTTTGCTCAAAGTTTATAACAGCAATGCTTTGATACTCTATATGTCAAATAATCATAATTGCAGTGCAAATAATTTTTGAGATTTTATGTTAACAGACTTATGTTTCATAGCAGGATGAGTAACCTGTAATTTGTATAGAAACAACACAGCATAAAACATACACAATGAAAAAAAGAGAAAATCATTCAAAATTGTACCTATGTTTGCCAAGATCACTTATTCCCTACACCCATTATCCAACAAGAAATTTCTTAAGACAAGTGAACCACTGGAATCATTCTCAGTCTCTCTCTCACTTTGTAAGCAGGTAACTAGAAATATTTAAAAAAAAAGTAATATAATTAGGATGTTAAGAGTTCATTATATTTCCAACATATATAATTAAAGGTTTAAGGAATCAGCTGATATTGCTCACAGATATAAGCAAATAGAGGATTAGAGGAATAAGCTTCTTTATTGTTTAAATAATACCAATATACTGTAATTTATTCTGACCTTCTCACATGCAATAAAAGAACCAGATTGGCACCTACAGTCCTCTTTTGTTAGAGCTGAACAATACTCCTTCAGTTGAGAACCATCTTTGGTTATGAACTGAAAAAAATCGTTAAAAAATGTCATTTAGCGATTTGGTTACTAGCAGTTTAAGGAGGGGAAAAATGCTAGTAATGTACTGATTCAGCCATGAGTGACATAATAAAATATTTTTTTTAAATTAGAAAGTGATATTAATAATTATGGTGACTTCCGTTAGAAAAAATTAAAGCAAATCTAAAAATAAATAAAGCAAACCCATGAGATTATTTCGAGCAAAAACCAATAACATGGGCATGGACAGGAAAGGAAAACAGAAAGAGAAGGGCAAGGAAATTAGACCACGGACCTGCAAAAGGATCGGATATGCAAGGAAGACAGCAGCAAAGAACCCAGCAGTCTTCGATTTTCCTCCCAAAAATAGTTTTTCTTCAAAAATAGATGAAGATCAGAGTGAGAGGGCAAGGAAATGGTTGGGATAAAATATGGTAGAGAGCATGAGATAGAGAGGGGCATGGTTGAGACACAAAAAGAAAAAGAACGCAGAAAGTAGGGCAAGTTATACCTTGGGTTAGGTAAAATAGCAACGGAATTAGCAACGGAAAATGTTTGTTTGCTAAATAGCAACGGAATGAATTACCGTTGCTAATTTAGCAACAAAAATTCATTTTCGTTGCTATTTTTGGACCCAATTTATTTCACCTGTTTTGACCAAAATAGCAATGAAATTAGATTTAGCAACGGAAAACATTTTCCATTGCTATTTAGCAACAAAATTTAATTTTTGTTGCTATATTTTATCCCAAATTTTTCCTCCATCAAGTGCCGCCATATTTAGAAATGAAAATGAGTTTCCGTTCCTAATTTTCGTTCCTAAATTTTGGCGCTAAAATCTCACCCCCTTTTTAGCAACGGAGTACAACCATTTGTATTCTGTTGCTAATTCAATAAAACCTCAACCAATTTTATCAACGAAAATGTTTTTCCATTGCTAAATAGCAACAAAATTTGCTTTTCATTGCTAAATTATCAACAGAATCAATTTCGTTGCTATTTTGCTATTTTCTTATAGTGGACATATATGTATAGATATATATATACATATATGTATAGATATACATACATACGTATATATATATATATATACGTATGTACATACATACATAATATATATATATATATGTATGTATGTATGTATGTATGTATATAGACATATATATATACATACATATATATATGTGTGTGTGTGTGTATATATATATGTCTATATATATATATATATAGTGTGTGTGTGTGTGTGTGTGTGTATTACAATAGTAAAGACTTTGCATGCATATTCCCATATTTAACTAATTCAAAGTATGAACTTCATACTTTCCACTCTTCCTAATTCTTGTGTTGGCCTTCTTTCAGCAGATCTAGTCCGCGTGGAAGAGTCCTAGCTTTGGTATCTACATGAATAAACTCTTGTGCTAAGCTATAAAGGTTAGTGGGGAGTAGTTAATATTTGAACATCCACTCACTGTGGTCATTCCCAAACACACAAGCATGAATAAGATATAATAATAACACACTTACATTAATTACAAAGGCAATTTCAACAATCAAAGGAAAAAAAAAAGAACAATGCCATGACAATCTTGTAATACAGGTTCAGTCATACATTACATTATTTGTTAGCATATACTTTATCTCGTTATCATTTCTTATGATTACCTGCTTAAGTTCCATGGGTGTGGATAACAGGTGTTGTGGATACCCATAAATCACATGAATAACCATAGGTATTTACTTTTGTGGATACCTGAGAGTATCAAACCTGTAGGCCCGAAGGGGTCAAGATTGTGGTCCCAAATGAGGACAAACTATAGACACAAATGGGGTTAAAACTATGGTAACTGAAACTATACAGTATAAGCATGCCTGTACATCCACAACCAAGCTCTAAATGCAAACATTGATTTATCTTTCACATCATTTCATCGATGATGTTTAATTCATTACTGGTTACATTTGTGAATGTACAAGTATCCATAAATAATCACCATAACTTATCTTTTATCATCAATGCATATTCTTAAGAACATAAACATTCATATATGTATGCATCCCTTAATTGAAACATTTTTAATCAACCCAAAGTGGTTCTTTAACTCCTCTCAATTTCCTTCCCTTGCTTCTTATTTGCTTCTCCTTCTATATGCAACAATTCACAAATATAAACATCTATTTAATCCATCAATCTTAGTCCCTCATATAGAGAGTAAGAGAGAAATGAAAGAGATGATTGTTACTATATAAATAGCTAAACCCCAAATTCTCTCTCCTCTCAAAATTTTTAGTTGATTTTTTGTGTTGTTTAGTGATGGAAATGGCTGGTTTTGTGGGAAGAGTGGCTATATTTGGTCCCTTGAAGTGGCTGGCCATCTCTTCCCTTTTATTCATGATTTTTCTTTCAATTTTATGAGTTTTCTAGAGAGAGCTAGGTGGCTTCACCCAATAGGTCCACTTAAGGGTCCTAAGTGAATTACATTTTAATCCCTCATTCTTTTTAATTTATCATTTCCACCCCAAAACATTTCTTTCCTTTCAATTTAATCCCTACATCATGCCTCCCTCTACTTATACATGTGCATGCCTTAAAGTCAAATTACAATAATACCCTTATCTTTTAAATTAATTCCCTTTATGTCCTATCATATGATTTATGAACTAACCATGAATGTAACAACTCTATTAACCATTAAACATATACATATTCTCATAGGGGATATGTTGGGGCCTCACACTGACACTTTAATATGACTCAAAGTTCTTCAAAATTTTCAATGTCTTATTGAATGGTAGGCACCGTTTAGCCGAGCAAGAGATAAATCTTCTAAGAGTTGGGATTTTTTGATCTAATATCTATACCTCTCTAACTAACTTCGGTGGCTCTATTTGAATTATGGCTTCAATCATGGCCTGATTGGCCTCTGTCCCTCTCTTAGTGATCGTAAAACCCATAAATTTGCTAAACCGAATGCCGAAAGTGCACTTCTTTAGATTTAGTTTGAGACTAAACTTTTAGAGGGTTAAAAATGTTTCTTTAAGTTCCTTAGGAAAATCCGATGAAGATGTACTCTTATTGATCATATCATCAAAGTAAATCTCTATGTTTTGACTTATCTGATTGGCAAACAACTTGTTCATTAGTCTTTGGTAGGTTCCATCTACATTCTTGACGCCAAAAGGCATTATCGTGTAATAGTAATTTGTTCTTTGGGTGATGAATGCCATCTTTTTTTTGTAATCAAGGCTCATAGGAATTTTGTAAGAGCCGGCCAAGGCATCAAGAAAGGCATACTCTTTGAAACTAGCTGTAGAATCAACTAATAGATCAATGTTCTATAATTGACAGCTATCTTTAGGACAAGCCTTGTTTAAGTTGGTAAAATTGATGCACATCCTCTATTTCCCATTAGACTTCTTCACCAACACTACATTGGATAACCAATCTAGATAGTACACCTCTCTAAAAAACCCATTTTTCAACAAGGTAACTATTTCCTCATTTATTTGCAATTGCTACTCGAATGTATGGTTGTGCTTCTTTTGCTTGATAGGTTTGTAGCCTAGTTGTATATTTAATGAGTGAGAAATGACTTTGGGTGAAATACTAGTGATATCGATATCAAAAAGGTTCTAGGCGTACACATCCAAATATAAAGATAACACTTTTAATAATGATTTCATGTCCAAACTAGCTTTTTGGAGGCTATCTTTACCACCTTTTCTTGCCATAATTCTACTTTCTACGAAAAGTCTACAGGCTCTACTTTCTGATTTGAATCAATTGAAATATCCATCGTGCCTACCGATAATGCCTAATTTTCATCCTTTAACATAGTAACATATGTTTCCCAAGCATTAGTTTTGTTTCTCTAAAGTATTGTTATTCATTATGGAGCAGGAATCTTGAGTATCAACTTCTGTATGGAGATGTAGGCATCCACTTACGATAAGAGGGGATGCCTAAAGATTACATTGTACAATAGTGGCATATTCACCACCATAAAATAGGTTGTATAAGTCTTTACTATTGAATCATCTCCAAGCGATATAGGTAGGTTGACCGAACACTCTACCTCTATCTCGAATTTGCAATCAATGGCACAATTACTTCCTTTAGTAGGCTCAACATTCTTAGGGCTTTAAAGGCTTGCAAAGTAATTAGGTTGACCACACTACTCATGTGAATTAAGATTCTCTGTACCAAGTAATCTCCAGTTATTGCTTCAACCACTAGTGCATCATTGTGGGGTTGCAGAACATGTTTCCTAACTTAAGATGAAATTTTGATAACCCCCATTGAAACATGTGAGCTGGTTCTAATAGAGAAAACTTTCTTTACCTTGCGATTTTTTGAATCATTAAACACATTGTAATGTTTTCCTTATGTAATTACATGGATGATTAATGTCAGGGCTTTCTTATTGCCACTATCTTCAACCTGTCAGATAGTCAAGGTGGTGATCTTTTACCATAACTTTAACTTTCTTTAACAATTTGCTTCAGTCCACCCTTCTTAATCTGGTACTCTATCTCCTTCTTGAGTCGTCTGCAATCATTGGTTTCGTGCCTCTTATTTTTGTAGAAAACACAGTAAAGACTCTATCCTCTATTTGGATCCTCTCTCATAAGCTTTGGCCAGGTGACTTGTTCATTATTCTTCATCGAAGATAAAATCTATGCAGGGGAAGCATTCAATTTGGTGAATTGTTCCTCACTTCGACTACTTAAGTATGGTTTTATGACCACATATGCTTTATTTTCCCCCTCATAGCACGGGAATCACCCATCTTTGAACTTCCTCTATCTCAATATGCTCCCTTAGGATTTTTTCTATCTATTTTTTATTTATGTGTTATACCTCAGCCACCAAGCTTCATCCATTTGGATGTACTTGTCATCTTGGGTTATTAGTTTGGTGAAATCAAAAGGGGACTTTTTACTTAATGAATCACTAAAATCCTAGCAACTCGTATTTCTATTGAGCATGTTGATGGTGACCACTAAGTTTAGATTTTGTATATCCATTGCTTTGACATTAAACCTCTCCACATAACTACATAAAGGTTTCTCCTTCTCTTTGATGATTTGATGTAAAATGGCTAAAACCTTTGTTGGCTAGATAATAGCTACAAACTTTATAATGACCATATCACTAATTGCTAGAAATTACCTATCGAATGTTCTGGCAAGTTTTGAAATAATATTTGGGCAAACTAGACTAAAGTTTTTGGAAAAAATTTGTAGACAATAGCATCTTATTTTGTGTGGATTAACATAGCGTGGTGGAATTGGTTCAAATGAGCTCAGGGTTAGTGCTTCCATTATACCTTGGCAAATTAGGTAATAGTATGCTCAAGAAAAGTTCCTCCAGTAATGCTTTAGACAATGGGGAATGAAAACTCCTTTAATACTGCAAAGTGTTTCAATTTTTATGCTTCAATAGTCTCTCTTCAAAACTCATCCATGATCATGGTGATTGTAGGAGTTGGGCAGTAGTTGTTATGTTTTGAGCATCTGCATTTGGGTTGCTATTTATTGTAGTCGTAACTTTAGGTGATGGGTTGGGTGGTGCTTGAGCTATTAGACTTGACAATTTTTCCAAGCAATCTTGAGCCATCTACATAGTAAAACTAGGTAGGGGGATTATAGAGGTCGTAGGAGATAGGTTGGTGATGGGAAAGTTTATGGGGGAACTCACTGGAGTAGGTTCCAGAGTTGGAAAAATAGGTAACTGTTGAGGCGATGGGGTAGTGTTTCGATGGTTTCCGGTATGAGCATCTAATGTGTCTCAATCTTGAGGATATACTGTGCTAGGGGATAAAATCCATGCTCACCACACCAAATGATAATAGTTTGGATAGTCGAACTTTTTTCTAGGCCAGATCTGGATGAATAGACTTTGTTTAAAGCTACTTGAATGCCTAAAAGAGATTAACTCTGGTGGGATTTTTGATGAGGGGAAGCTTCGACAATCAAGTCAAAATAATTTTTTAGGAATGATCTAGAGAAAAAGTGGCTAAGAAAAAGAAATACCTGTGATATCATGTCTATTTATAAAGATAAAATCCTACCACATATAGGATTTAGTTTTCTAGTTAGGTGGATACCTATTGAAAATAGGAATCCAATTTAGGAAGACATATTTGCTAATTGGGGAACTGAGCTAGAACCCCTAAATAGGACTTTTATCCACTTTAGGTAACTGAATGTCGCTATCTAACTATAACTCCAAAAATGACCCCGTGCTTAGGTATGAGCTCAGATCCGAGGTAAACTGAATGACCAAATGACTAGGTTACTGTAAAGAGCCTGGTTATAGAGTTTGATTATAATTAATTATTATACTTTGTGAATTATTTATTAGATGAATAACGAAGTATTCATTAGTCATGATTAATGGTTAAATAAAAACTTATATTTAGTTATACATTAAAAAAACTTTATAATAAATATATTAATCATCTAATTGAATAATTTTTTACCTAATTACCTTATCAATATAATTTTATTCTCTTAATGTCTTAACTATTACCACTACAAAAAAAAAATTAAAATAATCGTCAAATTTTTTGCTAAGAAAAATCATATGGATCTAAATTTTAGTGATAGCAAGTATTTCCAATTGCTAAATAGAGGCAACAAAACTTCACTTGGTGCCGTAAAAGCATCGCCAATTTCATATGGCATCGTCAATTGTAGTCATACAACCATTTACAATACTTAATATAATATTATGCAACAGATGTTTCCATAGCTAAAGTTTTGTTACAAAAATTAGTAGCTAAAATGTGTTTCTAATAAGTCCTAGAAAATTTTTGATAGTATTTTCATCTCCATTCCATCTATAAACATTTAGAAAAATTTAAAAAAATATTAAATTTAAAAAGGTTTGAATTAAATAATATGACTTTATATTAATACCATTGAAAGAGAAATACATATTATCTTGCCCTTAGAAAAGGGCGCTTAATAAAAATGAAAAACATAGGCTAAAAAGAAAAAGAAAAAGAAAAAGAAAAAAAGCTATCAACTACAAAGATTATTAGACATGAATTTTGGTCACAGAGTTTGTAGATTGTTCTTATAAGTACATGGAAATTGAAGCTATAAATGAGAAATTAGGGACACCAATGAATAAACATACAAAAGAATTCATTAGACAAAGCTACCTCAATGTTAAAACCAAACAAAAGATCATATATCCTCTTTCCTTTTGCTCAAAGTTTTCTTTCTCTCTTCGCTTAAATAAATATGCAGTTCAAAACATGATAACAAAAATAAATACATAGCACCCAGGCAATAATTGCAAATAAAGACTAAACAATTGGTGCATCAAGCAAAACATATATGTGTGTATGTTTTGTAAGCTATTTCCTAAGCTAGCTATCTAAGAATAGTAAATTTAATGGAAGATCAGATACAAGTTAATGGTAGTAAGGTTAAGACTACTAAAATAGTTTTGACAGAAGAATCCTGCATCAAAATCATTTTACCTAATTTAGATTACAAAATAAAGAGATAAATTATCTCATTAAAAAAGAGAGATCTCAATTCCTTCTAATCACCAAGACCTATTCCATATAATGATACTAAATATTCTATATAACCAATTCTACATAAGTAAAGATAAAAATTACCACTTTAGTAAGGAAAAAAAAGGTATTTTTTTGTTCAGCCACCAATATTGACAGCAATTCCTTGAATCCGTTACACTCATCTGTACATCATAAACCATAAATTAGCAAATTTTATTTTTAATATTAAAATAAGAAAAACAAATAACTATAATAAATACAATGCATAACTATTTTCTTTGAAGAACATTTTTCTCAAGCTAGAATTTTCTAATTCTTGCTTGACAAGTAGGGGGAACATGAACCCTTCACAATATGTATCATTTGTTTTACTTTTAAAAGTCAATGTACCTAATTCACTCTAAAATAAAATCAAACAACCAATTAATTAAAATTTAATTTAAACAAAAAACTAATATTTTGCTTAATTAATTAAAAATAAGTAAAAAAATTACCTCAACCTTTCGTAAACTCTAGCTTCCTTTAATGTCTCTATTGAAGCTGCCACTTTTATTGCTTCTTCTAATTCCCAACATCCCCCAAGGTAGAATTAAGTAAAAAACAGAAAAAATAATACATCATATAATAAACAAAAATTAGATAAAGTGTGTACCTTTGGAAATAACATTTTATAAACTAATTACAAGAGCTTTTATGCCTTGTTCAATCTCCAAATCACTTTATTTCTCAGTTATGTATGTGTAAGATATAAGCCTCCAATTAGTAGCAATTAATTACTAACCAAACAAATTAGACAAAATTAACCAACTAATTAAACAACAAATCTTCAATTCAATTACAAGATTAAGAAACTAACCAACTTTCTTTTATTATGATCCAAATCCATAATAAAATGTTCAAATGGATGTTTCTTTATAGTAAACATATAGTCATATTTTCAATAAAATAGTTTGCAAATTTTATCAAATCATATAACAAAGTAATGCATGCAACAAAAATGTTAATATGCATTGGTGTGTAAAATGTAAAAAAAAAAATTGGCAATAGATAAATAGAAAAAGAAAAAACTAATAGGAGTAGGACTCTAATGTTAAATCAAATTGTAATATTTTAAATAATATTTCAAGTTTAGAATTCATCCAAAATCTATTATAACATAATTAATTCAATATATTAAATTAGAATTCGATCTATAAGAGAGAAAAGGAAGTACTAACCTTGATCTGTGATAACAAAATTATCTTTTGTACACAAGGATTTATCCACTCTCACCTTCTCCTATTGTCATTCTCTCTAATGGTATATGAAATTTTTTTTTAGATTTGGCGAGTGTAACTTAACCTAAAGGGAGAGGGAATAGTTTTTTATTTATAATGAAACCCTAGTGACTTTAATATTCTCTACAACTCCAATAACTATTATCTTAGGCCAACCTTACATTATAATCAACCCAAGTAATATGGGATACACTCTTATGATTATTAAATTAATCTAACAATCTATCACTTAGCCTGTGTTATGACTTAATGATCCAATAATAGACTTTAAGCATGCGCCATAATTTTAATCTATCAAGTCATCAAACTTAAATGAATTGAAATGATGGGATCATAGTGGTGACAAGTTATCTAACGATATGATTTCTTTCATGTATCACACAATCAACTCACTCAAACTAATTATAATTAAGAAACACTTAATTATAAATTTTCTTATTTTTCTTAAAATATAATTTGTCATTACAATAAAATAATGTGTGTACACAACATAATGTGACAACTAACAAATAAGAAAAAAACATATCTTTAATTGAATTCATAAGTGTAAAAACAATAATAGCAAATAACCAAACATATGTATATATATAACATGACCAGTAAACATTTTATGCCATAATCCTTAGGTTAATAGATCTACTACCATTAGATCAGTTCTAATATGCTCAATTGACACTTTATTTTTTTGCACTTCTTCTTTGACCAATGAGTTTTTCAAATTCATATGTTTAACACCCTTAGAATACTTGTCATTTTTAAAGAAAAAGATAGTAGTGGAATTATTAGAATAAACTTTTAGTGATTTTTCTATATTGTCGACAATACCTAGCCTTAAGACAAAGTTCTAAAACTACAATGTTTGAATAATAGCCTAAAAGCATGCCATAAACTTAGCCTCCATACACTAGAAAAAATTTTATTTTATTGAAAGATTTTTATTACAGAGAAAATGTCATCACTAATTACCTAAAATGGCAATGAATTTATATTTCGGTCGTTATAAATCATAAAATATAAAAATATTAAACATTGTGGTGGATTACCGACTGAAATAACAATTCATCACTTAAAAATACGGGAAAAATTAGCACCATTTCTACCGACGAATGTGACACACTTATGCCCCCTAGAAGGAATACAAGAGTGCTACGAGTCCTAATAAATTGATCCTATTAAATTATCTTTCAATTATGAGTTTTATATGTCCCTTTAGTCATGCATTTTCATATTTAAAATTACCTTACATAGTTGTATACGATTTTGATTTTGCAACATATACAAACATATATATTAACTCAAAATGCTTATAAACTATTCACATTTTTGTTCATTACATATATTACATATTATTTGCATCATACAATATAAAAATTACTATATACCAAAATTAGTCTTCAAACTTTACTTTTGGTGGCCTATAGATGTTAACTTCAAAATCGATACTTTTACTTTACACTTATGTGCCTACACAGAAGAACACCTATGCTGAGCAATGGCTCAGTGGGGAGTAAAACAATACAATCGACTTCTTAATGAAGTCTCAAACACAAATAATACAATATGGCAAAATGCATTACATAATAACATTTAATAATTACCATATTTTAATGTTTACATCACATCATCTCACAACACACATACATTCATGGTAATAACTCTATGCATTAAGTAATAACTCAATACCATTGTTTCAATCAATTGCACTAACAAAATCAATAAGGAACACTAGCATTTCATTGAGGCACTAAACATTTACACTATTAATCATTTATCATTATTAATCAATTAGATCACTTTTATCACTTAAATTCCCATTAATGGTCGTTAAGGGAAATAAACACAAGATATGGGCAACCGACATCAAACACTAGAGACACAATAGTCTTGAATCACTAGATACCAATAGGTATTGGAACACTAGGTACCTATTGGTGCCAACACTAGCAACTGCAATCATTATCCCATATAGGCATGCCTATCTATCCACTACTATGCAAAATTCAAGCTCATAATAAGCCTTTAATCTCTCAAGGATATCACATTTAATCAATTTAGGATCACAAAGTTAATACACACAATAGAGCACGCAACAATATCACTGAATAATTCATATTCAATTGCACTTAAGATACAATTCAACATGGTTATCATTTATTGTATAACATGTGGCACTATTTATACACTTATCTATTTTCATTCACATTCATTAATTGTACATATTCATGTTCTTATACATGTTAATATGCATATGCCTTCACTGTAGTCTTAAAGTCTCATTACATTGTCATGCATACATACAATTGATGTGTGGATATAAAAATTGCATAATTAACTTATATGCATATGTTTCCACATGTTTAGGTTCATTTTATAACTATATTTCAATAGTCTAACATGTATTACATATATTAAAGTCACATTATGCCCTTATTTTTATGTCTAAAATGCTCTAAAATTGCTTGAGAAAGTTCGAGTAAGTTTTGGTATGGTTCCAAGATGTAAAACTTGGGATAAAATAGGAAGTGAACAAGTGGGAAGATGGTTTATCCCAGTTAGGTTCTTTCCTTTTGCTTGATCTAAGGCATTTTTTCCTAGTCAGGTTGATTACTTGGTCCTATCGAGTCGATTTGTTTCTCATAGGCAGTCTTTCTTCCCTAATTTGTGATTTATTTTTTACATCAAAAATGTAATTTTTGAGCAAAGTGGGCTTGTACAAAGTTATTTTCCTATGTCTTTAGTTTTTAAAAAATTAAAAATCACTCTATTTTACCTTCTAAATCTCAAGATATCCATAAAAGAGTGAAGATAACTCAAGATAATAGGGCAGCAGTGATCATTCAACTTCAAGCTACATTATGAAGGCCTTAGATTCAAAATTAGTTATGGTTTCTTCCAAAAAGTTGTAGATATATATCTTATCTTTTATCTCCAACTAGAATAATTTCATTTAGATATCTACAAAATAATTTATAGCCTCTATACTAAAACTTATTTGAATGAACCCTATGATAGATTTTCACTAAGTCAAGTTTCAAGACACAAATCACAATTTTTATGCATTACAATAGTATTCCAAAACTATAACATCAATTATAGGTCATTTACAATAAATTCACCAAATTGAATCAATTTAAATGCATAAAAAAGAGGATATGAACTCCTTAAAATTAGCCCAACTAGCTCCTTTAGAGCTCTTCCTTCTCTTTCCCATTGTTTTTATTAATTTCTCCAATAGCTATCATTAAATACAAATCAATTATCATTCGAAGATGATGAATACAATATTTAAAATATTTAATAAATAAATAATGAATGAGAAAAGAACCCACTCCATATCTAAAACCATATATTTACTCACCTTAATATGCTAGAGAATCAGCCAATATACATAAGCCCTTTTAAGGAAAAAATTTGAGGCCCCTAACATGACCCTAGCTAGTAATGCGTGTGTTAATAGGGTTATAATTAATTAAGAATAAATTAAAAAATGTGAATTTCACATAAGGTACGGGGACAAGTGATAAATTAGTTATATTATAGTAATTACATGAAAATGAAATTTAATATTATAGTTTAATAATATTTAAGGGTGTAATTAAAGCATAAAGTATTAATTTGGGGTACATTTGTAAATATGGAATCTTAAGGGTTAAATGTGAATAAAAGAAAGATTTGAGAGGTTGATTTAAGAGAAGGAATAAATGTATATGTCAACTTGTAACATGCAAAAAGGTGTGAGTTAAAGGTGTGACATGCAAAAGTCAAAGGGTTTAAAAGGGAATTTTCCCTTGCCAATATAAAAGCCAATTTTATAAGAGAGAGAAAGAGAGAAGGTGGGATGGAATTCTCATTGAAGAATTCTAAGTTTCTTTCTTCTTTACCTAAAAGACAATGTTAAACTTATCTTTAAGAAATCCTTGAAGAGAAATGCATGCATGTTGAATTAAATCAAGACAAATTAGTGTGTATCATTAAGGTAAGCTTATTAATTTAGTAATTCATCTATTTCTCTTCATCTTCTTCTTATTTGGTTTGTGGTGTAATGAGTTAAATGCTAGAAGTTTAAGTTGAATGAATGAATTGTTGATTAAGGAGAAGAAGAAAGAGGAAGGAGCAAAGGAAAAGGAAAAGCACAAGAGTGAGGTTAAGGGAATTTTTGGCCAAGGTATGGGATTTGTGTGTTTTGAGGTTATATGATTCTTCTTGTCCTTTCTAATGTATGTAAATGGAAGTTTTTGACTAGAATCTAGAAATGTTATTGCATGTCAAAAATGAGGATAGAAATTAAAGTTCTTGGAAAGATTTTCCCTAATGGCTTAACTTGGTTCAATAACTGTACCACCATAGGAAGACTTAGCATGATAAGGACCCTATCCAATTGTGATATACACATGTTTCATGTTATGTTTTGATGTCAAATTATGGAATCTAAGTTAAAAGTGTTAATTGGAAGCACTATAAATTTTTAATGCATGAAACTGGGGTTTAAATTATGTAAGCTTAAGTTAGCCATTTTGGCAATCCAAGGAATCCTTATGAGTGTTGTGTTAATGAAAAGATATTAAAATTGTATAATCCGCATCTATTGTGCTCGTGACCTTAGTCAAGCTCGCGATAGTGCACTATATGTGGACTGTATATTTGCCTCTATCACACTTGCGACAATGGACTAAATGTGAACTATTATATTAGCCCCGGTCACGCTGAAGACTTGCCCATTAAACATGAATTCTTCTTTATTTGCCTTGCTTTTGTATGAGAGAATTTGTTATACTAACCTAATACCTATACATACTATGTACAACATTATGACATGCTAATATTTCATTTGAGCATAGTATTAATATATGTATAGATAAAGTAAGACCAGGGAAATTCATTGAATTATATGATAAAATGCAATTAAATGTTATGACATGTTATGGAGCTTCATATGTGAGGCATGTGTTAAGATGAACAACCAAACAGGTGATACCATATATAATGGTCTATATTTTTAATACATATTTTCTTTATTTTAGGTAGTTAGTAAGTTAAATTATTTATATTTTATATGTTTTTGTCTAGTTTTATATGTGTGTATGTATTGCAGGTAAGATTGGTCTAAAAGGAAGAAATAGTTAAAGAAACAAGAAGAAAGCACGACTCGTTAAGGAGAGTAATTTTCGTGAAGAGAAGAAATAAAAAGAAGACATGACTCGTGAAGAACATCCGAGATGTTATAGAGAGCAAGGTTGTTCGAGTCGGCAATTTTGTCCGATTTATGAAGGGAAGCTAGAAAAAGAGCACGACTCGTGAAGGAGAGCACGAATCGTGAAGAGAAAAAAAATAACAAAGACACGAGTCATGAAAGATGTTCAACTCATTATAGAAGCATGAAGGACACGACTCATGAAGGCTGTCCGAGTCGATCCAGGCACCCGTTTTGAAACATTACAACTTTTCATCTCACCTCTTCTCAACCACCAAGTGTTTTTATTAGTAATTTTCGTGGCAACCTTTCACCATGACATCTATTCTGAAGAGGCATGATTTGGAGTGCAAATTTCTCTATAAATAGGGGCTAAATATGCAGTTATAAAGGAGTTTTTTTTAGAGATGCAATTGATATTTTTATAGTTGTTATGTAGAGATACTTAGTTTTTAGTAGATGATGACAAAGGATCAAAGTCAAAGGAACAAGAGATACATAAGAAGGTTTATTTAGAAAGCACATTTCTAGGAAGTTTAGTATTCCTCTAATTGTCTTGTTTGATTTTAGTTCAATCATGTATTTTGGCTAGTTGCCTTTATATACTAGAAATATGAAAAGATATTATTTAAGATCAAGTTTATGTTTATCATAGTTGAAGTATGATTTAAATCCATTTGTGTGATTATTTTGCTATGTATGCTTGATCACCATATTTAACATGTTAGTCAATTAATTTGCAATGAGAATTGGAATTTATTGATGGAAAAACAAATGAGTTTACTTAAAGTTTGAATTCACCTAGAGATAAGGAATTCTCTTTGAGGGATTAAAGAATTAGCATTAAGCTTCATAATTCTTGTTTATCTCTATAATGACATAAGAGTGCTTATAAACTCTAAGCAAGAACATGTTTAATGACAATTAGAGTTGCTTTAAAGAATCTTTGGTTAAATTCTCCAATCATCTTTAATTGTTTACTTATTCTTACTTGTACTTAAATGACCTATCCTTTCTATTTCTATGTATCTTTACACTAATTACTAAGTCATCCTTAATCTAACTTGATTTAATATATGTATATTGATTTAGAACTTAGTTGTATACTTAATCTTTATTTTGTTTGGTTGCCTATCCATCTACTTCTTATGGTTTCAATATTAGATTTACCTCATTCCCTTTGGAATGATACCCTACTCATTCTATACTTAGTCTAAAAGGACTAAGGATTTAAATAATGCAGTATCAGATTTTGGCATTATTGCCGAGGAACGGTTGATTTAAATCTTTATTGATTAAGATGAAGAAGTGGTTATTTTAGGAATATATTAGTTAGTTAGTTAGTTAGATAGTTATTTATTTTTGTATATGAGTATTTATTATTTCTTTTAATCTTTGTGTAGGGAACTTAGGAGAAAACAAGAAGAACTTTGACTTAAACAAGAAGAAGAAAAAAGTTCTAAATTGGAAAAGGGAGCAAAATAACAGAAACATGGCAAAACAAGAGAGGAAAACCCTTGGAGATTTCGCTATGCCAAATATTTTTGAAATTTTTGGTGGTACGGTGGCACCAGCCATTGCCAACAACAATTTCGAGATCAAGCCTGCAGTCATACAAATGGTTCAAAATAATCAGTTTGGAGGTTTGCAAGAGGAGGATCATTATGCTCATATTCTTGCATTTTTGAATGTGTGTGTTACTTTTAAAATCAATGAAGTGAAAAATGATGCTATAAGGCTTAGGTTATTTCCATTTTCTCTAAAAGATAAAGCACAGATTTGGTTAGCTAGTATTCCAAGTGAGTCAATAACAACTTGGGACCAACTTAAACAAGCTTTTCTTCACAAATATTTTCCACCTCATAAAACAACAAAATTTAGAAATCAAATATTTATTTTTAAGCAATTGCCAAATGAAACAATTTATTCATCTTGGGAAAAATTTAAGGAAATCCAAAGGCAATGTCCTCACCATGGCATGCCGGATTGGATGATTCCTCAAATCTTTTGTAATGGCTTAATGCAATAAAATAGGAATATTGTAAATGTTGCCTCAGGTGGGAAGTGGTTGGAGAAAACAGCCAAGGAAGTGGAAACTTTGTTAGAATAATTGGCTTCACAAGGTTACATGAGAGAAGAATCAACAATGGCTAGAGCTAAGGGACTTTTGGAGTTAGATTCCATCAACATATTGATAGCAAAGGTTAAGGCATTGACTAAATTGGTAAGCAATTCTAGTTCTAGTACTAAAAATGTGAGTTAAGTTTGTGAGAAATGTGGGGGACCTCATTTATATGCTCATTGTAATGAAAATTCCAATGAGGATGTTAATTTTATCCAAGGTAATTACAATTAAATGTTAGGTCAACATTCTAAATATTATAATCCTTAATTGAGGAATCATCCTAATTTTTCTTGGTCCAATGCTAATTCTTAATTGAACCCCCCAAATAACCCTGCCACCAAAATACCTAACTCATCCACTTTCCCTATTAAACCCCATTTTAACCCCTAATAACCTAAATCTCATCTTGAGAATTTGATGGAGCAATTTATTAACTATCAAATGACTACCAATAAATAAAATGAGGATCAATTTAAGCAATAAAATACAAAGATTGACCAACTTGTTACCCACAACAAAATCCTTGAAATACAATTGGCTCAACAAGCTACTTCTAATCCTAAACCAATTGGCAAACTCCCTAGCCAACCTGAATTTCTGCCACAAGAGTCTATCCAATCTATCATTCTAAGAAGTGGGAAGAAGCTTGAGAGTAATATTGAGGATAAAAAGGATAATGTTGTATTTGATGATCAAGCTATTGAGGTTGAGAAAAATAATGATAATTTGGATAAGAACTCTAAAGAATCTAAGGATAAGGTGGTAACATCTAAAGAAGATAACTCTAAGGTTAATCTTAATATTTTGTCTTTTCCTCAAAGATTTCTTAGACATGATATTGATAAGCAATTTGGGAAATTTTTAAATTATTTAAAGGATCTTACTATAACCATTCCTTTTGTGGATGTCATTAAAGACATGCCTTTATGGGAAAAATTCTTGAAGGAGATTATAAGTCACAAAGGTAAGCTTGAAGAATATGGTTATATTTCCTTAGTAGAAGAGTCTAAAGCAATGTATTCTCATTATCCACCTAAATTAAAGGATCCTAGTTGCTTTATAGTTCCTTGTGTGATAGGTAGATCTCTCTTTGATGAGGCATTATGTGATATGGGTGCTAATGTTATCCTTATGCCATATTCCATTTATAAGAGGCTTGATTTAGGTGAATTAAAATCTACTAATATGTGTTTATCTATGAAAAATAAATCCATTTCACACCCTATAGGCATACTTGAAAATGTCCCTCCCAAAGTAGGTAAATTTATTATACTTGCTGACTTTGTGGTTCTTGATATGGAGGAAGATCTAGAAATTCTTATTTTGTTTGGTCGACCTTTTCTCATTACAGCTGGAGCTGTTGTTGATATGAAGAAAGGGAAAATTTCTCTTGAAATTACTAGTGAAACAATTGAATTTGATGCCTTTAAAATGGTTAAATCATCTCCTATAGAAGTGGTAAATAGGATTGATGCTTATGATATTATAGATGAATGCATTAATGATGTAGTTCATGATTGCATTAGTCAAGGTCCTACTATACCATATAGCTTGTATGGAATTAGTGATGAAGTAATGCAAGTTGCTTATTATCCTATTCACCAAAGATTTTCAAGGTTTGAGTCTTTGAGGAAGGATGAAGATCTACCATCAAGTTTAAGTGATAAAGATGTCAAGCTTAAACTCAAGCCTTTGCCTTCAAGTTTAAGGTATGATTATCTTGACTCAAAATTTCATTTCCCTTTCATTGTTAACTATTATATTGATGAGAACGATGTTCATACTTTGCGTAATGTTTCAATTGCTTATAAAAATGCTATTGGATATTCTATAAGTGATTTGAAAGGAATTACTCAAAACATTTGTATGCATAGAATTTTGTTAGAAGAGGATGCTAAGCCTACCGTTGAAGGTCAAAAAAGGCTTAATCCTACTCTTAAGGAAGTAGTAAGGAAATAGGTCATAAAATTGCTTGATAATGGCATAATGTACTCCATTAGTATTAGCCAGTGGGTGAGATCCATTCAAGTTGTCCCTAAAAAGGGTGGGTTAACTGTAATTCGTAATGAGAAAAATGATTTTGTTCCCACTAGAACTATCATGGGGTGGCGTATGTGTGTGGATTATAAGAAGCTAAATAAGGCTACAAGAAAATACCATTTTCTTTTCCTTTTAATGATTAATTAAGTTTTTGAAAGAGTAGCTAATTTTTCTTATTTCTATTATTTGGATGGCCTAAGTGGTTTCTATCAAATACCTATACATCTAAATGATCAATCTAAAACAATTTTTACATGTCCTTATTGAACATTTGCATTTAGGCGTATGCCTTTTGGTTTGTGCAATGCACCAGCTATTTTCAAAGATGCATGTTCTCTATTTTTAGTGATTTGATTAATCAATGTGTAGAATTTTTTATGGATGATTTCAGTGTTTATGGCACTTCATATGAAAATTGTTTGTCTAATCTTTCTAAGGTACTTAATAGGTGTATAAAACATGGTTTGGTGTTGAATTGGGAAAAGTGTCATTTTATGGCACTCTTGGGTATTGTCTTAGGTCACCTAGTTTACAATAGAGGAATTGAAGTTGATAGAGCCAAAATTAACATAATTGCCAATCTACCTACTACTAAACATGTTAGATATGTTAGGAGTTTCCTTGGTCATGCTTGGTTCTATATAAGGTTTATAAGAAATTTTTCTAAAATAGCAAAACCCTTATGTTCTTTGCTAGGTAAAGACGTTGAATTTAAGTTTGATGAGACATGTTTAAGGGCTTTTGAAACTCTTAAGAATGCTCTTGTCACTTCACCAGTGTTGCAACCACCAAATTGGGAACATCCATTTAAGTTAATGTTTGATGCTAGTAATTATGCAGTTGGGGTTGTTTTAGGACAAAGAATTGATGGAAAGCCTTTTGTTATCTACTATGCAAGTAAATTATTAAATGATGCTTAAATTAATTACTCTACAATTGAAAAGGAACTTTTAGCTATAGTTTATGCCTTTGATAAATTTAAAGCATATCTTGTGGGGCAAAAAGTAATTGTCTATTCAGATCATGCTACCCTCAAATATCTTTTAACTAAAAGGGATGATAAACCCAGGCTATTAAGATGGATTCTAATGTTGCAAGAGTTTGATTGGGAGATGAACGATAAGAAGGGAAAAGAGAACCTAGTAGCTGATCATTTATCTAGGTTGAACCAAGGAGATTTAAGAAATAGTGATGATGGTATTCCAATTGATAAAACTTTCCATTGTGAACATCTCTTCAATGTAGTTTCAAAGGAAATACCATGGTTTGCTGATATTACCAACTATTTGGTAAGTGGTGTGCTTCCATATGATCAAGATTATAGGCAAAGGAATAAATTCCTCGATGATGTGAAGTTTTATTATTGGGAGGAACCCTTACTATATAGGAGATATGCTGATGGGACAATAAGGAGGTGTATTCTTCAAGAAGAGGTGAGTGATGTATTGGCTCATTGTCATTCATTGGATGTTGGAGCCCATTTTGGAATTTCCAAAACAACATCCAAGGTATTGCAAGCTAGGTTTTGGTTGCCTGCTTTATTTAAAGATGTAAAGGAGTTTGTTCTTAAGTGTGATAAGTGCCAAAGAATTGGCACTATATCTAGAAAAACTAAAATGCCCTTACATGGAATTCTAGAGGTTGAAGTATTTGATGTATGGGGTATGGACTTTATGAGACCATTCCCAAGTTCTTTAGGATATAAATATATTTTGGTGATTGTTGATTATGTTTCAAAATGGGTGGAAGCAATTCCAACCATTGCTAATGATGCTAAAGTGGTGAAGGAAAATGGTTAAAAAGATTATATTTCCTAAATTTGGGAAACCTAGGGCAATCATTAGTGATGGTGGTTCTCATTTTTGTAACAAAATTGTAGAACAATTGTTGAGACAATATAGTGTTACCCATAAGATTGCTACACCTTATTGTTAGTGTAAGCCCTAGCCCCAATGCATTGTAATAAAACACTTTAATTAATAAAATGAGGCATTTTTTTTATCCATTGTATTCCTATGCATATCAATTGATAGAACTATCCAAGAATGTTGTTTCAGTTTAAGTTATCATGTGTGAGGCACATTGTTGTAAGACCTTGAAACAAATGAGATATCATTCTAAATATCCCTAGTCAGTCATTGTTATGGGAATAACAATGAATTAAGACTAGTATGCTCTCTCTGATATTATGAATTCTGTCTTACGGATCATTAGGACAAGAGTGTCAATCAGAGATCATAGATACATGTTAAAGAATATGGTATCTGGATTCAATCCGCTCATGAGAACACTACATGGTACAAGTCATAAGTGTTTCTCATATGCAAGTTTTGTATCGGAGTTCTTAGACCTAAAATCTCTATGAAACTCTTTATGAATTAATGTGTGCTTTGACATACACCTAACGTGCTCGTAACAGAGTGACAAGTACGGGTATGCTTGGGTATGCATTGATTCATGTTAGAGAGTATGAGAGAAGCGAAGGGATTACCCCTCTCGATAAGAGAGCAAAAATCACCGGCCACTTGATCAGTGAACTGAGAAGTGTATGGCCATACCGAGATGAAATAATGAGTAATCATTATTTATCTGAGAGTTTAGTGTCACTGGAATATCAAGAAAGGAATTAAAATATATAAGGATGACTAGTTCCATGCCTTATATTAATTCTGATATTTATGGGTAAGGGACTATGCAAAATTGCATTAGGTCACTAAATGCCATATGCATTTTCATTTAATTTGGAATGCTATAGTATCTTGCTAGAGAATATATATAGCCTTTGAATTAATTTATTAATTCATTGCCAACATTAAATGGACCTATAGGATCGCACACAAAGCATTGGGCTTAAAATATTTAAATAAAGTATTGTGCATTAATTTGGGCTTTTAATTAAAGTCAAATTAATGTGTATGATGGGTTTTAGATTGCTATTGGACTTTGGTCCATGAGAGAGAAAAATTCAGCCCACAAGGTTTAATTTTAATTAATTAATTATCTTGTATTAATTTAATTAATTGAGTATTAAAGCCTAAAAGACTTATGATCAAATTAAATCACTTTATTAGGAATATTAGTGGCCGAAATTCCTAGAGAAAAATTAAAGGAATTTCGGCACATGCTTTATATTTATTAAGTGATTTATTTGATTAATATGTCTTATGTTTTAATCTTGGATTAATTCAAAACAATTTAAATCAATATATATCTCTTATTTTAAAGAAGTGATAAAGGCTAAAATTAATTATCTTTAAGTATTTGATTTTAAATTTATCACTTAAAAAATGAAAGGATATATATTGAATGAGAGAGAAAACGAAAAACCCTAGTTATTCTATGGTTTTTGCGTGAACACTCTCTCTCTCAAGAATTTTTTTTAGCCAATTTTTCACAAGGAGAAAGGATAGTTCCTCATTCTCTTGTATTCTTGGGTAGTAATAGCAACCTAAGAGAAGTACAAAATCAAATTTTGTAGCTTCAAACCATAGCCATTACACAATACCTTAAAAGAGAGCTAGCAATCTCGATTTTAAGCCGTCGGTGCAATTGTGTGTGTGAGAATAGAGGGAGTGGCGTAAAAGGATGTTCATTGGCATTGGTGATCAAGATCTAAGGTGGATAAAGTCATCTCGGTTGCTGGTCATCACCAAACTCAAGTTTTAAAAGGCATCCAAAGTTGTAAGTTTTAAAACCCTAAAATTGCATGTTTCGATTCTTGTCATGGAATTGTTTGGCATGTATGAAAAAATTTTTATTTTTTTGCTGCGTTATCATCACATTCATACCATGTCATATTCCATCAGTGGTATCAGAGCCTAAACATGCTTATTTTAGTGCTTTAGATGCATGAAAAAATTAATTAAAAATCGTCATTATGAAAACATGCAAATCTGAAATTTTCTGTTTTGAGTTTTTTGCATTGTTTTGGTGTAAAAACGATTTTAATTGATTAGATAGGTATTATAATTAATATGACATGTTAATATACTGTCCTAATATGTTCTATGAGCTATTAATGGTCAGATTTAATTGCTAATACCTGATGGTACATATTAATATTAAAACTAGGTGCATTTTGGCATGTTAATTGTAAGTTTAACAACTAGTTTTAAATATTAAATGTAAAAACGTTTTTTGAATGTTTGTAAGTGATTTTTAAAGATTAAATATCAGGTTTGGACATGTTTTAAATTTGGTTTTAATTCTGGTCTATGACAATTTAATTGATTAATTTTAAAATCACTTAAAACTATGACTAGTTTGTGTTTGTTACATGTTTAATCAACATTGTTTGTTTTGTTTTGATTAAAATGGTAAAAATACATTTAGATTAAAATGGTATAGAATATTAAATCAATATTTATGGACTTATTTAGATTATTAAATGACTCATAAAATTGATTTAAATGTTTGTGCATTTTATGGCATTACATAAGCATTAAACAACTAGTTTTTGTTGTTTGTTTGTTTTTGCATGAATGCCGTGTACTATATATGTGTTCTTCATGATTTTATTTTTTAATTCACGTTAGCACATATTATATGTATTTTTAATGTTTATGGACTGTATGACATCAAATTAAAAATGGCAAAATTGGAAATTATACTAGAGTTGATTTATGGCACAAATCTAACTAGTTTGTGTTTTGGGCTTTTAAGAGAACTTATTCAATAAGAGGATTTAGTCCATTGGGCTTCGGCCCAAGCCCATCATGGGGTCATCTCTTAAAGGTTCAAGTACATAATTTCCATTAATGGGCTTGACTAAATTAATTAAAATTGGACTTTGTTTGATCCATGAATCATATGTATATTTATTTGCTTGTTTGGTGCGATGAATGGATATGCATGGTGCATTCATGGGCCCTGGGTTTTTGTAATTAAATATGGCTAGCATGCCATTATATTTTATTGTAAAAGTTTCATTTATTTCTTAGAATAGAATTTATTTGAAGACATTGTAAATCAAGACAAAGCCCATCGGAGTGGAGAAGCCCAACTTGAAGATTCTTATGTAATAGTATAGAATCTTAGTTGTAGGTTTTTGGGCCCATGTTTGTCACGCTTTACTTTATGCAATTACATATATGCATGCTATGTATGGATGACAAAGCGTATGCCATGTAAGCCATAATAAAATGAATCCCTAAAAAATAGTAAGTCACAAAGTTGCCTTCCTAATTCGAAACATGTCAAGGCATCGATCATCGGTCACGTAGACTAGGAGTCCTAGATGCGCCCGATTATCTTTGTGAGGCATGGGTTGTGAATGTAGGTTGGACTTAACATGGAAAGGGATGCCCGGACCTAGGCAACTAATAAATGGGTTGTGCTATAACATCTTAAGATGTTAGCCCATTTGATCCAACAGTCGTGTACGAGACATGATTGGAGTTTTCCTACCTAAGTAACTTAACTTATTAGGTGTACAAGCTCAGCTTGACTAATAATTTGTTGTGAAAAGTGGATCTTGGCACACATTAAATCACTAACGCGAATTATTTAAAGGGATATTAATTCGGTTTGTGGGATCATAAATAAAACCTCATTTAATCTTGCTAAATTTTATTGTAGATTGAAAATGGCATCTTCAAACAACAATTTCTCATTACGTTCGGTCCTTGAAAAGGACAAATTGAATGGCTCCAATTTCATAGACTGGTCTCGAAACTTAGAATAGTTTTTAAGCAAAAGAAAAAGTCGTATGTTTTGGATGCACCCTTGCCTGAAGAACCTGGCAGGAACGCCTCTGCGGTTCAAAAGGAAACTTTTGAGACCAAGAAGAGCAACTCCAAGGTTAAAGTTAAAGTTATTTCTTGGAAAATTAAGACTAAGGTGGTCTCATCCTTTTAAAGTAGTCTAGGCTTATTCTCTTAGGGCAGTGGATATTGCTAATGATAAGGGAGAAATTTTTAAGGTTAATGGTCATAGACTTAAACCTTATTTCATTAGTGATAGATTAGAGCCTGCCCAATCTATCAATTTGTTAGACTATTTCATAGCATGAAATTTTTCTTGCTTTTAATTTTATTAATTGTTCCTTTTTAATTTAATTTAGCTTATCTTTTAGGTTCCTTCTTGTTGATTATTTTTTTTTTCATGTTTATTTGTTTTTATATACTTGTATCTTTGGAAGATGGAAATTAACACAGTTTTGCAGAGAAGGACACGACTCGTGATATACATCACATGACTCGTGCAAATGATGCTTTTGTATTGACTCCTGATATACATCACATGACTCGTGCAGAGGATGCTTTTGTATTGACTCGTGATATACATCATGATTCAATATAGAAGCATCCCTCACGAGTCATGTTGATTGTCCGACTCATGCCTTTACATTTGTTGTGATTGTTCGACTCGTGTTCCCCATCCGACTCGTTATAGAGACTTTATCTTCACGAGTCGTGCTGGTTGTTTGACTCAAGTCTTTCTTTTATTTTGATGTTCGACTTGTGTTTCCAATCCGACTTGTTATAGAGACTTCCTCTTCATGAGTCGTGTTGATTGTTTGACTCGTGTCCGACTTTTGTTCTCGGTTCGACTCGATTTTGGGAATTTCTTTTTCTATAATTTCATTTTCTTTTTCTTTTCATTTTTCTATTAATTAGTTTGTTTTTCTTTTCTTTTACCCCATAGTGGCCCCAAAACATTTTAGAGTTATTTATAAAACCCAACAATTTGAAACGACACGCCCTTTGGTATCAAAGAGTCGTTTCCATTTTTTTCTCTTAAATCTCATATTCCCCATGCATCTTCCATATATTATACGTCGTGTCTATAGCTTCTGAACATATTACTTTTCTTCTTCATCTTCGTCATTTTCTTTTTCATGCATTTCTTATTCTTTTAGTTTTTCTTTCTTTATTTGGGTTCCTACCTATTGGTTCTTTTGTGTCTTCTTTGTTTCACTCTTCTCATCAAGATGGTGCGGACTAAGAATCCATCTTTTTCTTCACGTGCTCAACCTGAGGAGGATGAACCATAGTAGAGGGATATCTCGAAAGACTTTGGTGCTAGGTTCCCTATTTACTCTGTTGAGGAAGATAACAGATTCCTTGCTCTTAAACATAGGCCTATCTTGCCTTGTAAGTACTTTTCAGAATCTCTCCTTCAACAAGTTGGTATGTTAGATGTTGTAAATGAAATGCTTTCTTAATGTGGCTTGTTAATCTTTGTTCATAATCATGGCCACTCATATGTTGATTTAATGTTAGAATTCTACACTTACTTGAAAGCTAATGTTGAAAATTCTAGGCTTTTAGACTATCATTTAGATGGAGAGCATCATTCTCTAACATATGTCTTTATGCATAAGCCTTTTGTTTTTAAGCAAACTGGTTTGTGTGATCCTCCTCATGAGTTTCATTCAAATGACTTTTGGCAATTTCTCACTGGTTTGACAAATCCATTTAAATATAGGAATGCTAAATCTAGGGTCATTAAGGATTTGAAATATTGGATTTGTATAAGATTCTTGCTTCCCTGGTTTTTAACTAAAATGAATTTAATGGGGTTTCTTATCAAGAGCTTTTCTTAATGTGGTGTATTCATCATAAGAAATCTATTTGCTGGTCATATTGGATTTTTAACCAACTTTTGCAATGTGTGGATATAAAGATGCCCCACTCACTCATGGACATCTTATAGCTATCATTGCTCAAAATCGTTCTATTGACCTTAGTAGTTTTTCTCGAGTTATTCTTCGTATGTATTTTACTAAGCAGCTCTTTGTTCGTGGTGAGGTTATAAATAATGCTTTTCAACCCATCCCACATCACTCAAGATCGTTTTGGAGGGATCTTTAAGGTTCTTTTGTTGTTCCTCTTGCCATTATTGATGATAACACTGATGATAATACATAGGAAGAGCGGGAAACTAGTGATGATGATATGCCTGATGTTCCTGTTAGTAGTCCACTATCTTCATCTTTTACAAGTTCTTCCACCAAAGACATTTCATCCATGCTTAACCAAATATTGTAGAACCAGTCCTCTATGCAAAGTCAACTAACTTCTTTAGCAAAACGTCAATGTAGAATAGAACACAAGGTTGATGCTTTCATTGCACAAGCTGGCTATGTAGTCCTCTCTCCTCCACCTACACCATGATCTTCAAAGGAGTTATATTCTTATCTTTTTCTTTTCTTTTATTTTACTTTTCTTTGTCTTTCTTTTCATTTCTTCACATTGAGGATAATGTTTGTTCTAAGTGTGGAAGAATTAGTATGTTTAGTATGTTTTGCATCTTTATTTGTGTGTTGTCTATGTGCTTGTTAATGTGTTTTAAATGTTATTGTTGCTTTTGTATTTCCCAGACCATTTTAGTAGTTTTACTATTAAGCATTGTTTATTTTGCATGTCATATAGTTTGTCTTGATAAATCATTTACCTTTTTTGCTCATCTTATTATTCTTTCAAAACTTTTAGCATGTGTTTTCCATTTTTCAAGTTATCCCTTTCACTAACCATGCTTTAAGGTCAAGAATTGCTCATTTAGTTTAAGGTTTTAGAGTTTTTAGTTGCTTTATGGAAACTATAGCAATAATACTTACCCTTAAGACTTCAATAATGGATGAGGACTCAAAAAAAAAAAAAGAAGAAGAAAGAAGCAATGCAAAATGTATATTCAAAATTTCCAATAAAGTATGGGATGGAGCGTAAAACGTACCCATGCTACATTCTCTTGCTATTTCAAATTCATGGGCCAAAGTCTAAAAGTATACCCATGTTCTTTCAAAAGAAAAAAAAAAGAGACAAAAGACAAATAGATAAAGTCTAAAAATGACATGAGATAGTTTAAGGGTAGGTGTGCTTACAATTGTCCTAAAAAGCAATTGAAAATTTTAGAATCTTAAGCTTTATGATCATTGTTCTTTGCTAAAGCATGTTTATTTTTGTGACTTTATGTTCTTTATTTTGGAATTAGTAAGTTTAGGTGACTTGTTAAATTTTGAATACATGCTTTAAATTTTGATTCATTGGTATCTTGAGTCTTTAAGGTGTTTGATTTCTTTTCACTCTATTCCATATGCATAATGAACAATGCCTTAAATTAAAGTTTACTTAATTTATTGGCATTGAATTCTTTCATTCTTTTCACTTGCTTGAGGACAAGCAAGGTTTAAGCATGGGGGAATTTGATACCATATATAATGGTCTATATTTTTAGTACATGTTTTCTTTATTTAATATAGTTAGTAGCTTAAATTATTTATATTTTATATGTTTTTGTCTAGTTTATGTGTGTGTATGTATTGCAGGTAAGTTTGGTGTAAAAGGAAGAAATAGTTAAAGAAACAAGAAGAAGAGCACGACTCATGAAGATAAGAAACAAGAAGAAGACATGACTCGTGAAGAACCTCTGAGTTGTTATAGAGAGCAAGGTTGTTCGAGTTAGTAATTTTTTCTGAGTCGTGAAGGAAAGCTAAAAGAAGAGCATGGCTCGTGAAGGAGAGCACGACTCATGAAGAGAGAAAAAATAACAAAGACACGAGTCGTGAAGGATGTTTGACTCATTACAGAAGCATGAAGGACGTGACTCGTAAAGGCTGTCCGAGTCGGTCCATGCTCTAGTTTTGAAACATTACAACTTTTCATGTTGCCTCTTCTCAACCACCAAGTGTTTTCATTAGGACTTTTTATGGAAACTTTTCACCATTACATCTATTCTAAAGAGGCATGCTTTGGGGTGCAAATTTCTCTATAAATAGGGGCTAAATATGCAGTTGTAAAGGAGTTTTTTTTAGAGATGAAATTGATGTTTTTATAGTTGCTATGTAGAGATACTTAGTTTTAAGTAGATGATGACAAAGGAACAAAGCCAAAGGAACAAGAGATACATAAGAAGGTTTATTTATAAATTACATTTTTGGGAAGTTTAGTTTTCCTCTTATTCTCTTGTTTGATTTTAGTTCAATCATGTATTTTGGCTAGTTACCTTTGTATATTAGAAATGTAAAATGATATTATTTAAGATCAAGTTTATGTTTATCATAGTTGAAGCATGATTTAAATCCATTTGTGTGATTATTTTGCTATGTATGCTTGATCACCATATTTAGCATGGTAGTCAAATGATTTGCAATGAGAATTGGAATTTATTGATGGAAAAACAAATAAGTTTACTTAAAGTTTGAATTCACCTAGAGATAAGGAATTCTCTTTGAGGGATTAAAGAATTGGCATTGAGCTTCATAATTCTTGTTGATCTCTATAATGACATGAGAGTGCTTATAAACTATAAGCAATAACATCTTTAATGACAATGAGAGTTGCTTTAAAGAATCTTTGGTTAAATTCTCCAATCATCTTCAATTGTTTAATTATTCTTACTTGTACTTAAATGACCTATCCTTTCTATTTCTATCTATCTTTACACTAATTACTAAGTCATCCTTAATCCAACTTGATTTAATTTATGTTTATTGATTTAGAACTTAGTTATATACTTAATCTTCATTTTGTTTGGTTGCCTATCCATCTACTTCTTGTGATTTCAATATTAGATTTACCCTGTTCCCTTTAGAACGATACCCTACTCATTTTATACTCAATTTAGAAGGACTAAGGATTTAAATAATCTAGTATCAACAGGTATGTTCCACTACTTGATTGAAAAGGAATGTTATGCACACATGAGAGAGCTATTAAAAGTAAGTTAAAAGAACATGAAAGACTATAATTGATGCATAGGAAATATGCCTTAGTGATGAATCAATATTCATATGACTATAGGCACATTTCATTTACATGATGCATGAATGAATATGTTATATGAAAAGAGAATCAATTAAAGTATCGCCTGCATATAGAGTTCAATAGTGGATAGATAGGCGCCTGTAGGGATATTATAGTTGCCACCATTGACCTTTTTAGGTCCAAAGTGCAATCGATCCTATTGGATCATGCACAACCTCATTTGGGTTGTTGTAGACCCATTGTGGGTCCATTCGACCGGTCTACCATATAGTTGACCCGTTTGGGTCCATAGTTTTGATATCTTTGAATATCCACCGTTTGATATCCTCGGGTATCCACCGATCCCGTTATCTACCTTTAGAACTTACGTAGGCTAAAATAAAGTGTAAATGGATTATATTTAATTATAGTATAGATAAAGCATTTCATATATGAAATAATATACTTTATTGAGATTTTAATGCATATTTAAGTTCTAGTATGATGAATTAAATATAAGGTTAGATTGTTATTGATGATATTATATTCTGTTATATACTTATTTTAAATATGCTACATTTAATATTTTCAATTATCGTATGTTATATGTTTCCGACGACCACTGTGAGTGGTTGTCTTTCATAATTAGTATCCCTACTAAGCTTTATAGCTTAGCACAGGTTATTTTATCCTTATAGGTTCTATAGCCAAGGCTTTTGCATAGGAATGAACTCTGCATCAGGACAGGCTAACACCAGTTCATAGAAATTAATGTAGGAATATTTTTGGATAAACTTTGTATAAGTTCCTTATCATGTTTCATATGTATTAAAGGCCTTTCTAATATATGTAAGTCATATGAAGTAAATGGTGTAATAAGCTCATTAGAAGAATGCTAGTATATGTATGCATATAGGAGCTTGAATGCTTATACATATATATGCTAGATGAATTGTTGATTGCTATGCATGTCAATGGATGTAGACTAAGATAATTGTATCTAGCATGAATATGATAAATGTGTTGCATGATGAGTCATTAGGTATGTTAAAATTAAAGTTAAGGAAGTTGTGTGAAACACCTAGTTTATATATATATATATATATATATATATATATATATATATATATATATATATATATATATATATATATAGGTTATCCTATTAATTGGGTTATGTGATATGATTAGTGATGGTTTAATTGAATTAATAACCTACTCTTATATGACTAAATGATATGTTATGATATATGATAAAGGCACTAGAATAGGGTGTTTCAAAAATTATTAGTAAAAAAGTGGTATGGAGAAGAAGGGAAATGGCTTGAGACTTTTAGCCATAAAGTGGTTGGGTAAACTATCTAAAGAGGGCAGATTTTTCCCTTTTTTCTTGTTTTTTCTTTACTTTTTTAGAGAGAGACACATTTATGCATCAAATTGGTTCACTTGTCATCCTATGGTAAATTACACTCCCTCTAATTAATTTTTGAACCTTAATTGTATACAATACTAACTTATTTTAACACATTAATCCACACTTCTTCAATAATAATGCATATTTCGTTAAAATTAAAAATTTAGAAAATTACCCTTCACTTTTACATTAATACCGATTATGTCTTGATTGCATAATTAACGATTCTTTCATATTGAAACTCTTTCAACCTCTTATTCAAATATATGTTAATTCTACTAGGGTATACTTTGGGACCTCATAATGAAAGTTTCAATGGATATTCCATTGGTAAGGTTAGCAGTAGAAATATCCATCAATATTTGTAAAAGTAATTTTCTTGAAATAATAGCAATAGATATTCCATCGCAAAATCCATCTTTATACTTTAAATTTTTTATTTTATTTGACATATATTTTTTTATTTATTTTTATTATATATATGAAATTTATTATTTTATGAACAGTCAAATGAAAATTTGTTATATTTTGGTATGTAATGCAAATTTGATCCATATAATTTGTACTTTTTATTTTATGTTAAAAAAAAGTTATAAGTTTAATTGTGAGATTTTTTTCATATATTATTAATAGTAAAGTATTATATGAACTCTTAATTATTATATATTATAATTATTTTGAAAAGATAATAATTTTTTGTCAATTACCCTAAAATCTAAATTTATTTATTTTAAAAATTTACATTTTTAACAATAATAATAAAAAACTAATTTTTACAATTATTATATAATTACATTATGAAGATTAATAAAAATAAATGTTTGTAAAATAGTAATATAAAGTTTATTATCTCATTTGAAAAAATTATGAAAAATTTTCCAATTTTTTTTTATTTTGTTAATATTTTGTTTAAATGTTAGATTATTAGAAATTCCATTTATATATATTTACAAACCAGCCTTAAATATAAAGAGAAAATGATAAAAATTTGTAGTGACATTTTAGTATTTTCAAAATGTTAACCCTAGATATAAAAGGCTACTTTTTCTCTCCCCTCACTCACTACTCTCTCAATCATTTCCATCTCAACTTTCCATCCCCTATTTCTTTTTTTTCTTCTTCTACATGCCTAAATCAAAATCAAAGACCATGATTCATACGCATTTTCTTTTTCTTACCTTTACATATTTTCCATTTTCACTATCATTTCAATTGTAATTTGGGTTTTCCATGAACAATTTTGAAGGAAATTTAGGGATTTGTAAGCTCAAAGTTTTGCATTGGAGAATGGAGAAGAAAGTTTAAGCCTTAACATACAGTTCATAAATTTATTTGAGGAAAATTTTGCTATTTTTATGGTTTTCTAGTGAGGATGGCAAAAATTGGCTCTCTTCTTCAAAGTAAGCCTCTATTTCTAATTTCATTTTTGTTTTTCATTTCTTTTTTTTTTGTGTTTTGTTTCTAGTTTTCAAAACTCCAACTGTTAATTTACTCTTCTTTTATTTATTTAAGGATTTCGATGGATGGTGGGTGGGACTGTTTGAAACATAAAGGGAAGGCAACAATCTACAGTCTTATGAGACAAGTTTGTTACTACCTTTTTTTATTTATATTTATATTATAATTTTAATTGTGTTGTTTTGAAATTGCACGTTGATAAGAGAATTTTAGAGAATATGTAACTTTTTTGTTATGCTAATTTGATTTTAAATTTTAGCATTTTATTTTTTGAAATTTTTAGATTCTTAATTTGTTGTAACAAATTAGCTTTCTTGATAAGATATATAGAGTAAATTAAAGTTCATTCATTTAGCCATCTAATTTATAATAGAGTTGAAGTTATTAAAGTGTCGGCCAATTTATATGAAGCATAAATTAAATTTATATAAAAATAATGAAGATTTGATTAAATCATAGTTTAAAATTTGAATATATTAACTTATAGCTAAGTAATTATCAGTTTACCTAAAATTTGAATTATATTAAGAACATTTTGTTTGTTTAAATTTGTGATAAACTAAAAGTGTTTCCGAAGTATACTTGTCTTTGAAAGGGTTAGTGGCAGATAATTGCTCAAAAGCTTTACATTATATCATCTAATATAGACTTATATTATATTTTATGTGCTGGACCTTGTCTGTCAAAGTTATCTTTATGAAGTATATGGTAATTTATTCATTTTATATGTATTGTTCCATTATAAATAATGAATTTGGTGCTTATTTAATAGGATATAGTTTTACAATGCTTTAAGTATTTACAATCCCCTTAGAAAAACAAGTATAAGCATGGGCTATCGAATTAAGGCTTATTACATAAGGTTTACGAGTTGGAAAAGAAATATTAAAAAATTTAACTCAACTAAAAATACCATTTCTGTTGTCTTTTCAAATTACAATTGTTTTAAACTTAAGTGATAATTTCATCCAGTAATAGTACTTATCAAATTGAAAAGATATGATTACAAGGAAATTCTCATTTTACTTTTCCTTTTTTTTTCTTGACTAGATTTTTTTTTCTTTATTATAATTCTTATGGTAAAACTAGACCATCATTCTCTTTTCTAATACAAACTTTTCATAGCATAATCATTTAAGCTTAAGCAACTTCAATTTTACAAGAAAAGATAAACTAAATACTATTGGTTTTAATTTTAAAGTTTCAATTTTTTTTTTGTTGATCATTAAGGTCTTTTTGATTTTTAAGTTTTTGGTTTTCAAGAATTAGGATAATTTAGATATCTAAAGATCCAACTAGGTAAAACATCTAATATCTATTGATGATATTATTGGAAAGAGCTTTTATCAATTTAGGCTAAATCTTGGCAAAACAGGACTTTATAGGGTTTGTTTAAGATTAATATTTTGTCTCTATTATTTGATACCAAATTGACTAACAAATTTGTACTCATGTTAACAAGTGAAATACATTAACAATTAGCAAATGAGGATTAAAAGCTCACCACATATCTTTCTTCTATCCTTGACTGCTATGGTACATCTTAGTAGTTGTGAATTTACATGGACTGTTTTAGATAATTTTTTGTACAGCAATGCAAAACTTTGTACAGAATATCAATATTGGTATTGCTTGCATAATAATTAGAATTAGATAATTTTTTGTACTATTGAAAAATATTGTGCACAATACAAATATATTAACATAGTAGCTATGATGTATATATGGATTTTGTTATATATTAAAATTATTAATTAATATATACCTTCACTCTAACATTTAGATGTTTTGTATTGAATTTATCATGTTTAATATATAAAAATATCATGTTTAATTTGGGTTTTACAAATATAAAATATATAATTTTTGGAAAAAATTATTAAAAATAAATAATATAATTTTAGATTACTAACGAACGATTCTATAACTATTATTTTGATAAATTTAGCATTCCTATTAAATAAATATACTAATAAAAATATGGACAAATATATTCATCCTTTTTTAAACTTAAATAATTTAATTTTTTTAATTAAATTTACCAACAGAATATTCCGTTAGTAAATGCTGAAACGACAAAATATTTGATTAATTTTGTAACAAAAATACTGACATAATTTGATTATAGTTTCGCTGGTAACTTTTATCAATGGATTATTCCATTAGTAAATTGTTACCTATGTGTGTCTTACCCATGGAAGCTTTTGATCAGTAATCCATGAAAAAAACCATTGGTAAGGTCTTTTCCCATCAGTAAAATGTAAAATTTCATCGATAAAATGAATTTTTTTTGTAGTGACAATGGAAGTAGCAATGACAGATTGTTTTATACTCTTCCATGAAATTGCCCCTCCTACTAGTTGGAATAGATAATCAAAAGCCGATTTCCTTGGGTTTACATAACAAGCCTAAATCATTAGCATCCAAAAGAATATCACCCACATACAGTACCAAAATAATGAAGTTGCTCCCACTGGCCTTCATATAGACACACTTATCAATAATATTCTCTACAAAACCATATGAGGTTTTGATACCATTGTCATGAAGCTTGTTTCAAAGCATATATTAACTTCTATAATTTATACACCATATTTTCCTTTTTTACAATCACAAACCTTCTAGTTGGTCCATATCAACTTTTTCTTCTAAGTCACCATTCACAAAA
Organism: Excoecaria agallocha; assembly: GCA_037975025.1. Classification (NCBI taxonomy): domain Eukaryota; kingdom Viridiplantae; phylum Streptophyta; class Magnoliopsida; order Malpighiales; family Euphorbiaceae; genus Excoecaria; species Excoecaria agallocha. The sequence goes on from CM075819.1 coordinate 32,260,809, forward strand.
GTTGTCTTCACATCCATTTGGTGAAACTCTAAATCATAATGAGCTACCAATGCCATAACAATTTTTAAAAATTCCTTTAAAGCTGGAGAGAAGGTCTCTTTAAAGTCAATGCCATCCTGTTGAGTATAACCTTTTGTTACAAGTTTGGTTTTATACCTTTCAATATTGCCTTTTGTGTCCCCTTATTCTAGCATCCCCATATACCTTAGCAGGGACATAAGAGTGTTACAATCTCTTATAATCATCATGTACAAATCTGATTAAAATCATATCATATATTATCAAATCTTACTCTAAAGTTCATAATTTAGATTCCAATCCATTCTATATACATTACTTTATAAGTTAGGTTACACATATATGTATATGTATACACAATCACAGCTTAAGAAATATTTTACTACTCACACACATAATTTAACAAGTTACATTTATTGCTTAAAACTTTAGAGATCTTTATTGTTCCTCCCTAAAAACTTCTCCTTAGGTCAATCCTTGATCCCATACCTATAAGGTGATAAGGAAAACCACGTGCTAAGTTAAGACATAACGAAGTGTTTTTTTAATATAGAAATGAAAATAATTAACTTTTCCTTAATAGAAGTTTGCATTTAAAAATTTATTTGCATTAATATGTGTGCTAGTCCCATTTTATTCCATAAAATTATAATCAAGTTAAAAATGGGCAAACTTACTACTTTTGTCCAACACACACATACATATTATCTTTAGTACTTGAGTAATAATGTGCATATATATATATATATGCCATTTGCTTTATAATCTAATCATAATTTTATTATGAATTTGTGAAATTCCATATAGGGTTTTATTCATTATGTTATCTTTAACACTTGGCATTTATTAGATCATCGAGATTTGGTTCAACCTTGGAATTTGTACTCCAAGGTTTCTACATATACCAAAAATAAGAATTAAAACCATGAGTTCTACTGATAAATACTTTATTAAATTCTATTTTCTTTGATTTTGACTACTCTCCTTCAACTTGAACATATAACGCATGTATGAGTTACTATACTAGCTTCATCATTCATACACATAATTTGATGCTTTAACATACTAATTTGCAATACTTACATCATAACAAATATTTATAATAGAATATAGAATCATATATCAATTTTGCTTTATATCATAAATCTTGTTCATATCCTTACTTACATCTTATTCATGCTAATTAGAAATAGAATGTGAGTA